>JAWNNJ010001883.1:0-457565 GCA_035045125.1 Hypselothyrea guttata
ATATAATTTAATTTAACATTTTTTATATATAATTTAATTTATTTATATTTTGTTTATTAAACGATTTAAATGCGCTTTTCAAGATAGTTAAATATATTAAAAACAAAATATTATAAAACTGTCATACGCAGCGTAGCAGCAATGCTGTCTCTGCTACGTTTCCTATATGTGCCGCTTAATTGGCCGCGCTGCTAGTGAGCGAGCGAGGCAACACCTGCAATATTGTTTCGCCTATAACTCCTGTGTTTATTGATCGATTTTAATGCGCTTCTCAGGAAAGTTTAATATAATAGAAGAGAGTATATATACCAGAATAACAACGTTCTATGTTCAATATTACGCTTGTTATTCAGTTTTTATGAATTAGGGCGTAAAAGGGGCGTGGCATCCAAAATTTGAAAAAATCCTTATTTGCGCCTAATATAGACCGACAAAAAACTGAAAACAGAATTTATATAACTCGATTTGTGTCTCTTAAATTGGCGAATGAATTCTTTTTATGCTCGTTGTGGGCGGAAGGGGAGTGGCATCCAAGATTTGAAGTAAACTTGATCTGCGTATGGTATACACCTTTCAGAAATGACCAAAACGGCTTTTCTAGCTCTTATAGTTGCTGAGATCGACGCGTTCAAACAGACGGACGGACGGACAGACGGACAGACGGACAGACGGACGGACAGACGGACAGACAGACGGACATGGCTATATCGACTCAGCTCGTCATCCTGATCAAGAATATATATACTTTGTGGGGTCTGCCACGCCTCCTTCTGCCTGTTACATACATTCGCACAAAGTTATTAACCCTGTTTTCCCATTTTTCAAATGGGCACAGGGTATAAAAAGTAAAAAATTTTTTTTTAATTTTAGAATGAACTTTAATTAAATATATATTTGCCATTTTGTTGGATGACCTTTGGCCATATTATCGGCAATATTATTATTCCAAACTCACAGAACTTCTAGCCTTTATCTGCAAAATAGTGAACTAAGTGCGATTTTATAGCCTCTTCTTTGTCGAAATTTTTACCATATAAGAAGTTTTGCAAAGACAAAAAAAAATTGGTAGTCTAACAGTACAAGGTCAGTGCTATATGGTGGATGCATCAAAAGTTTCCAGCCAAGCTCTCTCAATTTTTGCCGAGGGACCAAAGATTTTTGTATATCAAATTTTCGGTTAAAAACCTTGTTTTCGATTCGTGTGGTACCCAAATATTAAGTTTTTTATTCTTCTAAGACGTCGTATATGATTATGAATGGTTGATTTTGGTATATTTAACTTCTCTCCAATCTCATACTTAGTTACATGACGATCCGATTCGATTGAGCCCAGATATTGTCATTATTAACCTCACTTGGCCGACATAATCTTTGAGTGAAAAATCTCCCGATCGGAATTTGACAAACCAACTTCGACACTGTGTTTCTCTTAAGGCTAAAACACCCTACAAATCACGCAACTTTTTTGCAACCTGCGCTGCGTTTTTTATTTTTCGGAAAAAATAAAGTAAAATATCACAAAAATGCTTGTTTGTGGGCTCCATATTGAAATTGACGCCCAACAAACAAATATAAACCAAATTACCCGCACTTTTTTTTTAAAGCAAGCTTAAAGTTACAGCTTTTAATTGGAAAAAGAAAAAATACAATGAACTAGTCGCAAGCGGTTAAAAAAATTGTCAACGGGTGAGTATGCAAAATCGCCGGTTACTTTTCGGGCAACCCAATAAATAATTCAGGGTTCAAGTCTTCATCGACCTTAAAGGGACCTTTGATGTTGCACTGATCGGGGGTGCAGACGCCGAGGGTGTAGTAGGGGCCGTTCTTGACGTATCCGTCGTAGAGCTGCTTCATGCTGTCTCTTATAAGGTGAGCTGCCTGCAGGAGCGTGACCTTCCGATAGTCGGGTACTTGGTTCATGAGCATGGGCAGGATGGCCGGGATGGCATCTTCGGTGGCCACAATGTTGGTCGCTAAAATGGTGCCTTTGGTGTCGATGGAGCAAAGGTAGGGAGTGCCGTTCAGCTCGAAGCCTCCGACTACGAAATCTCCGAAGATGGGACTCATGGTAGTTCTCCGTCGGTAGATCAATGTTTTCAGACAATGGGAGATGGCAGTAGGTCCCAGCTGTATGTCATCCATCTCACACTCGTCGCTCCACGCCATAGTCTCCAGTTGCATCATCAAGTCCTGCACATTACCCATATCCCCTCCAGCCCCCACAAGAGTTCGCTCATTAAACTTTAACACCCGATTCTCTTCGGCGAAATATTGATCACAATGGGTGATCATTGTATCGGCAGCAACCATTATCCCATTTTCGAATCGAATGCCCAACACTGAGTTGCCCGAACAAACCTTCGCGAATCTGTAGGGGTGCGTAGTTGGCTCCGGGTCCATGGGGCCTTCTGGAGATAGCACATTCAGATAGTCAAAATACATTTCTATCAAGTTAATTACGTCTAGAGCACCAACGAGTTTAGAGAAGTAAAAATTCTACAACAATTCTGACATCTTAAATCTTCTACTTTTCCTACGCCTTCTATTCCACTTTGGAAAAATGAAGATTTGCTAATTGCTAATAAAGATAAATAAATAATTAATGCGGTTTTCAGCATAGTTAAATATATTAGAATAGAGTATATGTACCAAATATCAACATTCTATGTTTAATATTACGCTTGTTTTTGAACTTTTAAGTTCAACTATTGTGAAGCTTATATCTCCTGTGTTTCTTAACCGATTTCACTGCGCTTTTTAGGTTAGTTAAATATAATACAACAGAGCTTATGTTCCAAATAACAACATTCTATGCTTAATATTACGCTTGTTATTAAACTTTTTATGTTAAAAAACACGAGGTTGTTTGGATTTTATTGATTTTTGGGCGTAAAGGGGGCGTGGCATCCGATTTTCAAAATAAACTTGATCTGCGTAAGATAACTACCTATCTATAGCAACCAAAACGGCATCTCTAGCTTTTGTAGTTGCTGAGATCGACGCGTTCATCCAAACAGACGGACAGACAGACAGACAGACAGACAGACAGACAGACAGACAGACGGACATGGCTATATCGACTCAGCTCGTCATCCTGATCAAGAATATATATACTTTGTGGGGTCTGCCACGCCTCCTTCTGCCTGTTACATACATTCTGACAAAGTTATTAACCCTGTTTTTCCCATTTTTCAAATGGGCACAGGGTATAATAAAGTGAATATTCCTAATAACAACGTTTAATGTTTAATATTACGCTTGTTATTCAATATTAAAAATATTTTAAATATAATTTCTATTCATAAAAAATGTTTAATAAATCATTAATCTCCTATTCATGGACCGATTTAATTGAAATTAACAGAATTGGTAGAAATTGATTATCTTTACAGTTCGTAAAAGACCGAATTTACGTAGATTAATTTGTATATCTTAAATTGGTCAATGTATTATATTCGCGGTAGGACTTTGGCATCCGAAATTTGAAATAAACTTGATCTGCGTATGGTATACAACTACAGCTGCTCTAGCTCTAATAGTTGCTGCGATCGACAGACAGACAGGACTAAATCGACTCAGCTCGTCTCCCAGATCGAGAATATATGTATATAGTTTGTGGGGCTGTCAAGCCTCCTTCTGCCTGTTACATGCAAAGTAATTAACCCTGGTTTTACATTTACATTTTTAATGGGTATAGGGTATAAAAACCTATAAATAGTTACTCTAAAATGCCCAGGCTTGAGCGGGTAATACAGAAAAATTCCAAATATTTCAAGACAAAATGAAAGCTAACTACTTTGGCCCCCGTTGGCTATGCTCTGGTTACAATTCGTAGCTGACTATGAGTAGTACTTGAGTACACTCAGAGTTGGAATAGAGTCGAATAGCAATTCAGATGTTGCTGACCTGCACAACCTTGGACTTTGTGCCGCTGCAATGTGAGCAGATGCTTTCCATCCCATAGCAAATGTGGCTGACACAGCGGATTTTGGCAGTGGCAACTGCAGCTCAAGTGGCCAAATTTTCAACTGTCAATGGTGCGATGGCTGCAAAAAATGTGCCACAAAGCAAACAAATGCGAACGCGTATGCGAATGTGTATGTGTGTGTGCGCATAGAATAACGACATGGGTAATCAAATAAATATAAATATAAATATCAATATCAATATCAATATAAATATAAATATAAATATCAGCAGCAACGACCACTGTGCAGCGCGAAAATTGGGTTAAGAAATAAAGCATGCAAACTACCTTGACATATTTTCCGGGGCTCGTGTGCTTTCGAAATATATTTATGTACGAAGCAAACACATCGATTGGCGATGGGCAGAGAATATCGCCGGAATGGCTAGCCGGTCTGCGGGGGGCGGGGGGCAGCAGGGTGGGGAAAGTGAGGTTGGTCTGCTTATGGGTTGCCATCCCATATCAGAAATTGTATAGCTAGCGAGAAAGAATTATTGTTGTTGTAGTTGTAATAAAAATTGCTTTTACGAAATGTACACAAGCTGCTCAATAAAGAATGTTGAAATGATAAGAAGAACGCGCATACGCCACGTGAGCCGGGCCTAAGCTTGAGCTTCAAGCTGCCCCACATTTAGCTGCGATCCAAAAACCCCAGCTCAGCTGCGCCGAAAATACTTATGCGCAATGCGCTGATTTGACTGATTTGACTGATTTGATTAGAGCATTCTATCCGCATGAGTGTACTACGAAATGCGTTTGCCACAGTTCCAACAGTCTCTTCCAAAAGTTGACTGACCAGCTCCAACAAGTACAAAAGAAACTTCGTGAAGTCGTACGCCCTTTGGTTCGCATCCTGTCAAACTTCCAAGAACTAAAAAGAGTCTACTTTGTGATTCATTGCAGAAAACTTCCAGATGTTTGGTTTCTGGTGTATTCTGAATACTGAGGGCTAGACATGCGTTGGGATTCTATTGAAGACACTGTTCATATCCCTAAACCTGTTTGTGGGACGTGAGTCAGCTTCAGGCATGTCTTGATACAACACAAAGAGCACGAAGAATCAGGAAGAGGACAGAATGGTAACGTGTATGGCAGAGCTTCGGTTGAAGGTGCATGGAAAACGAATAGATGGATTGAAGAAAAACACCACATCAGTAGAGGAAGAACTTTGATGATAGGTTCATGGAAAACAACGGAAAGAAAAACAATAATATTACCAATAAAATATCAACAATGGAGGAGGAATAGACAAAGTGAGAGAACTGAAGAAGCATACCATAAAGGGATAACATTTTGGAAAGCTTTATAGAGAAGGAGAGCAAGTGTGAGTAAAACAATAAATCATATCACGTAACGAGCAGCTTCCCTTGTAACGATTAAACCAGAATGGGCGGAGCAGATCAGTCGGACACGCCCGACTGTAGAATACCCTGTAATCTTTATTTTAAACAAAAGTTTTAAAATACATTGTTTCGTTAATATCTCCTGTGTTTAACATTATAGTAGATAGTATATATTCCGAATACCAACTTTCTTTCTGCAATATTACTACCCAGATACAAAATTAAAATATATGTATATATTTAAATATATATATTAAATATTATTCGAAATGCCGCAGCAATGCTCTATCTTACTTTGTTGACTTTACTACCATTCTTTAAAGGTCTACTTTAATGGTCCTTAACGGCGGCCAGAGAAAAAGCGACGCGATACCTGCAATATTGTTCAATAACTTTTGTGTTAACTTTAATAACTTCAGTGTTCACTTAGCAATTTTAACGAGCTTTCATTATAGATAAATATAATGGTAACAAGTATATATTCTGGATTACAGCTTTTTATGTTTAGCATAATTCTTGTTCCGTGGTTTAATCTATTAGGGCATGGCATCCAATATTCAAAATAACAATGGTCAGCGTATATTGGTTCCAAAAATTGTTGTTTTAGCCCTTATAGATTTATGTGCTTCTATTATATAATACTTTGTGGGAACTACTATTTAATGGGTACAATCTATAAAACTAATAAATAATATCAATATTAAATAATATCAATATTGATACTTTATTGAAGAATATTTAGGCGCCCGATGTGATACAAAATAAAATGATCTTGTTTTATATGACTGTCAAGATTTTAAAAACATCATATCTATTATGAAATTATGTTAAGAAGAATATTGATAAACTAAAAATTACTTGAATGTTTTTCTCTTATTACATGGGAAAGTTAAATAAATAGTTTTTCAGTTACTCACTCAGGCATAGTCTGGATCTACAGTATATCAACTGGCAGAGACACATCTAAAAACTACATTTATTCGGCTCGATATCAGGCCCTATCGGGCGTTGCGATCTCATAAATTGTAGATTTTGGGCTGTGAATGAGATGAAAATGAAAGCAATTCGAGTGTCCCAAGTGCAAATGCAAATGCACAAAAGAGATTTTGTTTGTGTCCGATAATAAATATATGTGCATAAATGTATGTGTATGCAGATACTGGGACATATGGCGTTTTCATGTTTCAAATGCGAGCATGCGGAGAGTACGTAAGCAAACAGTGGAAACAGTGGAAACACAGATACAGACCAACACAAAGACATTGTATCTTTTGCTGGTATCAGTTTGTGTTCCCTCCGTCCGTCTGCCTGTGCCATAGCGTTGGCAGTTCGTTCCGGGCACGTTTCAAATTCTACAAAAAAGAAAGAAAATTCCAGTAATTGAAGAGCCTCGCTGCCGTGCAGACGTCTACCAGATATACCAGATATACCAGACACCAGGGCCGAAGGAGCAGCCAAACTGCCAAAGACAAAGCGCAAACCAGGAGAATAAGTGCAGGAGAAATACTGCATTATGACGGATGATAACGCTGAGCTGCACAGATTCATAATATTCATCACGCTCTTGGCCGTGATTGTCGTCATCATTTCGCTGATTTGCCAGCGTCGAAATGAACGGCTCTTTGGGCGCACGCCGCCGGGTCCCTGGGGATTGCCCCTTCTGGGCTATCTGCCTTATTTGGACCGACGTGCCCCACACAAGTCGCTGCAACAGCTGGCCAGGCGCTACGGCGGCATCTACCAGCTGAAGATGGGCCAGGTGCGCACGGTGGTGCTCTCGGATGCCACATTGGTGCGTGATTTTCTGCGGCACGAGGAGCTGACGGCGCGTGCGCCGCTCCACGTGACGCACGGCATTATGGGCGGCTATGGTGAGTGGCAAGTGGCAAGTGGCAGGTGGCAAGTGGCAGACATGATTGCATTTCTCTGTTGCAGGCATTGTCGGAGCCGCCGGCGCCATCTGGAAATACCAGCGACGCCAGCTCATCGACTGGCTCAAGGCGCTGGGCATGACGCGCAAACAGTGCGAGACGCGTGCGCAGCTCGAGCAGCGCATTGGACGCGGCGTCGACGAGTGTGTCCAGGTGAGTTGCAGCCTCCCAGCCCCCCTCTCCCAGTCTGTCTGCCTCTCTGCTGCCTGCTCTGGGATGTCTCTGACTAATTGGCCAACTGGCCAGCTCGAGAAATTCCAAGAAGCATGAAAGTGAAGGTCCTACGCGTCATCATCGTCTCGCTTGCTGTCGCTGCTGGACATTCACTTTCCGTTGTGCTCATCACTCGACGTCCGCTGTCTGTTTGTGCTGCTGCTACAGCAGCAGCAGCAGCAGCAGCAGCAACAGCAGCAACAGCAACAGCAGCAGCAGCAACATCGACGACAACGCATAAATTTAAAATTTGCTAATTCTTGTTGTTGCCGCTGCCTTAGCCGTACGCTCTTCGTATACCCCATCTGCGGGTATGCCCTCTTTAGTCACCGCACATGCGACGTTTGCTCTTTTTGCTAAATCCCATCAGATCTTTGTCAACTGGTCGGTCAAAGTTGCAATCAGCGCGTTACACAAACAGTTACACCTAGAATTCGGTCCCAAAGGGACTACTAAAAAGTGATTTTTAGACCCTTGACTAGATCCCACGCTTTAAAAAGCGTACTAAAGGTTTTATTAAGTTTTTTATTCCAAAAATAAAAAATATTCTTATTCCTTATCAGGATTACGGGCTTTGTAGACAATTAGTAGTAAAGTCCATCCGTCTGTCCATATAAACACCTAGATCTTGCAAACTACAAGATCTAGGGAACATTTTTTAATATTTAGGTTATCCTATACATTAAGCAGATCGAGTTTGTTTTAAATTTTTAATACCGCCCGGCCATTTTCGAGCGAATAGAAAAAAACTACTGCAGCCACAATTTGTGGTTTGGCATGTAAGAAGCCTATAATTCTCTATCGATTCTACGAATTGAATTACGATCAGATAAAAACAGCAAAGATATGGAACAAATAATGTATACGACTTTACTTTGTGTAATTCAAACACAAAGTACAAGGTCTTCTACTATATTCTACTGAAATCGTTTAACTAATTATGTAACTGTATATGTATATACATACTTCTATGTATGTATGTATGTATATACTTCTAGAATATCCTGATACTGGATAAGTCAATATAATCAATTAATCTAATTCTAATTCTAGAATCTAGAATCTTCTAGAATCTTTCGTTGAATGTAAATGTAAATCAGAATTTGTAAATTTTTGTGGGCATATTATTGCTAACAAATATTTTTGAATACTACGTAATAGTAAATCCTAATGCATTTAAAAAGTTTTATAACTATTTCTTTGTCACCGATCAGTTGATTTAATTGTACTTCAATTGAAACAACTGATTGAAACAACTGAGAACATTTTACTTACTTCAAAACGAATTAGTTTTTAGGTTTTTGAGTTCAAAATCGAATTTCAATATGGCATGCATGTTTTTGTAAGCATGCCAAAAGTGTATTTTCAGTGCGTTTTTGCTTTGCAATTTTATATTCTTACTAATTTATTTACTTATTTGTTGTATTGTCATTTGCGCTGTTGACGCTTTTCACTCCTTACTTGCCAGCTGTACGAGACGGAAGTGTCGCCAGAGGGCGCTACCAACTTGGATCCGCAGCCGGCGCTGCAGCACACGCTGGGCAACATCATCAACGATCTGGTTTTCGGAGAGACCTACGAGCGGAACGATCCCAACTGGCTGTACTTGCAGCAGCTGCAGGAGGAGGGCGTCAAGCTGATCGGGGTCTCGGCGGTGGTCAACTTTTTGCCCTGGCTGCGCCATCTGCCGGGCAGCAAGCGAAGCATACGCTTCCTGCTGGATGGCAAGGCCAAGACGCACCAGCTCTACGACAGGATAATACATCGCTGCGAGAAGCAACTGGAGCTGCGGCAGAAGGAGCAGCAGCAGGAACAGCAGGAGCAGCTGGAACAGTTGCCAGCTAAGCAACCCTACAGCATACTGGAGCACTTTCTGGGCGAACGTCAGCCGTACTCGCAGCTGTACTGCGACGAACAGCTGCGCCATCTGTTGGCCGATCTCTTCGGCGCCGGCGTGGACACCGCGCTGTCCACACTGCGCTGGTTCCTGCTCTACATGGCACGCGAGCAGCACTGCCAGCAGCGCCTCCAATCGGAGCTGCGGCAGTTTAGTGAAACTCCGACTTTGGCAGAACTGGAGCCCAGCGTCTATCTGCGCGCGTGCCTCTCCGAGGTGCAACGCATACGCTCCGTGGTGCCCCTGGGCATACCGCATGGCGTGGAGCGTAACATAAGCATAGGGGACTACCATCTGGAGCAGGGCAGCATGGTGCTCATACTGCAGTGGGCCATACACATGAACCCCGACTCCTGGCCAGAGCCGGAACAGTTCCGCCCGGAGCGCTTCATCAACGCCGACGGAGAGTACGCGGCTCCGGCACAGTTCATACCCTTTCAGACGGGCAAACGCATGTGTCCGGGGGACGAGCTGGCCCGCATGGTTCTCACGCTCTTTGCGGGTCGCATTCTACGGCGATTCCACGTGCAGCTGGCCCCGGGTCAGGAGGTCAACATGGACGGAGAGTGCGGCATCACCTTGACTCCGGCGCACTACAAGCTGCGCTTTAGCCTGCTGCGGATGGACAAAAAGCCAGAGTAACAGAAAAAGAGGAATGCAAGAATTATACCATGAAAAGAAGCTTTCTGCATTTCAGAAGACTAGTGAGAATTTAAATACAACACTAGACAACCAAATTTAAGTTACTGCTTGCTAAATTGATGGGACCAATTTTTTTTTTTTTAAGACACTACTATATTATGATAACTTACAGTTATTCTCTTATATATAATATCTCATTTTTCTTATAAACTAATTTTTTTTTTTTTTATTTACTTTAAACAATTTTTTCGGTTGAGACTTCCTTGAATTTAAAACATTAGTCTTGTGATACATGCAATCTCTTACATAACATATCTTCCCAAAAAATATATGTACGTATAAATTAAATCTTTCTAGAATTGAATGGGACATTCTGAATATATAGTCAACATTCCAAGCCACCTAAACCATAAATTACTTGAATAAATGGGCCCCAAGTTAAAAAAATTATTAAGCTAAAAAATCAAAATTCAAATTTAAGAAAGCAAAACCCAAAATTCAAAAATTCTTCACACGTATATTTTCCTATTTTACCTTCCATATCTTCCATAAGAAGTTAGATTTTGTTGCCATGTCCAAATTAAAAAAGAAAACCATTTTCGTTTATTTAAGCTAAATTTATTTTTTATATTTTCTAAGCGGTGTTTGTCAGTCTTTTTTTTTTTATTTAATTTTTATTTTATAAATAATATTGAAGAAAGTAATAAATGCGTTTTTTGTATGCTTCTTTTTATTTCGCAATAATTTTATTTAGTCATATTTGTTTTTTAGCATAGATACATTAACTATTTGTGTGTTTTGTGCATAAAACTAAACCACAGTTTGATTTTTGTTGTTGTTTCTTTGCCTTAAGTTTAGCGTTCAATTAAACAAAAAGAACATCAACTAACTACAGTTAAAATAATTATTTAAAAAAAATATATCTATATACTAATTAAGTGTAATGTAAAAAATTCTGCATTTATAAGTTGGCTAATTAACGTTAGGGTTTAAGGCGCAGCCGCTTAAAGACTAAAGACTACAGCTAAGTGAACACAGCTTCTTGGGGTTGATAGAATAGAATCCGTTCTCTGTATAACACTAAACGCCATATGCGATATAACCGATATAGTATAGCTAGATTTGTTCTATATATACTTGACAATTGGTAGCTTAGAGGCGAACTTAGTCACATATTTTACAATAGTTTCTCTAAAAATATATATATAAAAAAAAAAACTTGTGTGCGTGTGTGTATGTATGTGTGTGTGTGTATGTGTGTTTGTGTGTGTGTGTGTGTGTTTGTGTCTAGGAACAAAACCGTGCTCTGTGCTCTGTGGCATGCCTCAGTTGGCGCCCACGTTGCGCTGCTGATGGGGCTCTGTGGCGGTGGGCGCGAGGGGGCGACGCTTGAGGCAGACCCTGAAGGACTCGGGCGTGATGGTGGCGCCCACGTTGCCCTTGAGGCTGGGCAGGGGCTGACCCTCGGGCAGGGCAATGTCGAAGCAGTGCATGAACGAGGAGAAGAACAGGAACAGCTCCATGCGGGCAAGGACATCGCCCAGGCACATGCGTCTGCCCACACCGAAGGGTATGAAGTATTCGGGTTTGCGCACCTTGCCCTCGGTGTCGATGAAGCGGGATGGACGGAACTCCTCGGGCTTGTCCCACAGATTGGGGTCCATGTGGACGCTGTTGATCAGTGGGATGACATGGGAACCGGCCGGTATGGTGTAGCCATTCAGCTCGACATCTCTGTTGGGGAGAGGCACAGGGGGGCAGGTGGAGGGAAAGAGGGAAAGAGTTGCGGGTTAGTACAAGTGTGGCATGTGGCATGACAGCGATAATATTGATTTGCTTATCAGCTGAGAAAAATATCAAGTGCGTAGAACCGAAACTGGGCCAAGCTGCGACGCAAAGGAAAAGCTGAGAAGCTGAGAGGCTGAGAAGCCGAGAAGCTCAAAACTGACGACATCAAAGCCAGTGGCATTTGAAGCGATTTGAATCGATTCACTGCGATTCAGAGTGCTGCAAGTGAATCGTGTGAACACACGACAATGAATCTGGTGTGAATGAACGAGGGGACCTCGTTGCGTTGTCGTCATTTGGCATTTGCATTGGAGCACAGTTTGCGGAATGCGTAAGTAAACCCACCGCATGGGCGTGCCAGCGCGCATTGATAACAGATGCACTGATAACAGCTGATAGCTGATAGCTGATAGCTAATACGCAGAGGGAGAGGGAGAGGGAGAGGGAGGGCGCGGGGCTTACCTTGTGGGCGAGTGCGTGGTGGCCAATGGCACAATGCTGGAGCGTCGCATGGACTCGAGTATGGTGGACTCCGTGATGGGCAGATACTGCAGATCCTCGATGTTGGGCAGCCGATGGCGACCTACAACCTGATCCAGCTCGTCCTGCACGCGTCGCATCTGCTTGGGATTGCGCAGCATGAACACGTTGATCCACTGCAGCGTCGTCTTGATGGTCTCCATGCCGGCGGAGAACAGATCAATGATCACCTGCACCAGCTGCTCCTCTGTTGAATGCGAATAGACGAATGAATGCATTAGCAAAGTATTCACGCCCCTGTGATCGGCAGACTTACCATGATTCTTGCCGTCGAAGAGCTCCGCGGCGGTGCCGTCGGCCTTGGCCTTCTCGATCTCGCACAGATAGTAGTCAACCAGATCGCGCACGTTGCTGGGATCGAAGCTGCGCTTGTGCTCATCGATCACGTCCTGGTAGAACTTCTGCATCTCGGCCCGGTTCTCGGCGATCTTGTTCTTGGCCGTCGAGATGCTCGGGAAGCACTGCAGCGTCGGTATATAGTCGACGGTGTGAATCTCGCCAAACAGACGCATTCCCTCCTCGATCAGGAAGTTGAAGCGCCGGAACTTGGGATCCTCCAGCGTGAAGCGCGTCGACATCATCAGGCTGCAGATCACGTTGCTCACAGCCAGCGAGATCACTGGGGACAGATCGATGGGCTGACCATCGCTGGCGTGCAGGTGTCCGATGAACTCGTGCACCTCCGTCTGTGAATACGAACACGAATACACTCATCAGCACAGGCTCAGAGCAATGAATGGAAAAGCAACAGTCTCTTAAATATAACTGATTCAGTTCTAGAACTCAAGTATACGTCGGCATCGATCAGTACCAAATCTAAACAATTGCAACTCGTTCTTAGATGTGAGAATGTGAATCTCAACAGCATAGCAAGAATTTTGGTTTAGAATTCAAGTACAAATCAAGAGAGAGTCGCCTATAAATTCAGATTAATTAAGGCAACATTTAGCTAAAATAAAGCTGAACGGATTCAAATCCGTCTTAGATGTGAGATTGTGAAGCTTACGAGTATAGCTAGAATTATATTCTAGAAATTAGTTATATATCGAGAGAGAGAGAGAGAGAGAGTTATGAATAAATACAGATTAATGAAAGCAAAGAGTTGTAACTTATTTAAATGTTTAAAAAACTCGATGCAAAAAAAAAAAAGATCTGATATATCGAAAAAACTTGCATACGAGTATAGAAAGCATAGCTGGCTCATGAAACTTTTGACTACTTAAGACGATTAGCTTGACATTTCTTTCAGTGTGCTCACCATAATGCGCTTCTGCATCTGCTGCTTGCCACTGCCCATGTAGGTCATGCCGAACTGCCTCAGTTTGTCGTGCAGAAAGCGACGCTGATCCTTCCACAGTTTGCCGGTGCTGTTGACGATGCCTGCAAAGAGTAAAAAGCGGCATAATGATCAGACATCAGATCAGATCGTCGCAATAGGCCCTTCATGGGGCATTCGGCTCGTTCCTCTCTTGCTGCTGTTAATTTTAATTGAGGTAGGCTCTGCCCTGCATCTTAAGATGCTGCCGTGCCACTTTTGCTCAATATAATTGCCAAAAAATATATATTTATACACAACAAAAATAAAGCGAAGATCGCAGCACCGCAGCACCGTTACGCTTGGAATTCGCTGCGTTTCTTATCAGTGCAAATAAAAAGTCACATAAAACAAAGGCAGCAAAAAGTAGACAAATTACAATCAACTTGAAGCGCAGTAAAAATTTCAGAAATTTCAGAAATTTCAGAAAACATAAACCGACTACAAAGAGATTTCCGCCGCCTTTATTTTCACATTTTTGTGCGCCTGCACCTGCACCTGCCACCGCACTTGGGGCATATGCTGTTTTTGTGGCAGCTGCAGTTTTAGTCGTGATTATAAGCTTTAGCTTGGCTAATCTATTTCTGTTCACATTGCCATTTTCCGCTGCATCGGCATTAATTTATCGCAAATCGGTTGTAAATTTCCAACAAACTTATAGTAAAATTCTACAAAAAAAAAAAAAACTAGCAAAAAGTAAAAACAAAACCACACAAAATTCACGTGTATACAGAAAACAAATTACAAAAAATAAGCGTATAATATACGGTTATATGACAAGGTGTTGTTGATTGGTTACGAGTTTACGGATTCGAATCAAGTGCATTTATTACGCATATATTTTCAACAATTTGAATATTGTTTGTATTAAATTATTTGTAAAATTTTTAAATATATATATATAAATATTTGAAACATTATTTTATTTTTAGAAATATTTAACTATGGTATTTAATTTTATCATAAGCATTAAAATTTCACACTCATTTGATTCCTTATATATTTGCAACTTTTAGAACAGCTATCGATATAGTTTTTCATACTTTATCCGAGTTATTCTTTATTTTATTTAAGCTTATTTTTCATTTTTCAACTTAATACGTGCATAAAATATTTTATGGCAAGTTTTTGTAATTAAGCATAATTTTTGTTATCGTTACTTCTTTTGGTTTAATTCAGAACACATATAGTTTTAAGCATAATTTTTGGTTTATGCTAACAACTAACTAACTCATAGTTAAGTTGAAATAACTAATGTTATTTTAATATTTTACACGTTTTTTACATATTATTTTTTTTTTAATAAACATTTTTAACTGTGATTTATTCAATTATTTTTCAAAATACATTTTCATACATTCTGAGATTTATTCCCATTTTTTGCAAAATTGATTGTAATATTTTCAGAGATTTATTTATAATTAATTTTGCAATTTCCTGTTTTTTATGATCTGTTATTTATTTAATTTATTTTTTTTGAAATTTTTAAATATACCACCATCGATGTAATGTAAAGTAGTGAGTGCATGTTTTTGAACTTACCGTATCCGTTGAGGGTCTGCATGAACGGCGTGTCCGGCCGTCCGGTGAACTCCTCCCGCCGGAAGCACTCGCGGATCATTTTGTAGTCGCTCATGACGACCGTCAGCTGGCTGCCGAGGCGGGTGGAGAAGAGGGAGCCGTACTGCTTGGCCAGCTCCATGAAGCGGGTGTGCTTCTCGCTGCCCATGAAGAGCAGGTAGCCGATGACGGGGAATCCCCAGGGGCCGGGCGGCAGCTTCTGCAGCTCCCGATAATTGCGCAGCAGCCACTGCACTAGGCTCATCAGCGACAGGCAGCTGAGGAAGACCAGCAGCAGGTGCTGGGCGTCCTGCTGCTCCATCTGCAGCTGGCGCAGCATGAACTTGATCAGATACGAGTCGGTCAGCATGTTGCCAGTTGCCAGTTGCCACTTGCCACTTGGGGTTGCAGTTGCAGTTGCAGTTGGATCTGTAGCTGAAGCTGAACTCGGGGGCTTGGGGGACAGGACACTCTGCGCTCTCTCTCTCTCTCTCTCTCTCTCGCTCTCTCTCTGCCTCTGTCTCTTTCCGTGCGTGCTTTCTTAGTGAATTATTTGCTGCACTCTTGCTGCCTTTGAGCCATTTGTTGCCGTAACTTAGGACAACCGAACAAAATTCAGCATTTATTTGAAAGGTTTTCAAATGTTATTATTTGATGTGATTATTTTTTCAATTATACTTTGCTTATGACAACCGAAAAAAATGCAACATTTACTTAAATTTTTAGTTTTTAATTTCTATTTATATTATTTGATTTTATTTATATTTATTTGTGATTTTTATTTTCAGTTTGTATTATTTAATTTTGCTTTATTTAGTTTGTAACAGCCGCAAAAAATCAGCATTTATTTGTAGTTTTTTGTAGTTTTTGAATTGGAGTTTTGTGATTTGATTTGATTGAATTCAGCTTGTGGTTTAGCTGGATAATTTGTTTTGGGGAATTGTTCCGTTGCAGCTTCTCAACAAAATCGCCTGCTGCTCAGATTGTGTTGCCTTCGCCGTTGCGTTGGGTAAAAAACAACAATAAAAAACAATAATAGTGGCGGAGAGCAACCCGGAGACGATTTCGCGTCGAGCGTTTATAGTTTTCGACTAATGGCTCGAGCGTATGTCCTTGCCACTTTTATAACCACTCAACCCGCCGCTTCGCAGAGCAGCGCCGAACGCCGAACGCACGACGATCGACGGCCCGAGTGATCGACGGCACTCGATCGACGACGGCTCGACGGCCCGACGCCCGACGCCCGACGGCTCGACGGCTCGACGGCTCGGCCGCCTCGAGCGCGAGCCAGAGACAGAGCCAGAGACAGCGGCAGCGACAGCAAACGACGACGACGGCGACGACGACGACGATGACGATGACGTCCGAGCGATCAAGCCGAGCCGACGCCGCCGTCGCCGTCGCCGTTGCCGTTGCCGTTGCCGTCGCCGCCGTCTGCGCGCTGCTCTCTGCTCGACGCAGCTTTGGCTCTGACTGCGGCGCGCTCTGGGCCAGAATCTGTTGCTGCAAAGCTGGGGGAACTCTGTTTTGCTGCCGCTGCCGCTGCCGCTGCTGCTGCCGGCGTCGCAGTTACCGCTTCAGTCACCCGCCTGCCTACCACCCACCTGCTGGCCAAAGCTGTGGCGGCAAAACAACAAGTTTGCCATAAGCAGCGCAGTCGCTGCTGCCGCTGCTGCCGCTGCTTTTCACTCAACGTCAGCCGCCTGCTGCCAACATGTTGCATCGAGCATGTTCGAGCTCAAACGCGCTGTGCCCATTTGTTTTGAGTGCAATGCTCTGTGCTCTCTGTTTATGTTTTTACAGCGCAAGCCAAGCTCAAGAGCGCGACACGAGTTGCGAAGACGATCGGCAAACGACACTCGGCAGTCGGCAGTCGGCAGTCGACGCTCAGCGTCGCTCGTCGGCCGTCGGCCGTCGCAGCGATTACTTTCTCATCAGGTGTAGATGGCGCCTTATCAGTGGCTGCTGATAACAGCTGAGCAGCGTTGCCAGAAATAGATTTAAATAAAATTAAAAATAAATGCAATATGCAAATAGTAGAATATTTAATAGCAATTAAATTTACATAGAATATTACAAACATTTTCATATATGCAGCAACAATTGCCCCGCTTAACTGATTGACAGTTTCAGCTATTCGATGCCCTCCCCTCTCTACTCTAAGAAGAGTCTCTTGGCCGGAACTGAGCTCCGTTGCACCACTTTAGTTGCGTGGTATGTTAATTCGATCAGTGACAGTAGCGGAAGCAGTTGCATTGGCCAAAACACGGCATTAGCCATTATATCCATTTAGAAGGTCTGCAATACGCCTGCAACTCGAACCGGTCCGAAATTTAATCAAAACTCAACTCGGAATTCAATGCGAAATTTGCATTTTGGGTCAATTTGCCTTCAAGCTGTCGAATCATAAATTCCAGCCGAGCTGCAACTGAAGATGCTGCCATAACTGAATTTATCTTACCACTCTCAGTTCTCTGATGTTAGAGGCTTCATTTTCGTAGCATTTGCTTAGCCCTATGCCAGAGTATATTTTGCTCTGCAGACCTTGAGACTTAAGGGGTATTGTTTTGGCATTGTTCTCTTTTGGCTGAGTTCCAATGACGTCAGTTGTTAACGACTATCAAATCAAAGATCAACGATCAAGTTCAAAATTGTTATTAAGAAACCATAACCATAGCCATAAGTAATGAAACAAGAAGCACAACAACAGCAAAACCCCGTAGCCCAGGCAGGTTTCGCTTACATATGATCGACCTGCAGATACCCTAACAGATCTTTTGGGGTGTTTGAGCTTTATTGAGATATACCCAAATCAAGCAAAGAGTTTGTTCATTTTAATTTTAAAGTATTTGCTAAGATATTATACTTATTAATCGAATTTTAACTGAATATAGTTTAAATTTGTTTTGATTTTTCAAACTTAATATAATATTGGAATTTGCAATTTAGTGCATTTAATTTAGCAAATATATTGACAACTTAAATTCTATATATTTTTTTTGTTCAGTAATATGCGATCATTGAGGCATGCGACTCTTAGTGAGTGTATAATAAACGGAGCTGATTAGACCCTTTACTTTAAAAAAGTAAAAAGAGTCTATTAGTTTAGTGCAAAGAGGAAATGTGTGTAACACCCAGAAGGAGGCGTGGCAGACCCCACAAAGTATATATATTCTTGATCAGGACGACAAGCCGAGTCGATATAGCCATGTCCGTCTGTCTGTCTGTCCGTCTGTCCGTCTGTCCGTCTGTCTGTCTGTCTGTCCGTCTGTCCGTCTGTATGAACACCTAGATCTCAGCAACTATAAGAGCTAGAGACACCATATTCAGGATTCAGGTTCCCCTATTTAGTAAGCAGCACGAGTTTGTTTTAGATTTTGGATACCTCCCCCCGTTCCCCCATAAACCGCAAAAAGTTGCTGTAGCCACAGTTTTAAAGCTATTGATTTGTATTTTGGTATTTGACTAGTTTATGACATTCTCTATCGACGCTGTGAATTTTGTTTCGATCGGATAAGAAACAGCGAACATATGCCACAGACAATTAGCCGCACTAGGCAGAGGGGGGGTGGTGTGTCTTGCATACGCAGGTAGCTTAGAGTGTGTGCGTCTGATTGTGTTTGTATGTACATATAATCAAAGTAAAGGGTCTCCTACGGTCGGTTACGTCCGACTGTAGCCTCCGTCCCACTGACCTGCCCCGTCCCTATATTTTTATACAGATTTCAAATGCAAATTGAAATGCATTTGTAATCAATTCTGCAGAAGTTTCTGTGGCTTTCGATTTCGTTTCGGCTTTCGGCTTATTTATTATTATTTTCTTGTTTTGTTATTTTGTTGTTTTGTTGTCTTTTTGTTTATCAACAGCCAAAGCAGACCGCGTTCTTTGGGCTTAAGGACAAGGTTTGACCCTCAAGGCTGAAGCTGATGAAGAGACGCAGACGGAACTAGAAGCAGACGCAGACAATACGCAAATAATCGATATTTGGGAATTGATAATGGGGAACTTATTGTTTACAGTTAAATTTGTTTGCAAAATATACATAAATAAATACATAAAGCAAGTCAAATACGAAATATTTTTTTATTTAATTTAACAAGTTATCAACTGCATGGGATTAAAAAATCTATTAAGAAATTAAAATTACTTACCCTCTGCAAATCCTTATTGAAGAAAAGTTTTTTATTGATAAAAGAAACAAGATTTAAGCCAATATATTTGTTGATTAACAGTGATAATTTCTATCTGATATTTGGGCTGTCAACTATTCCGGTTGTCCTGTTGCTCGACTGCACAATACCCTGTTCACTATATTCAAAATATAATTTAATGAAACTGTCACACGAAGCGTAGCAGCAATGCTTATTCTTAATACCGCTCACACCAAACTCTTGTTATTGTCACATCCAGATCCATTATGTATCCATTATGTATCCTATAATACACAGATTTATAAAACAAACCTTTAAATTTGTTTATATAATTCGTTTTATTTATTGTGAATCAGCTTTATTTTTGTAGAATTCAATTTAAATTATTCACATCCAAAGCGTACACATGTAATTGGCCATTTTATGAGATGAAAAATATTATTATTAATAATTATAACAAATTATGCAAATTGTCAACAGATTCTGTGCAATTTGTGCGGTTTTTGTCAATTTTGAAATGAGCTGCTTGACTGTGTTTTGCTGTTGCAATACCCTGTAATCACCAAATGGGTAGGTGTGTTGAAAATATAGTTAAGATGTTGCCTTAAACATGCTCAAACTGAAGATGATAACCAGTTGAACTGCAGGCGGAATGGTTTTATACCCTGTACTCATTGAGAAACAGGGTTAATAGCTTCTTGATCAGACTGACTTTGGCACGTATGTAGGTGTATTTCAAATCTTGTAAGCCACGCCCCTTTTAATATAATATATACATATGTATATCATCAATTTTGTTGGTAGAGATCTTTTATATCCAACAATCTAGAGATATGATGTATCAAAGTTTTGCTTGGCAGCAGTACTATGTGCGCATGTTTTGCTTTAAATTTGATTATTGCAGGGTATCGCTGCGTTGAGCACACCCCTTTTGATGTTAGTACAAATAACTGTTGCGGGCAATGAACTAATTTGCATCTACTCGCATCGAATGCGATTTGTGTAATCAGTAAACTTTGGCATTGGCGTCAGCATTTCTCTCCGATCTCTAAGTGGCATAGGCGGTATTAAAACCCGTGTGCGTAACAAAAAACCTGTGCAATCGACCCAGTTGCCTGCCCTTCAAATCCAGTCTGGAATTAGAAATTCTCCAGACAACAAAAAAACAAAAAAAAACACGTCAAATGCTAAATGTGAAGATCAAGGTTGCGACCAGCTAAAACGCAACGATCAAGAGGATGCTGAGCATGATCACAATGATCACAATGAGGATGATGATGATGATGATGATGATGAAGCCTGGCATAGCAACAGCAAAGGCCAGAAGCAACTTGTACAGCAAGCCAGGCCCAACTAAAGTAACAGCTACTTGGGCCTAAAAGTCATTGAACTGACACTTGAACTCCAAGCCAAGCAACAGCTGCAGGGAGTTGGAGTCGAAGCTGCAGTTGCAGGGGCAGCTAGGATGCCTCAAGTTGCAGGCGATCTAGGAAATGCAGCAGAAGACAAGCAAAAATAAGAGTAATAAAACAGAAACAGAGAGAGAGACAGAGAGAGAGAAACGACGCAGAGGAGAAATGAAAACAAAGCACTTGAGACAATGGTAACCTGGGTCAATGCACTCGCCCAGCCCAGCAACAGGACAACAAACTATGTCCGCGTTTGCACGCTGATGTTTCTTCATGATGCTGCGCTGGTTTTCTCATATATCGCTTTACGTGTTTGTAAACTTATTGCTTACAAGGCCTAGCTTAGCAATCGTTAATTAATATAATTAATAATATTAGTTCATATTTTTCATAATATGTATATATATTTTTGTTAAACATAATTTCATTAATAAATAAATAAACAAATAAATAAATATTGTTTGTAGGCACAGAGTTGCACGCGGCACAGGGTTGCATGGAAGACTATTATCTATCGAAGAGCCACCGATATCTTCTGGACATTCTTTATCAAAATCTGCAGCATTGACCATTAAGGCTGTCGCAGTTGATAGTTGTTCAAATACCAATTTCATTTTATTTTACATAATTGTAAATGCTTATAGAAAAACCGATGACAAAGAATAATTCGATAGCAACTAACCACTAATCTTGGTCTGATTGGGTTTTTCTGGGTTTTCCCATATCCTCGCAGTAAATGCTGGACATTTATTTTCTTTTTTATTTAATTTGATTTCATATTTTAATCTTATTTTTTTACCCAGATTTTCCTATCTTATATTTTTGTAAATTAAATTTTTAATTATTTTAATTTTAATTTGTAATATAATTTTTCTTGGCCGACTGGTCTTAGTAGACTTTTAAATAAATAAATAAATGAGAAAGATATGTTAACAAGATTTCCGATGAAAAAACATCAGCGTGCAAACGCGAACTAAGTGAAGTGCATAGGCGAGCAGAGCTGAGCAGAGCAGAGGACAGGAGAGGTATGTATGTGTGTATGGGTATGTAGGTTGGCCACTTAAGGATCACACGCATGCCGCATGCCGCATGCCACATGCCGCTTGCCTCCTGCCTCCTGCCCCCTGCCGCCTGCCGCCTGCCTGGCTTCAACGTGTAAAATGAGAACAGGAAAACTACGTGCGCTGGTGTGCGTGTGCGGCCTTGGACGCGGTCATTGGCCCAGACACAGATCCACAGATCCCAGATCCCTAGCCAGATCCCTAGCCAACGTCTGAGGCAGCATTGAGTTACTGCTGCCGCTCAAAGAAGTTTCCAGGAACTGCTGCAGCACAGCGCAAAGGCTAATGACTGCTAGGCAAACCCAAGTGCCCGAACCAGGGCCGCATTTGCAACTGTGCGTGATGGGTTTTTGTTCATTTTTAATATTTTTATGGTATATTCTTTAATGGTTAAATATTTATCAGAGAACCATTAAATTATTTAGCAAATTGAAGCGGCTCAATCGACGAATTCGGGTTGTCAAATATCATAACTTTGGAACGGATATACCAGATGTTAAAGGGATCTCGAAAGAATTAGCAAGTCTTGGCTTACCCGAATTCTTATTTCTATTTCGAGTTTTTGGCCTAGTTTTTCCTTTTAGACATCTTGAAATTTTTATTCTTGATATATGCAAAGCAAACAAAGTTCAATTGTCTTCATAGCTCAGAGGCGGCCCCTCATAGGAAAGTGCCCAGAGCCCCGCAAGGGGTAAGCAACGGCCCTGGCCTGAACTCTAACCCAAAACACAGAGGACAGAGGCGAGAGCAACAACTGCAACTGCAACTGCAACTTCAACTTTAGCTTCAGCTTCAATTTTAACTCAGTCTTCGACTCAAAATCAGAATCAGACTCAACCTCAGCCTCAGTCTCAGACTGGAAACTGGAACTCGATGCCAATAACCAGGCAGTAATATTCCCTGCATGTACAGTCACAGCCTGCCTCAAGGATGCCGGACATGAGTCAGTGCAGAAATATGTCGGCAGTTGCCAGCGGCAAAGTGCCACAAAAGATAGACGCAGCCCTCTTGTGGCAGTGTCCATAATCTGTTTCAGAATCTGTTCTGTTTCAGCAGCATCACAAACCGATTCAGTTTCAGTTTCAGTTTCAGTTGGTTCTTCCCCTGCCCCTGCCCCTGTCCCCGGCCAGCTTGATGGCCAATATTTAACTGGTTTCTGCGGCTCAATGAAAGCTGCTAAAAAAAGTAGCTAAAAACGTCAACATCAGCTGCATTTGTAGCTAGGGAAAAAATTGAGCCTCATTAATTAAAATGCCATTCAAATGTGAAAGAAATAATTTAAACATTTATATATTTATATTATACATATATGATTAGTTTTATTTATTTTTATTTTTTTATTCATATAAAATTTCTGTATTTTATTTTAGTTTTTTTTTGCCTTTACTGTTAGAACAACTTTTACCAGAGGGTATTTCAATGAAGCTCATAAATCTAATTAATTTTGTCCCTTCCCCTACGAACGAATTGAGAGAAAATAATATTGGTTTGGATGAACTTCTGATTTTTTAAACCGAATTCATATATTTATATTTATTTATTTATAGAAATGCCCAATGTCTGCAACCGTCTGTGTTGCAAATTGTGTCCTTACCACGAATTGAACTAGCTTGGAGCGTGGGGGGGGGGGGGGGGAATATGATATACTTTGAATATTAATTGCATTTCCCAAGAATTAATATGGAATTGCACATTTGCAAGGGTTTTTGTTGGCATAATAACAGTTGCAATGGCAACTTATTTATTTAACTTTCGATTCAAGAAATTCTCAATAGATTACTTTTGAAGCAAGTGCAACCACGAGTAAGTGGTGCATACATTCGATTCCTGTTTGTTAATCGAACTGAAAACTAATCAAATGCTTTAAACTCAAGCAAATACTTATAAACAGAACACCAGTAAGTACGGAGCAGATCAGTCGGGCGGAAGGCTGCAGTCGCGAGCAACCGACAGCAGGAGACCTTGTATTTTGTGTTTTCAATAAAACTATGCACAAATCATAAAACTTTTCACGCCTATAACTAGACAAGAAAAAAAGGCTGTTGCACATCTTCGCTGTTTCTTGTCTGATCGTAATGAGATTTAAAGCATCGGTGACAAGTAACAAGTTTTTAGGAAAGGGGGGTATCAAAAATCTAAAACACACTTGATCTATTTGCTGATAGAAGTATATAATTACCAAAACTTGTGTTTATAGTGCTTATCCTTCTGTATATTAAACACACTTTCCATTTTTATTAACATAATAGACCCTTTTGTCATTTTTTTTAAGTACAGGGCCTAATTAAAAAAAGTATGCATGCTACACAAATAAACTGATAACTAAAACTAAACTGTGAACTGCAATCAACTAAAATGCATACTCTATATGAATATATTCATGAGTACACTCAGGGGTATTTTGTCAGGGTATTTCAGGTACGTTATCGGCACGTGGTAGAATTGGCTTAGTGTGATGCAATCTTTAGAATTGTTTTTGCACAATTTTTATGGCTCGACCTTGAGAGTCCAAAACAAAACATCATTTGTGAAATTCACTAAAGTATCTGTAGCTGTAGCTGTAGCTGTATCTGTATCTGTGTATCTGTATCTAAATATGTGTGCACGCATTTCGCAATAAATAACAGATTTTGCTGCGGCCAATGGCGCACGGAGTGGTAGGTGGAGGGAGGGAGGAGGGAGGAGGGAGAAGACTGTACTGAAACGGCAACTGAAGTACAGCTAAAAATAATAATGCTCAAATAAAGCAACAGCATGAAACGCTGTTAAGTGGCAAAATGAAGGAAGAGCAGGACAGGAGCAATATCCACAGGTGGCAGTCGTGTGTGCAGGTGAAGTAAAATTGATTTCTAAATTTGATATTAGCAATAAATAAAAGATACGATGCGATACGCTTCGTTGCGATTCATTTAAATATTAATTTATTAGACGTGAGTAGCAAGTCGTGTTTTTGTTTTTCATTTTTCACTTTAAATTCTATTTATATTATTGCTAACGCTTAAAATTCAAATGCTGCGAATGCTGCGTTGCTTTTTATGAACAATTAGACGTAGAATAACTGCCACCAGCTGAATTTATTTGTAAATTAATTTATTTTTATTGTTTTTAATATAATGCAAGTATTTGGCAATTGGCTCTACACAAGGTGCTAGCTTATCAGTCGGAAGTACTCGACTGAATTGAATTAATTCAAATTAATTAAACGTTAAATTGACCATTGTTAAAACTTAAGTAAATTTGTTTCAATATTTCACGCGAAATTTGCAAATATTTTGCAAACAAGAGCTGAAAAAGTCCCTCATCTTTATGCATGGCTTAAAATTTCCTCTGAAATTCGTTGACCATAGCATTACATCATAGAATATTCCTTTCATTTCATATGGATATTACGAAATAAACAAGATGATAATTTTGTTTTGTTTAATTTGAGAGATTTGCGTTAGCATATTTTTGATTTTGTGACAAGGTGTAAACAATATTTGTATTTCGTTTCTCCTCGAAAGTTGTTCTGCTCACAAGAATGCGTAAAAATTGTCCTAAGCCGAAGAGATTGAAAGACATAAAATACTTATGCTAAATAGCATTGATAGGCATATTGTGTTGTTGTGATTCTTTGATCTTTTTATAGGTGCTCTTGAACTTGAAAAGAGCCAGGTGGATTCCTTCTAAGAATATCGAATAACGACACAAAAACAAGCCATTGAGCCTGCCAGTCGGATGTGCTCAGGCGAAAAAGACAACAAAAGTATTGGAAAGTTCTTTTTTTTTAAGAATGTAAAGTAGGTAAATTAATAATTGCACTTAGAATGCAGATTGCAAAAAGCAAAATGCTACAACACTTATGTTTTACGGTCTTTTTTATGGGAATTTAAATGAATTTTATCATATTTTTAAAGTAAAATCCAAGTCTTACAAATTACGGTATTTTGTTACTAGTAAAGTCGGTAAACTGCAGAATCACAAAAGCACAATGCTAATGTCTTACAAATTCTTCTTTTTTCTTAGTTTATTGCAGACTTTCAAAAGCAAGATGCTATAAGTTCTACAAATTAACATCTTGTGTACCCAGAATCTACACGAATTGAATACACTCTTAGCACATTTGTTGGCACAGGGCAGATTCACAGAACCATCATAGCCCGGGAACGGGCATGGTCTTTGGTCTATTATGAAATTTACGACGAAAACAATAATAAATCTTGCTTGTGTCCGTCCCTGTCGCACACTCCATCGGTCTCGCTCTGTTCGAATTATCAGTTTCTACATTTCATGCATATTTTTCGCCAAATTTTGTTATGTTCCATTCATTCTGTTGTGACTGGTCCGCTCGCACTCTATTGTTGTTCATCCTTTTGGCCTTGAGAACTCATTAATTCGAACTTGAACTGACAAATCGTTGTCGTGACGACGCAAAAGAAACCGCCGACAATCGAGAGACGCTCGAAGAATTTCACAGCCATCGAAAGCTCGAGATCCGGAGAACCCCAGACACCCAAAAGCCCCCGAGGCTTGTGCCGGTATGGCCAAATTCCAGATGCGCTACACGGCTGTATTTGGAGGGTGTTCCATAGATCGAAATGCACTGAAAATTCTCGGGAACTTCCGTATAGACAACTATAAATTGTTATATAGTAAGTACATTCCGGTTCATTTATTTATAATGCACAGCACGAACTTGGCGTAGGGGTTAAGAACCTTCTGGCAAAGTATTTATAGCTATTGCGATTCATTTGTTTAGGTATTGCAGTCTGCTAAATTGTTTAGAATTTATAAATGAATTTAAAACTAAGTATATCTATATACGGGTATAAACATATATAGTATCTTTTTCAGAATTGCAGTAACTTAATGCGGTTCGAGCTGCGCTTAACAACAAGAACAACGACATAAAAAACATATTAAAAAACAAGTGTTGTTTACGTAAGTTTCCGCTGCGATTCGAGGCGTCATTCATGGCAGGCGTGAAAGGCCCTTCCAGATGCAAACCTCAGCAGAAATATGTTTACCAACGAATTTTCATATTTAATTCTTGAATTCTCATGTTATTTACCCGGCATTCTGTTAGCTTACAGTTCGCCGGACTACAGGATACTGCGTAATGCAATCAGTTTGGAAGGCAATCTAAACTCACAACAAAATCCGGATAAAAATGTGAGAAAAACTGTATTCTACTTACCAGACTGTTAAGCCAACCTGCCCATAACCAAATCATGTAAAACATCTGAAAGGAGATGTTATGCTGAGTAAAACTGTTAACTTTTATCGACTTAGCTGCATCATTTTAGTTAACAGACTGTTAAAGTGCATTAGTTGCGTTTTGAGCTAACAGACTGTTAATCATATTTATACCCTGTGCCCATTTGATTTTAAATTGTGTACAAGTTCTATGTATGTAAGCAGACCTTATATTGCAGGCATAACTTAGAAATATGTATGTATGTGCATGGATAATATTACAGATAATAGACAGATGTTGCTAACAGAATTTGTCTTAACAGACTATTAGCATGCTGTTATACACTGTCGATAGATAGTTAACAGACGTTACCATGCAGTTTAGTTAGCATGTGAATGTAGGTAGTATTTAAACGCTTCTGTAAATTTACAGAGCTGTATTTAGCTGCGAAATTTAGTTAACAGAAGGTTAACATAAGATCAAGGCTCCACTGTTAAGCTTCTAGCATTCAGACGAATCGCTGTTAGTGCACAGAAACCACGCGTGATGATACCCATTGTTTTGATGCGCTTACAGGGTATACGGTATAACTTACAAAAAGAGTGAGAACCCAAAGGCTTTAAGTAACGTGTGAATAAGTTGACTGAATTCATTGAACCCGTGCGGAAAAAAACAAAGCCCGAAATGTTTTGTGCTTGGCATTATGTAATTGGAGTACTTAGCCGGAAAAGCGAAAGCTGAAGGGGCTCGCTACAGCCGTCTAGATGCGAAGAGGCGTAGCGATGGACGGACGGACACACTCTAGGACAGACGGAAAAATGTGAGAAGAATGTGCGTGTTGCCGAGCCAGAGGCCAACGAATAGAGTTCATTAAACTGACAGCATCAGCAGATATGCCCGATTGTGAGTAAGGTGGCATTAAGAGTCTAGTCCGGCAGCTGAAACTGAAAACAAAACTGCGACATTTCGTATTTTTTTAGACCCTTTACTTTAAAAAAGTAAAAAGGGTCTATTAGTTTAGTACAAAGAGGAAATGTATGTAACACCCAGAAGGAGTCGTGGCAGACCCCACAAAGTATATATATTCTTGATCAGGACGACAAGCCGAGTCGATATAGCCATGTCCGTCCGTCCGTCTGTCCGTCTGTCCGTCTGTCTGTCTGTCTGTCTGTCTGTATGAACACCTAGATCTCAGCAACTATAAGAGCTAGAGACACCATATTCGGTATTTAGGTTCTCCTAATCAGTAAGCAGCACGAGTTTGTTTTAGATTTTGGATACCTCCCCCCCTTCCCCCGTAAACCGCAAAAAGCTGCTGTAGCCACAGTTTTAAAGCTATTGATTTGTAATTTGGTATTTAACTAGTTTATGATATTCTCTATCGACGCTAGGAATTTTGTCTCGATCGGATAAGAAACAGCGAACATATGCCACAGACAATTTTCCGCACTAGGCAGAGGGGGGGTGGTGTGCGTTGCATACGCGGGTAGCTTAGTGTGTGTGCGTCTGATTGTGTTTGTATGTACATATACTCAAAGTAAAGGGTCTCATACGGTCGGTTACGTCCGACTGTAGCCTCCGTCCCACTGATCTGCCCCGTCCCTATATTTTTCAAATGTATCTGTAGCTTTATCGATATCGATAACTATTTAGACTCTTTACTTAAAAAAAAGAGGGTCAATTAAGTTAGTGCAAATGGGAAATGTGTGTAACACCCAGAAGGAGGCGTGGCAGACCCCACAAAGTATACATATTCTTGATCGAGTCGATACAACCATGTCCGTCCGTCCGTCCGTCTGTCCGTCTGTATGAACACCCAGATCTCAGCAAGAGACACTATATTCGGAATTTAGGTTCTCCTATTTAGTAAACAGATTAAATTTGTTTTAGAGTTTGGATAGTTCCCCCCTTTTCCACGCAAATCGCAAAAAACCGTACCTACCTTTAAGCACGACAGCAGACACAATATTAGATCTACAGACTTGTTATTGGGCATTAACGTAGCCTATGACAGTATCCAACCATGCTGTAAATTACGATCGGTTAGGAAACACTGAAGATATGCTACATTCAACTTGCGGCACTAAGCAGAAGGTGGCTTGTGTGCCATGTGCCTCTGATTGTGTTTGTAGGTACATCTATACAAACAAAATGCTCTCCTACTGTCGGTTACGTCTGACTGTAGTCGGCGTTTAACTGCTCTGCCCCGTCCGAATATTTTTCTCTGTGTAACAGCAACTGATCAACAACAAAGCGTGCGAAGGGTGAGAACAGTGAGAACAGTGGGAAGAGTGGGAACAGCGCAAAGGGCTCGCTGAGGCTGGAGCGCCAGTCTGAACCTGTTGTCCAGCCAATCAGCCGGCCGGGCTCTCTGTCCCTCTGTCCCTCTGTCCGTCTATCCGTCCGTCTGCGTAGCTGACTGTTGACTCATGCCAGGGGAGAGCCAAAATCAGAAGCTAGAAGCCCTAGAGCGTACACAGATTTATATACGTCATAGTGAGATGCTTGTTTACCTCAACGTATCGTATCGTATCGTATCGTATCGTATTGAATTGAATCGAATCGTAGCGTATCTATTAGATGCGGACACAACGTGTTTATTTATTAGTTTGCGAGGCAAGTGGAATCATTGAACTTTGCTTGGGTAGGCAGAGCCACACTTGCGTCCCATGCCCAAGTGCCGCTCATTATAATGGCCAAATGAGCTCAACCTGGCAACGATTATATAATGTCAATCGATGCGCCATAGCCCGTTTAGAGCGGCGCCGCAACCTTGAGCGCGTTCGCTGACATCTCGGAGCCCCCAGTCCCCAGTCCCCAGTCGCAAGTCGCAAGTCGCAAGTCGCCAGTCGCCATCCCCTTCAGGCTGCCCTCCTCTGTCCCCCGCACCGACAACGGCAACGGCAACAGCAACAGCATCAGCATCAGCCTCAGTTTTAGCCACAGTCTCAGCCCCACAAGTAGCCAAGTCTTGACTTGTCTCGAGCGGTTTCGTTTAGCATTCTTGCTGCTACTGCGCCATAACGGCCAGGCTGGAGAATCGAGCTGAGCTGAGCTGAACTGAGCTGCAGGCTGTCGTCTTTCCGCTCTCCACCCTCCACTCTACACTCTACACTCTCCACTCGCTTGTGGTCGGCTTGTGGGGGTTCAACCACCTTATAGCTGGAATGGCTGAGCTTTGGGTACGGTTCTAGCCCGGCTTTGGGCAGTACATCGACTTCCTCGAGCATAAATTAAAATATTCCGTGGCTGTAAGAGTGTTCTCAAACGCGCGCTCAATTTGCGTCAATTGGCAAAAATCAGCATCAGCCACAAATATCTGCATTTATTATACGAACAATGCAAAAATCAAAACAACAACAACAAAAATTCATATGGAATTCCAAGTCGTATTCCTGTTCGAACTCATTAAAAATATGACAACAAATCACCTAAACATAGCGCTGACAATAATTAATAAAAGTGCTTAAAAAAACAAGCTTCTGTGAATGAGACAAAAAGAACGCTTAGATTTCCGTATCAAGGGGGGCTGTTTTTGATCTCCCGCCAACATCCAGGTGCCAGGTGTAGCTATGACTGAAAGAGTTTTGGGTTTTTTGCCATTTTCTTTGAATGAGCCCCCGCCTCTGCCTCCGCCTCCGCCTCCGGCTGCTCCTCCGCCTCCCTACTCTGCTCAGCGTTCTGTTACGTGTGTGCTTCATTGAAATTTTGTTATGGCTTTGACTGTGAGCTGTAAAATAAAATACACAAAGAACAACAAAACAACAAGCACGGTATCTTGAAGAGCAAAACAGAAACCGCGTGATTCGCTTGGAGTATCGGAGTATCAAATGCGCCCTCCCCCCACCGCTGGTGTTCCCCCCGCGCTCCCGCTCTTCCCAGCCCCGACTTGGCTCAAGAATCTGGCTCTGGGCTCACTGACACTTTTGCGTGCTTTTTGGCGCGTATCCCCAAGTGTTTACGTTTTGTTTCTGTTAGTTTGGGCATTTGTATTCAAGGTTACTCTTGTTTTCATGTCCATTGACCTATTTGGTATCGAAAACACCGCCATGCAAATGAGCCAAGACAAAGCTTCCACTAATTGTTGATAATAATAAGACCATATTGGGAGTACAAATTAGTTCGGGACTTTTCTTCGGGCTCAGCATTAATTTTCTTCGAGCTAATTTTAATATTGTTAATCCTTGGATTGGACACTTGTTCAGCAAGCCCATTCAGTTCAGCATTTGGAAATTCCTTTGGAACAGAATTTTGAACAGATTTTGTGCTTGAAAGCGATCCAGGGAAGTATTAAAAAACAGTGCATCCATCGGACCAAACATTATTCCGAAGGATTCACGTCTAGAGAGTGCAGTATAGGAAGTAAATATATTCTTTAAAGTTCGAAAAGTCTCAAGAGAGCCATTTCTTGCATGCTGCAAACAAAAAAGGAGGAAAAAGAAGAAGAAGAAGATGCATTGCTGCGGCGTTTCGTATGATATTTAATAAATGTCTTAAAATTTTATTTCAAATATAGGGTGCAGGGTATTCTACAGTCTGGCGCTTCCGACTGATCGGCTCGTCCTTACAGTTTTCTTTTTAAAATTAACTCGTAAGAATCACCTTACCCCAAAAGATGTTAAGTTAGCACAGAACTTGTAATAAACCAAACTTTTTACGAAATTCGAAACAACATTAAGTGTAATTTATTGGCAGAAATCTAACCTTCCTAAAACAGCCAAAAGTAAACTTCTCTTTCAATAACGGTAAGAGTTAGGACTATTATTTCGAACCAAAAAAAAAAAACTGTTTGGGGAACAGTTGATGGTTATTTTCAGCATTTTGCGAGTGCTACGTTTGCAGAGCTCAGCAGTTGAAAGTGACATCCGTTTGATTCATAATTCTGAGAACTCAATTCATAATTAAACAAACTTGCATGTTGTCTCTGTGTGGCATTCGATTGCATTTACTGTTACTAGATAATTCTATGCCCAAGTCATGCTCTAGGCACACGGCACTCTCTCACCTTTGTAATTAGATTACCGATTATTAGTCACAGTTGTTTACAATAATTGTTTTGGGCTACGTGTCCAGTTGATTTGCAGAAAACAATGCAACCAGAGTGTTTCAAGTTCAGTATGCATATGTAGCATGAATTTAATCACAATTAATCACATCGCACAGTGGTCGCTCCCATATGGCACAAATCGAATTTTAACAGTTTGGTTATTGAATCCAACATTTTGTTTTGGCTCTTTGCAAAACAAAGCTTTAGAGTTAGGCCACGTGCTTGGCAATTTGGTGCGTTGTGATTTTGGGAAGCATATACCAAGTCTTTTAACATAAAAATCCAATTTAAAATGAACTCGAATAACTTTAAAGTAATATATCGAGCCCTTCCCGCGAAAAAGACGTAACCAACATTTTTTTCGATTTTCGGTTTTTCATGCAATTATGTTCATAATCACCCAACTCATCTACACAAAAAATTTCATAATTTTATCTTGCGTATTTACTGAGATATCAGCCTGTCAATTAAGACGTAACCATCACACGAGCTGCGCTGTGCCCGCGAAAAAGACGTAAGTGACATACGAAATAGCGCAACTAAGAAAGAATTCAAAGGAAAACGAAAACGCGCTGCCAGAGGCGAGCAAAGTGAAGCCTGCAATAATGTTTCTTTATTAACTCCTGCGTCTATTAACCGATTTGAATGCGCTTTTCAGGATAGTTATATATAATAGAAAAGAGTATTTATTCTGCATAACAACGTTCTATGTTCAATATTACACTTGTTATACAACATTTTCTGTATAAAAATACGAAGTTATGAGTGCTTTATTAATTTTTTGGCGTAAAGGGGGCGTGGCATCCAAGATTTTAAATAAACCTGATCTGCGTATTGAATACATCTACCAATGGCAAAAAAACAGTATTCCTAAACCATTAATTAAGCCATCAAAATTTAAAAACAGTCAAACCGAAACTGACGAAAATAAAGACTAAAACTAATAATTAAAAAAATAAAATAAATTATATAAAACAGTTGAATACTAGAATTAAGTATTGAATTTGAAAATAAAGAATTTATATATTATATTTAAATACGTTTTGATAAAAACATTGTGAAAATGACTTACGTTTAATAAAACAATTTAATTTACATTATAATTAAAGTTGAAAACAAGAAAAAAAGGCTTTATTTTCAAAAATAAAGGAATTTATTATTATTTTGAGATACTATATTGTTAGAAACTTTTTTTTGGTATTTACGTTTCATAAACAAATCGAATTTACAATCATAAAACCCTCACTTGTAATATTAGATTTTGTTGGTTACGTCTTTTTCGCGGGAACTGCTCGAGCTAAACAGGCTCCGCGAGTGCCCGCCAAAAGGACGTAAGTGACAAAAATCATAGAATGGCTTGAAATAAAATTTGAAAACGAATATATTATATACATAACAGCTTAAATAGACAATATTCCAAATTTCAATGAAATCCATCCAGCAATATTGAAATAAACTAAAAAAAACCTTCTCCTGTAAAATTTGATTTTGTTGGTTACGTCTTTTTCGCGGGAAGGGCTCGATATATTTCGTTTTTAAGACAAATAACTATTCCTACATTTCGTTCAAAAAACGAAAATCACTAAATAAACTTTTGTGAGGGTTTTTCGTTTCCCATTTCTAACTTTCCATAAACTTTTAGTTGTGTTTTTCAATGATTCCCAGGATTATGTTTATTTTCATGGTATATTTATATCTTTATATTAAAATAAAGCTGGAATTATCTGCAAAAAAAATTAAATTAATATGTCCTTATTAATTACGTTCGACTGTAGCCTTACGTCCGACTGATGTACTCGGTTCTTTTTGGTTATTTGTGTATTTTTAAGAGACCAGATATTTTAGTCAAATGCCGAGTTAAATTACATTAAAAGAGAAGACAATTGAAAATAGAAAACAAATTTTTTCGTTCCTATAGGAGCTATTGGAGTTGCTCCTTACACATTTAAAACATTAGTATAGAGTTTTGGTAAGCATTTCATGGCGATATTTCTTCTAGAACTATGATGGTCGTTTATTTTCATGCAAGCCCGACCACAGTTCATCGAAAGCGGTTTCGCAGTAGATTATAGATACATTTCCCTTTAATTTCCCTCAACTGTCATGGCTGTGCACATGGCTAGCACCTAATAACGGTCTGTTATTTTAATGCAGAATGAAATGTGCATTCGCACGCTTTGGCTTTATGCAAATTGCGTGTAAATTGAGAATGCATTTTCATAGGGCTTAATCAGAAAAATGCAAAATCCAAATGAAAATTGCCTGTTTGTTATTCGATTCGAATTGATTAGAGTGTTGTTGTAGTTTCGTGGATTAGTCTATTTACAAACAACTAATCACGCCGCAAATACAGCAGAAATCAGAGCACTCAGAGCTGCATGACGCATTAAGTATTCCCAAACTGAGATTACTCAGCCGCCCTGTTGGGCTGCTATAGCCAAAGGCATTGGGATTCAACTCTGTATTCGAATTGAGAAACACCAAAATAAACTACAGTTATATTGAACTTATTTTGTTCAATTTGTATTTAATACATTTTGCTATAAAACATTTCAATTTATTCGTGTTTTTGTGGGCAGCTCTTTTCTCACATATAAAAATTTAATTAATTTATTTATTTTCATTAATTTCAATCTACCAAATTAAATTTTTGTTATTATATAAAAACTAATGCGATAATAATAAACAAATAAATAAATGAATAAATAAATAAATATATATCGTTGGCGCCATGTATGAGCTTCCCAATTGCAGCGCGACCGAACAGCTGCTGCCCAATCTCCATGCGCAGCGAACACGCTCTGCGACCCACGTGCGTCGCACTCAGCCAAGTTTCAAACAAACGCGCAGTTGATCACACCAATGGGTGCATGTCTTAGATAAGCATTGTTCTGTTCTGTTCTCGGTTGAGATCGTGGCTTGTTGTTGCGCAAAAGCGCCGCCAGAGGGCGTGCGTTGTCAGCTTAACTTACAATGCATAATGTATAATTGCAGATCTTTATCTCTTTAAGTGGTATTTCGGCGATAATTTGTAATAAACTTAAAAGTGCGGTTATGCAAGAATATGCGGCTGAAGCTGCACGTTTCTTATGGCATTGTTTTAGGCTTATTGGTAGGCTTAAAAAATGCGAAAACTTTCACCGAGCGTTAATTGCAAATATATAATAAAAAACGAGCTGTCAACATGAATGAAATCAATGGAAGTAAGTGCTGTTGACACGACTCTCAGTTACTCTACATATAAACAAAAGTACCACACACCATTAAAAATAAATAAATGTGGATAAAAACAAACATATTTTTGGACGAGCTTAACAAATTTCGCCATAGGCGAAGGTCAACTGCATGAAATGAATCGCGAAGCTTCTGCAAACAGCTGAGCCACGTTTCGAAATTGCGACAGATAATCAGCATAATTAATATACCATACGAATAACCCGTTTCAAGTGTACTCCACGTCGAAAGCCAAGCGACAATTGTATAATTGAGCAAAAAAGCCACAAAAAAAGCAGCAAAAAGGGCGCGTCCATTGCGCAAAATCCGCCTTCAAGCAAAACTAAAAAAAAAGCAACAGCGTAAGCCAAAATGAAACAAAAATTCACCAGAAATTCACAGAAATTCACAATAAACTGGTCAAGGTCGACGGATCGCGTTCGCTGTGGCCCTAGGTGCGTATACTTGATGGCGCTCAGCAGACACCGTTAGTTGTGGCCACTTAACGCCTGCCATAACTTCAAAAGTAACTGAAATTATTGTTGTCAAGTTGCGCCTCATCAGTGTTGCAAGATCCGTTTTTTTACCGCCAAATCTAGCTGTTTTCAAAGAAGATTTACTAGAAAAAATGGTAAAACTGCAGAAAGCGAGAAAAAGCCCTTTTTATTTCAAAAAACAATTAAGATTTTTGTAAGCACAATTTTTCTTTAAAATCGGGCTTTACCAAGAAATAATTATAGATCTATAGTATTGTTATTAAAATCATACATTTTAAGCACGATGCATACAGTAGCTATATATATATATATTTTTTTTTTTGTATTCAATAATTTTGCTGTCATTTAAAAAAATATAAGATTTGTGTTAATTTTAGAGTAAAAACAATTATTCATGCAGAAGAATAACTGATATATTTTCTGGATTTTTTTTTCAAATTTTTTCAGCTTTATTTTCGTGCCCTGGCGTCAAAACCAGCGTTTCTTCTCTATAAATTATTGGCAACACTGCGCTCCAATGACACCTGAAAGTTTTCGGCAAGTGCCGGGCATCAAAATGGATTGAGTTCATTTTGCATGCCTTTTTGGTCAATTTCGAAATAATCTCTGCCCAGAGCAAAGCCGCGAGCTTCCAGGCTTCCCCTACACCCGACAGCCCCCGCACCACAGTTGGTGATCGCTTACATAACCGCTGAGCACTTCAGCTCTTGACCGTTATACAGACAGCCGTGCGTGCGTGTTTGTTTGCATTGTGGGTATTCCTGAATAATTAAGAAAGGGCATTATGCATGCTGATGGGCTGCAAACTCCTTGGGAATCCAGACAAATGGCTTGCGTACTGGCCCACAGTCATTTAGGCCCTGTCCCAACGCTCAGCTCTGGCTCAACCGCTGTGCATTTCCTTGATCTGCCGCAAGCACACATACTTTCGGGTACACTGAACAAAATTACTTACAATGAACTGCAACAATAAAACGAATATTTTCCGAATAATCGGTTTTTAGACGTGGAACGATGGAAAAGATCGATGGTTGAAAATTTAAGATCGAACCCAGCTCTAATAGAAACAGAAGCACACCACAAGTCCAAATGCTCTTGGCTGAAATTCAAAGCCGATTTTAGTTAAGTTTGGCTTTGATTGTTTTGAGTGTAGACACTTACGTGTTTTCACACTGGCGTAGTATTTACATGCGTTACGTGCGTAAGTTCATGCACATTGCAGGTCTACGTACGTTCGTTGGCCGTGATCTGATTACGATTCCAGGAAGGTTTCAGAAGTGTGTGCAGTAGGGTACCGAATGATAACAGCCACAACAATCACAACATTCACAGCAGCCGCAGCGAATTCCCTGGCCCATGCTGGCCATCTGGGCCCAGAGAGCCTAGAGGGCCTAGAGGGCCCAGAGGGCCCAGAGTCTTGCTGCCATTGCCTTTGCCCCTGGCTTTGTTTTCGCCTTTGTTTGCATGCGATTGTTGTATTCATTACGTGTAATAAGTGTGGTAATTGTCACGTACACTCGACGGCAACAGAGACAGCAACGAAACAAGCTAAGGACACTGTTGGCCAACTGACGTCATTTGGCCAAAAAATGTGCAAAGGCCGTGGCTAAGGCATACACAGAGGCTCAACCACATATTATGCGCCCAAATGGCCCATTGCAATTGCGACAAATCGAGGGCCGACACGGCGTATGCGCTCTAATGCCAAATTCCATGGTTGCTCATCAGGGTCCATTGTATTTCGACCAATGTATCTGATGGTTTGATATACTTACCATACAGTTAGTTACAGTTAAAGAATAACAATAAACCAAAACTTTAGAATATCGATTGTAATCGCTTTGTAAGAAACCTGTCATTATTGATCACTAAAAGCTTGTCTAATTTAATTTTTTTCTAGAGTTTAAAGTTAAGGAAAAAATAAAACAAACAAAAATTTAAAAATTCAACTTAAGTTAAAATTTTATGCATACAATTTTAAGTATATATTATGGAATATATATCTTACTTTAAGTTAAAACTGCTCTACAAAATTAATAAATATGTTCAACACGAAAAAATTTATATTAGCTACAGATACAAATAAATAGAAAAATATAGGGACGGGGCAGATCAGTGGGACGGAGGCTACAGTCGGACGTAACCGACCGTAGGAGACCCTTTACTTTACTTCTACTACTATATGTACATACAAACACAATCAGAGGCACGTACACTAAGCTACCCGCGTATGCAAGGCACACCACCCCCCCTCTGCCTAGTGCGGCAAATTGTCCGTTCCATTATTTCCCTGTTTCTTATCCGATCGGAACGAAATTCACAAGGTCAATAGAAAATGTCATAAGCTAGTAACGTACCAAATTACAAGTCAATAACTTTAAAGCTGTGGCTGCAGTAGCTTTTTGCGGTTTGCGGGGGAAAGGGGGGAGGTATCCAAAATCCAAAATAAACTTGATCTGCTTACTGAATAGGAGAACCTAGATCCCGAATATGGTGTCTCTAGCTCTTATAGTTGCTGAGATCTAGGTGTTCATACAGACGGACAGACGGACAGACGGACGGACGGACGGACGGACATGGCTATATCGACTCGGCTTGTCGTCCTGATCAAGAATATATATACTTTATGGGGCGTGGCACGCCTCCTTCTGGGTGTTACACACATTTGCTCTTTGCACTAAGTTAATAGACCCTTTTTACTTTTTTAAAGTAAAGGGTCTAATTAATAGTTTGTATTCACTAACAGTACATTTTGGAATGCAAAAAATGTTTTTTGTTTATATTGTATTATATATTTCCTTATTTTAGATAAAAATCAAGTTAAATACATAACAATAAAATAATTATAGTGCAATAGTTTTTATACCCTGTACCTATTGAAAAATTTCTTGAATAGTTTAATTGTTGAGTTTGCAAAATCTTGCTGCCCTGTGCTCATTTGAAAAATGGGAAAAACAGGGTTGATAACTTTGTTAGATTGTATGTAACAGGCAAAAGGAGGCGTGGCAGACCCCAGTATATATATTCTTGATCAGGGAGATGAGCTGAGTCGATTTAGCGATGTCTGTCTGTATGTCTGTTCATCTGTCTGTCTTGATCAGCTCCCGCCAAATAAAAAACTCCACCACTCCGCTTCTGTGATGAGCGCTCTCTATGGTCCATCCCACCCAGTGCAGTATGTAGGTTGCTTTGTAGGCTATGCGGCTACATTACTTGTAATGCAGGAGGTATGCTTGGAGAGCCAGCATGAGCGAGCGAGCAGAGAGGAGAGTGGCTAAGCGCTGCCTAGGAGGCGAGCCAACTACCCGCTGCATTACTTGTAATGCAGGAGGTATGCTTGAAAAGCCAGCACGAGCGAACGAGCAGAGAGGAGAGTGGCTAAGCGCTGCCTAGGAGGCGAGCCAGCTACCCGCTGCATTACTTGTAATGCAGGAGGTATGCTTGGAGAGACAGCGAGGGGAGCGGCTAAGCGCTGCCGAGGAGGTGAGCTGGCTACCCGCTGCATTACTTGTAATGCAGAAGGTATGCTTGGAGAGACAGCGAGGTGAGCGGCTAGGCGCTGCCTAGAAGGCGAGCTGGCTACCCGCTGCATTACTTGTAATGCAGGAGGTATGCTTGGAGAGCCAGCATGAGCGAGCGAGCAGAGAGGAGAGTGGCTAAGCGCTGCCTAGGAGGCGAGCCAACTACCCGCTGCATTACTTGTAATGCAGGAGGTATGCTTGAAAAGCCAGCACGAGCGAACGAGCAGAGAGGAGAGTGGCTAAGCGCTGCCTAGGAGGCGAGCCAGCTACCCGCTGCATTACTTGTAATGCAGGAGGTATGCTTGGAGAGACAGCGAGGGGAGCGGCTAAGCGCTGCCGAGGAGGTGAGCTGGCTACCCGCTGCATTACTTGTAATGCAGAAGGTATGCTTGGAGAGACAGCGAGGTGAGCGGCTAGGCGCTGCCTAGAAGGCGAGCTGGCTACCCGCTGCATTACTTGTAATGCAGGAGGTATGCTTGGAGAGCCAGCGGCTAAGCGCTGCCTCGGAGCTTATGAATAAAGAGCGGTCGATGTGTTCTCTCACCACAGTTGCAGATTGGTGGGTGGGTTTTCTTGGCTCTTTCTCTTGCTTATTATCGGGAACTAAGAAGAGACACCGACGGCGCAGCCTGCAAGCACTATAAATACATCTGCTGCAGTGCTGATGTGTAGTGTCTGTGATCAAGTGCTTAAGTAGAGTGGCAAGTGTGCTTATTATTATAATAAATATTTGTTTATTATAATTTCAAAGCCATTACTTTGTGGATCTGGATGTGACAATAACAAGAGTTTGGTGTGAGCAGTATTAGGCTTCCGTTAAATCTGGCACTCATAAAAGAGTGTGAAGAATAAGCATTGCTGCTACGCTTCGTGTGACAGTTTCATAAAATTATATTTTGAATATAGTGAACAGGGTATTGTGCAGTCGAGCAACAGGACAACCGGAATAGTTGACAGCCCAAATATCAGATAGAAATTATCCCTGTTTTCCAGTTGTGCATATATCGAAGGACCTGGATGATAATTGTGACGCGCCCGAAACATGCTATAAACTTGATTATATGCATTACTTTATTAATTTTTCATCTTACTTGTTTTTATTTCGTTATTCTTCTGTGTTTATTAAACGATTTTAAGACAAAACCAAGATAGGACAATATGTAGTTCTAGATTATTGAAAATAAGAGATCGAATCCTGCTCTAATACAGGGTATAATGTAGTTGTATTCAGTTCTATTTATTAATACTAATTTTAAGAACAAAACTACTTTGGGCCCTTGCCTTGCCCAACAGAGCCGGATGGTCCCTTAACTGCGTTGGCAGCCTCCTCCTCCTCCTCCTCCTCCTCCTCCTCCTGCTCCTCCTCCTCCTCCTCCTCCTCCTCCTCCTCCTGCTCCTCCTCCTCCTCCTCCTGCTCCTCCTCCTCCTCCTCCTGCTCCTCCTCCTCCTCCTCCTCCTCCTCCTCCTCCTCCTCCTCCTCTTCCTCTTCCTCCTCCTCCTCCTCCTCCTCCTCCTCCTCCTCCTCCTCCTCCTCCTCCTCCTCCTCCTCCTCCTCCTCCTCCTCCTCCTCCTCCCCCTCTTCTTCTTCATTCTGCACATTGGGCACATTCTCCACATCGCCGGATGCGGCTTTCTGGCTAGAATCGGAGGTGAGCGTGCCCGTGGAGGCTAGGAAGGCGGTTAGGATGCTGCGGAACTTCTCGAAGCGCGAACGCTTTGGCGGCGGCACCTCTGTGTCCTGGGCCGACTTGCTGGTGGACAGAGGGGGAGAGTCGTGCTTCCGGTTTCCACGCTTTCCCGCTTTCCGAGCATCCAGCTCACTGAAATTGGGGCCTAGAGTATTCTCCTGGATTGGAGACACTTCCACTTCCAGTGGCTGTATGACCACGTCCACAGCTTCCCCGTCTGGGATCTGGACAGGACGGTTCCCAGTGCCAGAAAAAACTTCCTTGTCCGACGACATATTGAACTATAATTAGGAAATAAAAAGAACTGATTATTTAACTGGTAAAATTTGTCAAACTATTTCCAAATGTTTTATGCACAAACACTTTTTCCACTTTTTTTAAGTATTAAGTGAACTGTTCACAAATTTTCAGAAAAAAGTATTTACTTACTCTTACAAATTTACAGGAAAAAATTTTATGTTTTCCAATTTTTTGTGCTATTTATTTATTATTTTTATTTAGTTCGAGCTGTGCGCTGTTAAACGAGTACTGAACAAATGAGAAATCGGGCAGGGCTATAACGTAACTGCGCCGACTGCTCCGACACTAAGCTCATGGGTAAATTGATCCCAAATTTTCAATTAGAATAAATAAAATGCCCGTGCACCTGTCAAAAAAAATTCAGGAAAATGTCAGCCAAACATAAAATTGATTAATAAAATGCCCAATTAAATCGATTTAATCGATTTAGATTAAGATTATACTATTTGCTCAGACTATTGCGAAAAATCGGAAATTATTATTTTCGCTGCTATCTGAAGAACAGACAATTGAATGTTTTTGGGCCCATTTTGAACTTAGCGCTTCCAATTACTTCAGAATCGTGTTTTAAGCCTTTGCATTTGCAAATTATAATAAAATTATATTTCAAAAACTCCTCAACATTGCAATATTTAGACATTGTTTCAATTTACAAGATTCTGTGAATTTACACATCTATTATATGGTTTTAAGGCTACAGCCTAACTGCTGGTTTAATGCGAAGAATTCTCTCTAGTTTAGTGGGTCATTTATCGATCATATTTATTAATGTATTTAAAACAAGTAAATTGTGCAATACTATATAATATGTTACGGTCATATTTAAAGCTTTATGTTTTTATACCTTATGCTCATATTCTTGATATTAGTTTTATTAATATAATAGAATCAATATCATCATAAAATCACACCCTGTACCCGTTGAAAATCGGTAAGACAGGTTAAATAACGTTATTTTGGTATATGTTGAAAGTAGCAAAAGAAATTGGTTTGCAGGCTCCATAGAATAAGAAAATCTTGAGCATTGATTTTTTGTTGTTGTGTAGAAAGTTATTCATTAGTAATCAGAATAATCAATATCAAATGCAGAATCGTAAAATCATCAGTTAATAGTTGATAGCTGAATTGTGCTGTCACCAGTTTCAATCCGTGCATTCCATGTATACCCATGGACTCTTTAAATTTCATTAAACTTATCGGCAACTCTTACTTTTCGTCCATCTGACACATATGCCAGAAATTGAAACGCAAAAAGCTTGAGCGACCTCAATGCTCTGTCTGACAGACAAAGTAATTGCAGTGCTGTGTATCTGTGTCTGTGTTTTTACACTTTTACTGCTTCTGTGGGCAATTCCGCAACGATTTGTAGCACATACATACCATTTGTCAGTGTGGCAGGCAAGGCACCCTGTAAATCGCCTTGGTCTTCTTTGGGGCATGCACTTCATTTGTTGCGGCCAGGCGGTAATTGATTTCTGTTTGACCACAGCCACCCGAAAGCCAAGAATGTGTTGTACACGCACATTCGCATCATTCCCATCATTCTCATCATTCTCATCATACTCGGCTTACATAATTTATGTGGCTCCTCGGCAAGGGGCATTACTGAAGCTGTGTCTGCCTCTGACAGCTCTAATGGGCATTTTATTCCGCAACTAAAGGGGAACAATGCCACAGCCATCAGATAGTTGATGAGTTTCTTATTGGCTTGAAAAGACTCAGCCGAAGGCCAATTGTACTTCAAATCATTTGCATTCCAAAGCATTCGTCCGATTCGAGTGATTTCAAGCTCAAGCTGAAGCGCCGCCGCCTAAAGGTATGCAATACTTGTCCTCTCTGGGATGTCTGAGGTATTCTAAGAAATTTGACAAGTTTCTTTGGCTAATGCAAATACTCTCTATGCAAAATAATGATATAACAGATAAATTTGAAAATGGTAGCCATTCCAACTCTAGATAATGTAACTACATTCACAATAATACTTTAATTGAAAAGGAAGAACAATAAAGAGTAATTTAACACAGGAAATATAGCTTGGAAAAAAAGGTCAAACGGTTGAATCATATAATCAAATATATATCTGTCTGCGTATATAAAGGAATTTCACTTAAAGTCAAACCAGCCAAGTTATAAAACACTCCGAAAAATAAAAAATAATTCGTTTGACAAAATAAAGTCTTGAATGAAGCTTGCGTTGTTCTAAAAATTAAGTACGAGATTAGCTCGGCAACAAACCAGATAATATTTAAAATAAGTTCAAGCCAAGATTCTTACTCGCAACTAAATTTCGTAAAAATTCTTCAGGGAATTACGACTGAAAGGGCAGATAATTTTTTGAGTATTATAAACCGCAGTATAAACCGTGTATAAATTTCCCATAGACTTTATTAAATTAAATTTTGCATCTATTTTTTTTTTATTTTTTTTTATTTGCGTAAAACATTTATTGCTATATTACATACGAATGCCAAAGTTCGTTGAATTGTGTAGAAGTGAAAATATTGAGACTTCTGTGTACATATACCCACAAAACATGTCCATATAATGTAAACTTTCACATGTACATATATATATATGAGTTTAACAATAATTGTATTTAATTTAAAGTTGTAATTAAGTGTCATTTAAGATATTGTAAATATATATTCAAATACGAGTAGGTGAGGGCGTCCCTCTTTGAATAACTATGAATACCAAACATTCAACTAATTATTCAAAATGTAAGCTAAGCAAATCAACCATTGTTATTATTTATATTTTATTTATATTCATTGCTAATTTCTTGCAGTGTATGTGTTGGTGTTGAGCAGATACATACAAGTCCATTACCGTTTCTCCTCGAGTGTAGTATTTTTCTCATGTGTAGTATTTCATTACACTAATTTAAGTATTTATTATTTTTGTAAAGTTTAAAATCAATATGGCCTTTGGCTTTGCTTAATCAACTACATCTAAAACACATGTATAGTTTAGGTTGGGTCTTGAGTTGTACTAGAGGTGTAACAGTTTCAGTTTCGCGGCTTAACTATCAGAGTGCTGTAGTGCCCTTCTCACGGCGTCACATTTTGCAACATTCGACACATTTGCCGCCCCCTTTTTCAAGTTTCAAGCGATGCACAATGGTCGCTCCTATACGACAAAATTAAAACACACAAATCCAAGTTTTACAATTTGAATCTTATAGATTTAAATCTAAAATTATAATAATAACAATAATAATAATAATATATTAAAAAAATTTGGACAGGGCAGATCAGTCGGACGGGCCCGACTGTAGAATACCCTGTGCCATTTATTTTATATACAATTTTATAAAACTGTCACACTAAGCGTATCAGCAGTACTTCTTCTTCTTCCATTTTACGTGCGCCAGCTGCGCTGCACTGCTGCTGCTGCGCTGCTGGGCTACGCTGCCAATTGCGTAGCTTATATCTAGTTTGTTTATTAACCGATTTCAATGCACTTTTTAGAATAGTTAATTATAATAGAAGAGAGTATATATACCAAATAACAACATTCTATGTTTAATATTACGCTTGTTTTTGAACTTTTAAGTTCAACTATTGTGAAGCTTATATCTCCTGTGTTTCTTAACCGATTTCAATGCGTGTTTCAGGATAGTTAAATATAATACAAGAGAACTTATGTTCCGAATAACAACATTCTATGTTGAATATTACGCTTGTTATTCAACTTTGTATGTTAAAAAAAACGAGGTTGTGTGAGTTTTATTGATTTTTGGGCATAAAGGGGGCGTGGCATCCGATTTTCAAAATAAACTTGATCTGCGTAAGATAACTACCTATCTATAGCAACCAAAACGGCATCTCTAGCTTTTGTAGTTGCTGAGATCGACGCGTTCATACAGACAGACAGACAGACAGACAGACGGACAGACGGACAGACAGACAGACAGACAGACAGACAGACAGACAGACAGGGCTAAATCGACTCAGCTCGTCTCCCTGATCAAGAATATATATAGTTTGTGGGGTCTGCCACGCCTCCTTCTGCCTGTTACATACATTCGCACAAAGTTATTAACCCTGTTTTTCCCATTTTTCAAATGGGCACAGGGTATAAATATAACCAAAGCAGCAAGCATAAAGCTACAACTCTACTTTAATATAATTAAAATATATTGAAAATTATAATAACATTTAAAAATTTACTCCAGTTATTACTTTGGGAGCTATATAACATATATTCAAGTGATGTGCCTAAGTTTTGAATTACATATTTACATTTTTTTTCCAGATTTTCGGAACAAATGTTATAGCGATACCCTCATTAGAACTATTTTTGTCAGCTGAAAGATTTAATTCAAACTAATATTCACGTTTGCTTGTTTTCAGACCATGTATATTATATAAAATCAGTATGTCATTTTTATAGAATTTGTTGAAATAAAAATTAGCCACTTCTACGACGAAGTTGAACCAAACATTGAGCTATATTTTGACTTAAAGGAACGACTAGAAATGATATATTGGGTTAAATTGCGATCAAATGTGAATGACTCGAATGTTGCAGGTCGTGAAAAGCGGCTGTTAGTCAAAGATTTGGCCTATTTAATTGTAATATTGATTGTTTACACATTGAGATACTTTAAGTTTATGTAAATACCATCTAAAAAAATTGTTTGTTTGTAATACTGTATATAGAGTATAAACACTGAAACGCTGTTTGGACGAAGTCTAACCATTTACAAGTACATTTAACATTTACGAGTGGATTCACACATACAAGTAACTCGAATGTGAATGAAATTGTAGTTATAGATTCATTGGTAGTAACAGATATTGTTATCGTTATCGGTCTGTAGCGTTCTGAATAAATTGTGGAATAAATTGTGTATGATTATTGTATAGCTTGGATATTTTCATTTAGACACGCATCAAGTTGAATTGTAGTTATAGTTTTATTTATAGTGTTCGATATCGATATATTGGATATCGCATACGTTATCGGTCAGCAGAATAATACTTGTATGGGCATGTCGCTTGAGTAAAATCGATTCGAATTTCAATTTTCATGGGCCACACACAAAACTTACTTGGAGTAGAATCGTTGACAACCACAGTTACAGTTTCTTGCACATCACAAAACTTGCTTCCGCTCTCCCCTCTCCCCACTCCCCTTTCCGATCTCCGTTCTCCGTTCTTCGAACTTACAGCGACTCCGTCTCCATTATATGCAGTTCCTGCTGCAGCTCCCGCTCTCCAGACCGCTCCCTGTCCCTGGTCTTGCGCGTGCGCCGCTGCTGGCGACGACTGGCTCAGAGCCGTGGGCTCTCCAGCATCGTGTGGCTGGACATGACAGAGTTGCCCAAGGCAATAGAGTTGCCAGCCACCGAGAGATTCGTCTCGTTCTTCGAGCGACGCCGACAGAAGCGGAAGCGCCCTCCCTGGCACAGGCGCAGCCCTTTGAAGGTGTCCACAAAGGCGCGCCGGAAGCTGGCATTCATGAAGCAGTAGGTGATCGGATTGCAGCAGCTCGAGGAGTAGGCCAACAGCTGCAGGAAGCTAATGGCGGTGTAGTCCACATACTCATACACCACGGGTCCGATCAGCATGGTCAGCGTGTTGATCACGTACAGTGGTGTCCAGCAGATGAAGAACTCCAGCACCAGCACAAACAGCATCTTCACCACGCGCTTCTTGCTCTCCAGACTCTTGCTCTCATTCGATCTGTAAGTAATGCGTATGTAATAGCTATTAGGTTTCTTAAAGTTAAAGTTTAAGGTTACAGTCAATATGGGTAAATAAAATATCTAATAACTTTGTGATATTGATTCGCTATTGCCAGACAATAGACTCACCTGCGCAGTGTTGCCTCCGTGATGCGCAGACTTGGCTGAGAGAGCGACTTGCGTCGGTCGCCCTCATTGGCGATGCACATGTAGTACTGCTGCTGCTGCTCCTGCTGCTGATGCCGCAAACGTTGCATGCGACCGCAGCAGTCCCCAGTGCCCTGATGCTGCTGCTGCTGCTGCGGCTGCTGCATCTGGTGCCTCTGCAACTTGATCGAGGCACTGCGCATGCAGTACAGATGCCGCCTTCCCTCACACGAGCCAAAGAGGCGCCGCTTGCCTCCGTTGTGGGCATAGCCATCAGCTGAAAATGGAGAAAGCACAGAGAGGGAGAGAGAGAGAGAGAGAGAGCGAGAGAGAGAGAGAGAGAGAGAGAGAGAGAGAGAGAGAGAGAGAGAGAGGGAAATATAAGGGTATTCGAGTAAATAAATTTTCATTTATCAGTAAAGCCACAAGAAATAATTCAGAAGATCATTAAAGCCGTTGAAGTCTCAGTAATCAGCAAAGCTTGAGCGGATTCAAAAGAGAGGCAGTAACACAAGTCTCAATATTGGAATTCAGCGATCTCCGTAACGAAAGAAACAAGAAAGTTTCATAAAGAAACGTCTGCACGAAAAAAAAAATATATAAGCAGAAAATTATAAATCATATTATATTAGTTAGGAGAAGAACAACTAAGCTTTCTGACACATTAAAGTTGCATCAAAGCAAAATTAAATCGGATCGTTTAACATATTTATGTTTTCAGTAATTGGTTTCTATTTGTTTTTATTTGGAATATATACTCTATACCGTAATATCTACCTATACAGACAAGCGCATTGAAATCGGTCAATAAACACAGAAGATATGATCGAAACAATATTACAGCCGTTGCATCGCTCGCCCTCTGGCAGCGTGGGATACGCTGGAACACCAAAGTATGGTTTGTTAGGCAATATCAGATGAAATAGTATAATCTATACAACTGAAAACTATAAAAATTGTTTTTAGGACAATTTGAAATTAAATTAAGGCGAATTGCGGTTTGCTAAAACACACCTGAAATGACCTTGCCAAAATTATGATTAGTTGGCAATATGCCTTTGACATTTCAAATAGACACTAATTTGATAGCTCGCATGATATGGCAAATTAGTAAATTGAATTACCCCTAATACCAAAACGATTGCTTCGAGTTTGCATGTTTGCTAATCGAATAAACTGAAATACATGAATGCGGCATTCGCTATACATTTGCATATCGCACGGCAATGAATACACTCAAACTGCGAATGGCCACAGCCCGTGAATACACTCCTCTTGCGTGTTAAGCCCGCAGATTACGACGGATTTAATAGCGGCCTAGGCAACATGGCTCCTACTCCGGAGCTCTGGCATGGAGCTAAGAGACAGGCTGCGTGCTGATAATGAATTGAACTTCAGGCATGTTTTCACTGCGGTCGCGATGCGGATGTTAAATCGAGCTTATGTAGGCTGAATATGCATAATATGCCAGGTTTAAAATTAATTTACATTTCATATTGTTGGATATGGGCAGCTGAAATTTGTTGTTGTGGCCATATTTGTATAAAATATTTTAAATGTAAGAAAAATATTAATGTCCTTCCACTTCTCTTCCTCTAACTATTATATTATAGTATATTTATATTATATATATTTTTTATGTACAGAATAGGCTAGATATTTATACCCTGTACCCATGAAAGAGGGCCAATAACTTTTTGCGATGGCCCGCAACATCAGACTTTAACAGCTGTTATTTTACCAGTGGGCTGTTAACATTTGCAGTATTTAACATAAGAATGAGACCTAATCTGAACACTATACAAAAACTGGTCGAATGCCCCATAGTGCGCTGGGCAAACGCGTTGATGAGCGAGCTTAGAGGCAAGGTGAGAACAACCCTAGAGACAGTTGCGAGTAGAACATTGGCGATGACGTTGCTGTTGTTGTTATTGTTTGGCTAGAGCAGCTACTGGCGCCGCAGGGGCGTGGCAGGGCCATGGGGCTGCCCACTGGTGGGGAATCCCTTTCTGGCGAGAGGCGCCCATTGGCGTAAGCGACGGAGCGAGCTGTTGCCACTTTTTACACCTTATCGCTTGCGACAGACCTTGCCACATATTGTAGCAGCTTGCAGCCAGCTGCAGCTGTTTGTGGGGCAAGCTCTAAGCCCTGAGCGCTTCAAGGCCAAGGAACTGGCCACACGCAGGTGATTGCCTCGGCTGTGTTTGGCCTGGATGCACAGTGTCTGCCGGTGGAGAGGGGCAGCAATAGAAGGGGGAACAGTGGGCAGAGTGAGAACAGTGGCCAGAGTGGGAACAGTGAATGGCTCTCGCTGTTGGCTCCATTGTTTCAGCCCAGCGCCTGAAGTCTGGTGGAGACCATATCGCTGCTGCATGCCCCACGGCTCAGCTGGCTGCTGAACTACTGGTAGGTGGCGCAGTCGTGCGCAACCGACAATCCCTATGACTATAATCTAATATCTTTGCCAGCTACATTTTCCAAGGAGTTCATCAATGGATTCGGCGTCAAGTGGCCGCCAACGTAGAGGGCCAAAACTTGTTGAGCTGGCTTAGAAACCGGCAGCCCAATGCCTTGCTGGGCCATGCCACAACCTTGCTAATGGAGGGCTATGAGATCTGCTGCTTAGAATAGTACTAGAATTTTGCATTGCTTTAATCTTGCAATCTCAAGAAAGTTTCTGGCTGCTTTCCCCTAGGCGTACTACCAACTGCAGCCCAGCTGCGCACTTAAACCGTTTTCCCCTTCTTATTGGCAGTGATCCCCTGCTCTTCGAGCAGCCCCTGAGCTTTCGACCTGAGCGCTTTATGGAACACACTCCGCCCGGTTGCCACTTTCTGGGCTTTGGCGCCGGCCCACGCAAGTGTCCGGGCATGCGCCTGGCTCTCCGGCGGATAAAGGCGGCTCTGGCTACCTTACTTTCCAATTATAGCGTTCATTTGGCGGATGAAAAGCAGACACCGTTGGAGAAATCAAAGTGCATTTGGCTGAGAATGGAGAAAATAATTACGCATTAATTGTTCCATTAATAGCTTCTTAATTGCGAGTGCTCGTAGGCCTTGGCTCAATCACTGTCAGATTGAGTCCGATATGGCGGAGTGTGTATATTTTTAAACGAAATTTTGTACTATTTATAAATGGATTTATCGATTTGTTAGAGAAATTCAATGGGTGCCCTATATAGAACAAGATTAACTTTAACATTATCATGCTCTTTTATTTAATCATTAGTAATTGCAGTTGCTATAATGTTCCAAATCGAACGTTTCTAAGAATATTTCTGTAACCTTGTAAGGCTTCAATAGAGAGAAAGCTTGAATACAAATTGGAAGAAATGTCCCTTAGAAATACCTTACATGGACGTGTTCCTCAGCAGTGTTTTCCAGAAGTTTCCTAGAATTTTCTGGGGAATTACCACTAAGAAATGTCGTAGAAGGATGCGTGCTCTAGATGTTCCCTAGAAGTTACGCCTTGTTCCCATGAATATTGTTTCAACATTTTCCTGTAGAAGGAATAGAATAAAGCATTCCCTTAAAGAGTCCTTTGTAAGTGTCCCCTAAAAGTGTCTCCTAAAAGCAATACGACAATACCATTTAGACGTGTCTTCCAGAACTGTCGCGGAAGTGCTTCTTGTAGATTCAACTTGAGTGCTCTAATTAACCTGCAGCATGCAATGTTTAATGAAAGCGAGTTTAAGCTTCTTATCCACGGGCCAAATTATGCAGCACTTTGTCATAGGCATTTAGGCAATTTAATTTTCAAAATTTCGGCAATTTAATTAAAATACGATTAAACGACACAGAGCGAGAGTGGCGGAGAGGCGGAGAGGGGGGCGAGTGAGGGAGCGAATGAGAGGCATTTGGTGGCAAGTAAGCCAGTTAAGTAATGTTTATATGAGCAAATCAAATATTTTTGTGGTATCTTTTGAAGGCTCGTTGGGGGTTATTATTAAACCGCAAATACGTGCTTTACTCTGCGTCGTTAACCTACTTGAGAATGAGGCCAGACGCGTTATGGCAAATGGTAAATGCTTGTATTAAGTATAAGCATAGGACTCTAATTATATAGAACTCGCTTATGCAAATTGCCAGCCACAGAGCGGGTAATAAAACATTTCTGCCATGTGCCATTCGCGTGTCTCAAGATGCCTGTCAGATGTATGGCCAGACTGACGGACTGACTGACTGACGGACTGAATGACAGACTGACGGACTGACGAACTGACGAGCTGAAGGACTGACTGCGCTGCCAGTTGTCATGGCAATTTATGACAAAGAAATGTTAAGTTAGGGCCATAAATTGCATATAGCATACTTATGGGAGGAGAAGCAAGTGTGGGTACAGGGTAAGTAGGTTTTATAAATTTAATAAGACTTATTGTCACTTGGAGCAGGGAGAAGTGTGTGTGTGTGTTTGTCCTTAGGTGTTGTATTAAGTGTGTATTTATGTGTGCATGTGTGTGTGTGAGCCTGGCAGTCAGGCATGTGGAAATGTGAAAATGTGGAAATGTGAAAATGTGGAAATGTGTCAGCATTCACAGGACTCGTCTGCTCCGCACTCTCAGCTGCTTTGCAATTTGTGCGGGGCTTCGTTTGACCGATAAACGAGATAACGGCTTTTAACGAGCATTTAACTGCTCGACCCCTGCATAATTTACGGTATTTAATTTGACCCTTTCGCTTTAAATTGCAGACTCTATGGCATAGAGCGAGGGCAGCAAAGTGAAACTCAAATGAGAGTTCCATTCACAGTTTTGTGAATGTTTGTGTTCCCTGTGATAATTCATTACTCGTATCTGTGTCTTTTGGGCAGAGACTTTATGCTAATATGCAATTTCGGCTGTGTCTCATTCATGACAATAAAACAGCTCTGGCAAGGGTCTAAGGCAAAGGCCATTGTCGATGCTTGCTTGTGACGAGCAGGAATTTAAGAAATGCAGACTTAAATTTAAGCAGCAGCTGGGGCAGAGCAAGTCAATACGATTTGTCGACTTATCTTTAATTCATAAGCTGAAATAATGTACGCATGTATGCGGATTAGCTGCGCACCAAAATAGCAGCTATCCTCTGAGAATCGAGACATTTGGAAGCCATTAAAAAACATAAATATTTCCTAGCATGCACAGAGTGAATTCCAAAAATAAATATCCGCACTTACTACACAAATGGTTCACTTAGAGCTATCGCTGCTCGAAATCAAATTGTATCAAATGGCCCAGCGAAACAGTGAAACAGTTTTCGATTTATCGCCCCTCAACGAGCGTGCCACGTGGCGTATGAGTAATGCGACTGGACTGCCGTTAGTTGCCGAGGCTGCTTGTGGATTCAATTGGCATGCAAATGGCCTGACGACCAAGAGCAAAGCAGCAATAAGCCGCACTTTATTCTCCTCACCGCAAATAGTGAAAGAAGGAAAAAAGCAATTCTATGAAATTGTCGCAAAGCTTTGATTTCCGCAGAATATTTGCAGTGGTAAAAAACCAAGCTTATTTAAATACTCTATGCTGGTTTTTAATACTTTTAGCGCGTGTGTCTAGATAATTTAAAGATACGCATTAAGCAGAAATTTGACATGTATAAATAATATGTTGAGCCAATTTAAAAATATTACAAACTTTGTGTGATATTTTTTTTTATATTTATTTGGCGTTAAAATTCAATATAAATATTGTTCATACTGAATTGTATATTTATAACTTGTACGCTTGAAAAACAGCATTAAGAACTTTGTGTAAATATATGTAAAAGGCAGAAGAAGGCGTGGCAGAACTTACACAACATGTATTATATACATATATTTAATATATTTATTTTATTTGTAATTCGTTTAAAGACTTGTATATTTAATAGATTGCTGTGCCTACATATATGAACTGTTTTTATAGATTACTCGTAATTTTTTTTATCTTTTTATTTGCCACAATGAGCTGCTACTTACCATAATAGTATTGTGGTGCACCAAATTGCTGTTGCTGCGGCTGCGGTGGTTGTTGCTGCTGCTGCTGTTGTTGCTGCAGCAGCATGTCGAGGGCTTGTTGCTCGGAGCTTTGCCGCAGCTGCAGCCGTAGCATATGATTCGTATTCCGGCGGAGTCCGTGGCAGCCATTGTCGTTGGTGGCGCTGGTGGTTATGCCCACATCCGGTCCAGTGCTGCCGAAGTTCATGGCCCGTTCGTTCCTCATGCTCACATAGAGCGTGCGTGTTATGAACAGATAAGCAAAGCTAAGAGCTAAGAGCGGCAACACGAGCAGAGCCAGATCCAGAAAGATATTATACGCACGCTCGTAGCCCAAGGTGCCAGTTGGCCACTGTTCGCGGCATTTGCGCAGGCCTTCGAAAGGAATACAATTTATGCATCATACACACTCGCATATAGATAATTTGTGATAATGCATATTGTTAAGATCTTACCTTGATTCCGTGTGGGCATTAGCTGGCTAAAGGCTGCTATGGGTGTCATGCAGATCAGACTGCCCAGCCAGATGAACGCAATGATCTTGTTGGCATGGTTGATGGTCTGCCAGGTTCGAGATCTCAGCGGGTGGCAAATGGCGTAATAACGTTCACAGGAAATAGCCACCAAAGTCCAGGAGGAAACAGCCACAGAAGCAGCTGCAATTGCCAGAAAAAGCAGAGTTCAAATAGTTTCTATAGATACCGAAGTTTGCAGAATTTATTTGCTTTAAAAATATCAAAATACACTTGCCAAATTGTTTAAATTTTATTGAATTAATTAATATTAGATAATGATTTATATAGATAAAGCCAAATACCGTTATCATTATAAGTTTTTTAAAAAAAAAAAACACCTAATAATAATTTTTGTTTTTCTTTACTGATAGTGATTAATTTTGAGAAATTTAATAATTAACTATTAGTAACCATTGAACAATTATGTAAGAGTAATATAATAAATAAGTTTTTCTATTGATACATTTTTAAATATTAAAATTCGTACTTGGATTTCAAATTCACGAAATTTATGAAAATTAAAACCCTGAAATAATATATCCGCGTTTTCAAACTTTTACAATATTGGAATAAATACATTTTTTAAACTCGTTTAAAAATTGTAAAATTTTAAAAATTGGATAAACCGCAGAAGAAATTCCTTAACTAATAATTTCGTTAAAAAAATTTGTTTAATCGCAAGGAAAATACTGTTTTATATTTTAGAAAAGTAATTAAATTTCATTAGTAGTATCAACATTTTAAAATATAATGAAATAATGGTTAGGGTTTTGCTAAATTTTCTGTAAAAAAAACAGAACCAATTGAAAGCGCAACAGTTTTTTATCTGTTATGTGTTTCTCAACAAATTGTTGTAAACGATTCTTTTTAGAAATGAATATGTATAACATTTCAACCAATCTTTATACAGCTGGGTATTGCACTTGAATAAATAATGTATACCTCAGCATACGACATTACAAAGAGCATATATCGTCTCACTTTGGAATCACCTTGAGATCGACAGTGTATTGGCCTAATTTGCAGTCTATAATAATAGCATTTTCTGCAGACTTGACCTTTGCGCGTTTGAGCGTAGTATTGGGGCATAAAAACTAATTTTTTGTTTGGTTATAGAACTAGCAACCCTTGCCTAGGCCCAAGGGTACGCAAACGGTCAATTCATGGGTCGCATCATTAAAATGTTAATTTATACCGGTTTCAGGTTTAGTTTCATTTTCAGATGCCGTCCAAGTTTCGTTTCCAAATTCGTTTGCCCGGCCGCTGGGCATAACAAATGTGGTCCATTTGAGGGCCAGGACGACGATATAATGATAATGATACCTGGCCAACATTTGCCCGTTGCCGTTGTTGTTAACTTCATTTATATGCCAACAACCAACAGACGAGAACTTGGCTCCAACTGCCCAAATAAGTATGCACAATTAATCATGGCGCAATGGCTTTATATTCTCATTTCCAATGTTTGCACAACTCCCGCAATTCTCAATCTCAATTTAGACTGCCTTTGGCGGATGCTGCGGATGCTGATGAGCTGCATGGACAGACCGGTATACGGATGGCTGAAATGGTTGGCTAAAATTAGACGCCGTGTCAAAAAGCCTTTTCTATATGGCAATTCTCTTTGGGATTTGAATCAGAGAGCATGTAAACACACACAGCAGCCCACATATGCACGTAGTATGCGGGTCTACAAAGGGAAAGTGTGATTTTCAGGAGGGATAGCGTACACAGAGAGATCTTAAATCCAAATGAAATCATTTCAGCATAAAAACTCTAGAACAAATGTAATTTCAAAATAAGAAATTAAGCTTGGAAAAGTAATATTCTGAAATCGTAATTATTCTTGTTTGTAATGAAACGACAAGTTTGAGCACGGAGTTTTTATATTTTAAGACCCCTTTAATTTAAAAAAGTTAAAGGGTGTATTAATTTAGTGCAAGTGTAACACCCAAAAATTGAATTATATTACAAACGGGCAAGAAACAGCGAAGTTATATGACAAAGAATTTTTTATAAATGTTCAAGTGCCACTACAGCCACAGTTTAAATTCTGTGAATTACATTTCGAACAGAAAAGAAACAGCAAAGATGGGGCGTACAAAGTAGCCATCTAGATCTTCATAAGAGCTAGAAATATCATTTTTAGACCCTTTACTTTAAAAAAGTAAAAAGGGTCTATTAGTTTAGTGCAAAGAGGAAATGTGTGTAACACCCAGAAGGAGGCGTGGCAGACCCCATAAAGTATATATATTCTTGATCAGGACGACAAGACGAGTCGATATAGCCATGTCCGTCTGTCCGTCTGTCTGTCTGTCTGTCTGTCTGTCTGTCCGTCTGTCCGTCTGTCTGTCCGTCCGTATGAACACCTAGATCTCAGCAACTATAAGAGCTAGAGACACCATATTCGGGATTTAGATTCTCCTATTTCGCGAGCAGCACGAGTTTGTTTCAGATTTTGGATACCTCCCCCCCTTCTCCCGCAAACCGCAAAAAGCTACCGTAGCCACAGTTTTAAAGCTATTGATTTGTAATTTAATAAATAAGTAGCTTATGACATTCTCTATTGACCCTGTGAATTTCGTTTCGATCGGATAAGAAACAGCGAAAATATGGAACGGACAATTTGCCACACTGGGCAGAGGGGGGGTGGTGTGCCATGAATTCGCGCGTAGCTTCGTGTGTGCGCCTGTGACTGTGTTTGTAAATGCATGAAGTTAAAGTAAAGGGTCTCGTACTGTCGGTTACGTCCGACTGTAGCCTCTGTCCCACTGATCTGCCCCGTCCATATATTTTCGTTTAAGGAGTGATAATCCCCTTTGGATACCAAAATTGGCTCTAAAATCTACATTTTTTTTTGGTATTTAGGTTCATCTATGCGGCAATCAGATCAAGTTTGTTTGGGTTTTTTGATAACTCGTCTTATTCCTCCGCTAACCGAAAAACCAATTTACCAACAGTTTTCAGTTTTAAAGCTTTAGTTTTAAAGCTAAAGATTTAGTATGTGGCATGTACGTAGTCTAGGACAATCTCCAACGATGCTGTGAATTATGAAATAAAGTACAGGGTCTCCTACAGTCGGTTACAACCGACTCCATCCTTACTGGTTTCCTGTGTGTTTGTGTGTATTTTCAGGCCTGACACAAGTTGGTCAAGGAGATGGTGTTTGTGTGTGTGTGTGTGTGTGTGTGTGTGTGTGTGTATTTGACAACCCGTTAGCTCGTGGCTGAAATTGTAAAACAAGCGCAGCTCATTAACGAAATTAAATTTAGCTCCTCTGACCACGGTTCAATGGGTACGTCCGCAAATAAAAATGCAAATTTTATGGAAATGCTAAATATAAGAAAATTGTACTGCGGCGACACCGTTGTGCAGGTCAACTGAGAATTTAGTGATGGGTACGCAGCGATGTTTACAAACCTACTCCAAAATATATTCCATGCAGAGTCGCAAATCCCAAATGGCCAGGACATCGAGCGTGCGCTGAGCCCGCTTTTTTTAAAGCAAATTAAATTCAAGTAATTGTTTTTTATATTGCCAGCACGCTTTCCGCATTTTGGAATATATTTTTAATGCATCGGTGCTGCTATACTAATCCCCCGGCATTAGGAAGTGTGGCTTTAAACACACTTGCTCTGAATAACTGTAATCATGCCCGACTAGTAAATATGCTACGCGCCTTAAATTTTGTGGTCATACCCTTTAATGTACTATAAAAATATTTTTCTTGTAAGTTCAACTTTTTCAGCAATTCTTGAAACGTATTTCAATGGCAAATACTTGGCATTTGGTTTGCTGTTCTCCATTCGAATACAAATGTTGGCTCATTTTTTATGGCTAACTTATTTGGCTTAGCGTAAAAAATATGCGCCATTGTGCCCGAGAATAAATCGTTTACCGGTTCCTACATCCTGTCTCGCTTTGCGCGTAATATCATTGCGGGCCAGGCATGGTTGACATTGACCCATTAGACATTGCATGTCGCCCGATGGGGAGTTAACTGCCATTTGCGATTTGCTTCCATGCCTACGCACACTGTTCAAACATTGGCAATACCCTGGAGTACATGTGCGGGGTCTGCTTGTCGTATGCTTTAATGTTTTAAAGAATTCAGAGTTTTTAATAAAACGACAAAACTGTTATATTCAAGGATTTTCTAAGCAAAGATGAAACATAATTCAAACAAAATTTCAGCTAATTTTAGTAATACATAAAAAACTGCAACAAAAAATATTTATTGCTTTGTTAACTCCAGCATCAAAAATAACATCAAAAAAATAACATTTAAAGTTTGGCTCAGGTAATAAATGTACCTAAAAACCAGAATGGGCGGAGCAGATCAGTCGGACGGGCCCGACTGTCTTATACCCTGTGCCACAGCTCGCGCTGCGCGCTCGCAAATACAGTTTATAATTTAAATATTATATATCTCCTGTGTTTCTTAACCGATTTCAATGCGCTTTTCAGGATAGTTAAATATAATACAACAGAGCTTATGTTCCAAATAACAACCTTCTATGTTCAATATTACGCTTGTTATTCAACTTTATGTGTTAAAAATTTGAGTTTTATTGATTTTTGGGCGTAAAGGGGGCGTGGCATCAACGATTTGAAATAAACTTGATCTGCGTATTGAATACACCTACCTATAGCAACCAAAACGGCTTCTCTAGCTTTTGTACTTTCCGAGATCTACGCACTCATCCGGACGGACAGACAGACAGACAGACAGACGGACATCGCTAAATCGACTCAGCTCGTCACCCTGATCAAGAATATATATACTTTGTGGGGTCTGCCACGCCTCCTTCTGCCTGTTACATACATTCTGACAAAGTTATTAACCCTGTTTTCCCATTTTTCAAATGGGCACAGGGTATAAAAATCATTCTGTGGAAAAACTTATAAAAAATAAGCAAATGGGCGGAACAGATCGACCGGACTCGCCCGATTGTAGAACACGCTGTATGCTATATTTTAGTTTTAACTGGTTTTTACTTGCAAACGGTACACTGAGTAACTTGTCGTCGTACATTCCCGACTGCAGCTGCCTCACCTGTTTTCATTTCGCTGTGAAAAAAAGGAAATCGTAGCTGCTATGCCCCACATTGAATTGTAAATTGGCCAAATGGAGCGGCGTGTGGGCAACGCTGGCGGGCAACTGATGCTAATGCAAGTTTCGCATTTCGCTTTCAAAGAGCCGTTTTTGTTGTAGGCCAAACTGTAGATGTGGTTGTTGCCACAGGCCGGTTGCACTGCCCAATACACTGAGAGCTTTTATCACTCTGCCCACGCAACAAAAACACTGCGTGCCGAATGTTATATTTTAGATGCTTTCATTTCATCAGATTGGGTTTTTGTTTGAATACAGCTGTTTGATTTCATGTTCAAACTATTTCAGTTCTTAAAGCCCCAATTATGTCATAAAAGTAAAGCTAGTTAATCTGCATCGAGGCTGCATGTATTCTTTTAGCACGTACTGTATATACGGATGTGTATGCAACTAAGCCTTAAAGTACACAAACTGTCATGTTAATGGGTCAATATGACATTGTTTGCTGTCGAAATTCGTGCACTTTGGGCGTCGTCTGCACTTGAAAATGACAATGGGTCTATTGAGTTTGTAACTATAATTTTAAGTCAATGTTAAGGAACGTTATTGATCAAGAATATAGATATAGTTAACAGAATTTTAAAGCAAAGAGGAAGTTTAACCCTCTAACGGGCAAACTCGAAAAAATGGTCGTACGAAGTTGGGATTTTTTTTGGTGGTAAATATTGTCGACAAAAGCTTAAGTTTTGAATTTCATCCCAAAATATTGATTAGAACGCCCGCCAGGTGGAAAAAACTTTTGACCGCCTGTAGACGGTCTTGCCGGGCTGAGCGTAAAAAATCGCGACTGCGCTGGCTGCGCTGCTTGCGAGTGCACAGTCTCGGTTATAAATACTTAGAGTAGAGATATCGTTATGAAATTTTCACCAAAAATCTAAAAAAATAATTTAAATATACTATAAAAAAATTGGCCACATCGGCCGACTATATCCTATAGCTCCCATAGAACCCTCTAACGCGCAAACACTCGAGTGTATCTATATTGTCGATCATTTAAATGCAAAATAGCCGACTTTACCTATATAAGGCAATATATTTATGCATCCAAAATGTGGTTAATGCATAACCACATAATGCATAATGATCAATGGATGAATTTGCTTTGCTTGAAGATTCAAATATGAAATCGAAAAATAGTTTCATGGATCGGTTTCATGCTCGTGTGCATGCTTGCGAGTGCACAATTGCGGCCATAAATACTTCTAGTAGAGATATCGTTATGAAATTTTCACCAAAAATCTAAAAAAAATAATATAAATATACTATAAAAAAATTGGCCGACTATATCCTATAGCTCCCATAGAACCCTCTAACGAGCAAACACTCGAGTGTATCCATATTGTCGATCATTTAAATATATTATGATTACTTTTTGTTTGGTGATATTATTGAAAACAATTTTTTACTGTAGTTATGGAATTTACATTTGTTACAAAATGTTTAAATTTCATTAGATTTGCACCATTTCACAAGTTTTATTAAATCTAATATATGAAGGTAAATTGAATGATATATTAGAAGTATTTTTTGCATCATCACGAGATGTTGGGCGAACTATATATATATATAATAAGTAGATTTGCTGGCGATAAGACCAGGAACTATTCCCTCTCAAAACTCTATAAGTGGTGGCCATATCTATGATAAAAAAGCCTTTTTTAATATGTCGGAACTCTACACGAGCATGAAACCTATCCATGAAACTATTTTTCGAGTTCATATTTAAATCTTCAAGCAAAGCAAAGTCATCCATTGATCATTATACATTATGTGGTTACGCATTAACCACATTTTGGATGCATAAATATATTGCCTTATATAGGTAAAGTCGGCTATTTCGCATTTAAACGATCGATAATATGGATACACTCGAGTGTTTGCGTGTTAGAGGGTTCTATGGGAGCTATAGGATATAGTCGGCCGATGTGGCCAATTTTTTTATAGTTTATTTAAATTATTTTTTTAGATTTTTGGTGAAAATTTCATAACGATATCTCTACTAGAAGTATTTATGGCCGCAATTGTGCACTCGCAAGCAGCGCAGCCAGCGCAGGCAGCGCAGTCGCGATTTTTTACGCTCAGCCCGGCAAGACCGTCTACAGACGGTCAATGAATTTTTTATGCAAATCAATATTTATATTCATTTACGCATTACAAAATAATTTATTTCAATAAGTATATTGTCTGAGCTATCAGTAAAAAAAATCCCAAGTAGATTGGACAAGTTTAAATATTTTATTTATTTTGTGCGAAAACTACTTTTGTCAAGGGGTATTTTTTTCTGAGTTTTTTCAAATTTTCAAGTTCAGACGATGATTGTAATTGAACGCGTGGGTGAAATGTGGTTAAATATATCTTAAAAGAATGGAAATTTAATTTTAAAGATATATCAATTTCATTTGATTCAAAAAAGTCAACAGTTTGATCGCTAGACACCAAAAACTGGAGACCGTCTGTAGACAGTCTTACCCGTTAGAGGGTTAATACGGCTCTGCGAACCAAGTCCCCAAAACATTAAGTCCCCAAAAAAAAATGAAATAAGTCCCCAAAAATTTGAGGTGTTATTTCATAATGAAATAATTCCCCAATTTTATTTACGAAATAAGTCCCCAAAAGCTAAAATGAAATAGGGCCCCAAAATTGGGGTGTTATTTCATAATGAAATAATTCCCCAATTTAAATTATGAAATAAGTCCCCAAATCTTTTTTACCCTCTACCTATTGAAAAATGGGAAAACAGGGTTAATGACTTGGTCAGAATCTATGTAACAGTCAGAAGGAGGCGTGGCAGACCCCACAAAGTATATATATTCTTGACCAGGGAGATGAGCTGAGTCGATTTTGCGATGTTCGTTTGGCTGTCCGTCTGGATGAACGCAGAGATCCATTAAAGCTGTCACACATAAAAAAGTAAGAGGATGTATGGCTGTTTTTTAAAAAATGTTTTTCTCCACTTTCTTTTTGTTAATACTGTTCACAGCTTCATATCAAATACATTTTATTTAATACAATGCAAAAATTCATCATAACATTTTATATTTGTTTTATTCATTACAATAAAAAATATCGGAAATATCTAAAAAAAAAAAAGTTGAGTACTTAGAAAAATTTGAATTTGATAGATTGCTTCAATCTTAGCGCCGCAGGCGAAAATATGAATTTTAGTAAAGTAAATATTGAAAAACATAAAAAAGTATTAAAAAATTTAATAAAAAAAAAATCGCGCGATTTTTTTTTATTAAATTTTTTAATACTTTTTTATGTTTTTCAATATTTACTTTACTAAAATTCATATTTTCGCCTGCGGCGCTAAGATTGAAGCAATCTATCAAATTAACATAATATACCTACCTCGCCATTGTATTAAATATAAATAACATATAGTTGGTTACAGCAACATTTGAGAACTATTTTAAAAGTTTTGGAATTCTCTATTCAGCTGTGGTATATTTTCATTTATTCCGCGTATTATTTTTAAAAACGAAAATCCATAAAAAGCTTGTTTTTAATCTTCAAAAATACAAGCTGTGCAAAATGCTAGTGGATTTGAGTTATCCTTTGTAAGCACAAACAAAGTCCACACAGATTCTAAATTGAATGTCAAATGATATGCTAACGATATATATATATATATAATCAAAAAATTGTAAATGAAATCATTTTAAGCCAGTACTTTTGATCATCAGTACTCAAATCAAACAGATAAGATCATTAACTATTCTTTAACTACATCTCATATTCTAGCAAAAGAAAAAATAAGAAATGAAATAAGTCCCCAAAATTAAGTTTGGGGACTTATTTCATTTCTTATTTTTGAGGAGTTATTTCACTATGAAATAAGTCCCCAAATTTTATAGCAACAATTTTTCCCAAAAAATGAAATAACACCCCAAATTTAATTAAAAATCGTTGTTGTTCTTTCCCATACAAATTTTTGGGGACTTAATTCATTTTTTTTTTGGGGACTTAATGTTTTGGGGACTTGGTTCGCAGAGCCGTTTAATACATTATTGAATCGTTCGTTAAATAGATTTTGTTATAGAATATGTTTTACTTATAATCGTGTCACAGAACTCGCTCTGTCCAAATTTATTTCAGTAAGAGAAAACTCCAGGCAAAATAACGAAAAATAAAAAATTATGAATAAAGTTATGTATATGACAATGATTTACTTGTGTTTTAATAGCGTTATACATATGTGAACAATCAGTTTTAAATATATTAATATTATGAATGAATTGAAAATTATACTCCAAACTAATATATCATGTACGATAAACTTATATGCTGTGTTTTAATCATCTATTTTAATTTCCTTTCTATAATAATTTATTTTCGGATTAAGCATACGTCGTGTTGTGTGAATTTTCATTTTCATCATTTAAATAAAATTGTTCACAAGCGAAATAATGTTTGAGTTTCTGTTGTATTTTTGATTTTTAATATTGTTAAGTTTTGTGTTTGTATTTCAGGTGCATTTGCATGCAATTTTCCTTATATTTCGCTGCTATTTACTCATGCTATTGGCTCTTACAGCGAACAACAGTTTGCAATCAAAGTCATTGTTGGTTAGATTTAATACTCTGTAATGGGCTCGGTGCAGTTTCAAGCTCAAGCCTGAGTATGAGAAGTGGAAAATTGCATTAAATTGGAGCAGACGCCACGTTAACTTTGCTTGGCATTCTATAAGTTTTATCTGACCAACCAAGTTGTGTTTGACCTGCGGAACAGCAACAATATCTTGCACTTCAGGGAGCCAGCACTCTGCTATATAAAATTGTGCAATGATGCTCGAGCAGGAAAGCAGAGTTTGCAGCTCCCATCAGCAATGGCAGATTTAACTGTGGATTTTACAGCAAAGTACACAGAATTATCAAGTATCCAGCGGTTAAGCAAGGAACGTAGTTCAAAAGTCAATTCAAATAAAATAAACTTGCAGTTGGTTTCTCCCAAAGCCATAAATTAAGCTTACCTCAGTTACAAGTTTCATGGTAACTTTGCAAGCAAATAAAAAACTAGAGAGTAGAAGAGGCTACAGTCGTAGGCAACAGACTGCAGCCGATACTGTCTTAAATTCTAGTTTTAACTTGTACCCATGTTTATTTTGTTACACAAACATTGGCTTAGCAAAAGGTAAAACTTGTTTGCCGGAACCCTTTTTGAAAGAAAGGCTTTGGAAGAGCTTATATCACATTTGTATGATTATTAATTGGCTTTTTATACCCTGTGCCCATTTGAAAAATGGGAAAAACAGGGTTAATAACTTTGTCAGAATGTATGTAACAGGCAGAAGGAGGCGTGGCAGACCCCACAAAGTATATATATTCTTGATCAGGGATACAAGCTGAGTCGATTTGGCGATGTCCGTCTGTCTGTCTGTCTGTCTGTCTGTCCGTCTGTTTGGATGAACGCGTCGATCTCAGCAACTACAAAAGCTAGAGATGCCGTTTTGGTTGCTATAGATAGGTAGTTATCTTATGCAGATCAAGTTTATTATGAAAATCGGATGCCCGCCCCCTTTACGCCCAAAAATCAATAAAATCCAAACAACCTCGTGTTTTTTAACATAAAAAGTTTAATAACAAGCGTAATATTAAGCATAGAATGTTGTTATTTGGAACATAAGCTCTGTTGTATTATATTTAACTAACCTAAAAAGCGCAGTGAAATCGGTTAAGAAACACAGGAGATATAAGCTTCACAATAGTTGAACTTAAAAGTTCAAAAACAAGCGTAATATTAAACATAGAATGTTGATATTTGGTACATATACTCTATTCTAATATATTTAACTATGCTGAAAAGCGCATTAATTATTTATTTATCTTTATTAGCAATTAGCAAATCTTCATTTTTCCAAAGTGGAATAGAAGGCGTAGGAAATGTAGAAGATTTAAGATGTCAGAATTGTTGTAGAATTTTTACTTCTCTAAACTCGTTGGTGCTCTAGACGTAATTAACTTGATAGAAATGTATTTTGACTATCTGAATGTGCTATCTCCAGAAGGCCCCATGGACCCGGAGCCAACTACGCACCCCTACAGATTCGCGAAGGTTTGTTCGGGCAACTCAGTGTTGGGCATTCGATTCGAAAATGGGATAATGGTTGCTGCCGATACAATGATCACCCATTGTGATCAATATTTCGCCGAAGAGAATCGGGTGTTAAAGTTTAATGAGCGAACTCTTGTGGGGGCTGGAGGGGATATGGGTAATGTGCAGGACTTGATGATGCAACTGGAGACTATGGCGTGGAGCGACGAGTGTGAGATGGATGACATACAGCTGGGACCTACTGCCATCTCCCATTGTCTGAAAACATTGATCTACCGACGGAGAACTACCATGAATCCCATCTTCGGAGATTTCGTAGTCGGAGGCTTCGAGCTGAACGGCACTCCCTACCTTTGCTCCATCGACACCAAAGGCACCATTTTAGCGACCAACATTGTGGCCACCGAAGATGCCATCCCGGCCATCCTGCCCATGCTCATGAACCAAGTACCCGACTATCGGAAGGTCACGCTCCTGCAGGCAGCTCACCTTATAAGAGACAGCATGAAGCAGCTCTACGACGGATACGTCAAGAACGGCCCCTACTACACCCTCGGCGTCTGCACCCCCGATCAGTGCAACATCAAAGGTCCCTTTAAGGTCGATGAAGACTTGAACCCTGAATTATGTAGTAATGCTTTCTTTTAAGATTTTAGCTCTCTATCGAGCCGAATTGGGTACAGTTTATCACAAGCAGCAAAGTGCGCCTGCTTCCTAAGCTTTTGTATTTTTCATATTTTGCATTGTATTTACGACGAAAATAACTGATATGACAATTAAATACAGCACTATTAAACAAACAACACCTATGCCTGATTGATTTTAAAAATATATATGTGAATATAAAGGTGAAGCTAACTGCCATTTCATTCACTTCAACACTTCAATTAGTTGAACATACTACATGCTATGCCGAATTAGTACACCATGTTCAGTTATATGGAAACAAATTATTAAATTGTGGCTTGTGGTACGTGACACTCATAATTCCTGCACATTGAATATGTATTCCCCTTGGTCAGCCCATTACAGGGTACAATGTGCCAAATGTAACCATATTTCAGGCAAATTCTCTAGGGGCTGCGGCAAATTGCGAATGTTTAGTCAAGCGTTTAAACATCAATATTTATGCAAAGTGAAATTTAATTTGTATGTATTTCCCATAAAAATATATATCAGCCTGTTAAAAACCATCGCGAACAATATTAACGCAATAAAAACTGCTGCTTGTTTGCAAGTTTTTCCTCACTCCGAGGTTTTTCAGTTTATGCTTTTGTTTTATTTTGGCATTTATGAGCCATTACTATGGGCTGGCTGGAGGGTTTCGTGCGTTTATTAAATCTGCAAAAAAGGTACGCAAATCTACTGAGAGACAGGCATTATGTACTTAGTATATCACCGATTCTGCGGCTGTTTATGGCTCAAGGTTTTGATAGCTGCAGTTAATCTAAGTAAACTTATTTCGCAGTTAAGTTTTGACACATCTTATCTATATTAAACTTTTTGTGCTGTCTGCTTTCAAATTTCAGCCTTATTTAATGCCACTTTTGGGGAAATTATTAAATGTATTTGGCACCTTAATAATTGCTGTAAAACTAACATTTCTCAATTAGAACATTCCACTTTCAAGCGAATGATTTGCAGCTCAAATAATTTAAATTTATTTGTTGAGCAATTTCTTTAATTAACAAAACCAGTAAAAATAGACTTGACGCACCCGACTGCAAAATACTCTGCACCCTATATTTGAAAAATAATTAAAAAACATTGTACCCTGTAATGGGCTGACCAAGGGGAATACATATTCAATGTGCAGGAATTATGAGTGTCACGTACCACAAGCCACAATTTAATAATTTGTTTCCATATAACTGAACATGGTGTACTAATTCGGCATAGCATGTAGTATGTTCAACTAATTGAAGTGTTGAAGTGAATGAAATGGCAGTTAGCTTCACCTTTATATTCACATATATATTTTTAAAATCAATCAGGCATAGGTGTTGTTTGTTTAATAGTGCTGTATTTAATTGTCATATCAGTTATTTTCGTCGTAAATACAATGCAAAATATGAAAAATACAAAAGCTTAGGAAGCAGGCGCACTTTGCTGCTTGTGATAAACTGTACCCAATTCGGCTCGATAGAGAGCTAAAATCTTAAAAGAAAGCATTACTACATAATTCAGGGTTCAAGTCTTCATCGACCTTAAAGGGACCTTTGATGTTGCACTGATCGGGGGTGCAGACGCCGAGGGTGTAGTAGGGGCCGTTCTTGACGTATCCGTCGTAGAGCTGCTTCATGCTGTCTCTTATAAGGTGAGCTGCCTGCAGGAGCGTGACCTTCCGATAGTCGGGTACTTGGTTCATGAGCATGGGCAGGATGGCCGGGATGGCATCTTCGGTGGCCACAATGTTGGTCGCTAAAATGGTGCCTTTGGTGTCGATGGAGCAAAGGTAGGGAGTGCCGTTCAGCTCGAAGCCTCCGACTACGAAATCTCCGAAGATGGGATTCATGGTAGTTCTCCGTCGGTAGATCAATGTTTTCAGACAATGGGAGATGGCAGTAGGTCCCAGCTGTATGTCATCCATCTCACACTCGTCGCTCCACGCCATAGTCTCCAGTTGCATCATCAAGTCCTGCACATTACCCATATCCCCTCCAGCCCCCACAAGAGTTCGCTCATTAAACTTTAACACCCGATTCTCTTCGGCGAAATATTGATCACAATGGGTGATCATTGTATCGGCAGCAACCATTATCCCATTTTCGAATCGAATGCCCAACACTGAGTTGCCCGAACAAACCTTCGCGAATCTGTAGGGGTGCGTAGTTGGCTCCGGGTCCATGGGGCCTTCTGGAGATAGCACATTCAGATAGTCAAAATACATTTCTATCAAGTTAATTACGTCTAGAGCACCAACGAGTTTAGAGAAGTAAAAATTCTACAACAATTCTGACATCTTAAATCTTCTACATTTCCTACGCCTTCTATTCCACTTTGGAAAAATGAAGATTTGCTAATTGCTAATAAAGATAAATAAATAATTAATGCGCTTTTCAGCATAGTTAAATATATTAGAATAGAGTATATGTACCAAATATCAACATTCTATGTTTAATATTACGCTTGTTTTTGAACTTTTAAGTTCAACTATTGTGAAGCTTATATCTCCTGTGTTTCTTAACCGATTTCACTGCGCTTTTTAGGTTAGTTAAATATAATACAACAGAGCTTATGTTCCAAATAACAACATTCTATGCTTAATATTACGCTTGTTATTAAACTTTTTATGTTAAAAAACACGAGGTTGTTTGGATTTTATTGATTTTTGGGCGTAAAGGGGGCGTGGCATCCGATTTTCAAAATAAACTTGATCTGCGTAAGATAACTACCTATCTATAACAACCAAAACGGCATCTCTAGCTTTTGTAGTTGCTGAGATCGACGCGTTCATCCAAACAGACGGACAGACAGACAGACAGACAGACAGACAGACGGACATCGCCAAATCGACTCAGCTTGTATCCCTGATCAAGAATATATATACTTTGTGGGGTCTGCCACGCCTCCTTCTGCCTGTTACATACATTCTGACAAAGTTATTAACCCTGTTTTTCCCATTTTTCAAATGGGCACAGGGTATAAATATGTATAAACTATTATAAGAAGCATAGTCCTCAATATTGTTTCCCTAATAACTTCTGTGTTTATTAATTGATTGCAATACGCTTTTTAGGAGAGTGCAATTGAATAGTAGACAGTATATTAGTATATTATATAAAATGGCAATATTCTCTGTTAAATAAACTTGATCTGCGTATGTTGGGCCCTTAAAACATGTTCAACATAAATATATATTTTAATCAATAGTCCCGGCAGCGAAAACCTATCGTAAATCATTTATAATACAAGCCATAGAATACGATAACGCAATCGTTAAGCATCGACACGCTCGTATGGCACTTTGACATACTGTCTGGCAATATGTCTGGCTATTTGAATACAACATTGCAGGTTATGTTGTCTGTCTTAGGGCTGCCTCTGGCCGTTACTTTTGATTAAGCGATGGGGATTTGCCTTCAGCTCCTCCATATAGACATAACTGCGCTTTTATGGACTTAGTAGCAATTTCAGTGCGAAAGCACAGTTCGTCTGTCTGTCTAAAATGGAGCATATTTACAAATGTGTGTGTGTGTGTGTGTGTGTGTGTGTGTGCATATATATGTGTGCCAGTTTGTGTGTATTATCAATAAAAATCATTTCAAATTTGAGATAACAATAAAAAATGGCAACGAAAAAGTTTCAGCTGTCAGAATATATACGGAACACAAAGCGAAGCTTATGCAGCCGACGTATGCACGACTGGGCCATACCCTGTATATCATTCAGAACGTAACGTATTTATATTTTATATATATATAAATAGCTATATTCTAACTGTTAAACAGGACTATTAAATAGTTGTTATTTGAAACAATTTCTTCGCAAATTTCTGCTTGTTGCCTATCAAACTCTTATGTTATTTTTTACAGGGTAGGCACGTCAACTTGTGGCAATTTTTTTTTTTCGGTTGCGACTATAGACATATTTTCTTATAACCCAGCGTATGCGCATTTCTTCATTTGGCAAACTTTTTCTTTTTTCCGGCTGTGCTCGCAACTTTCTGCCGAAATTATATAAGAAATTGGTTTCCATTGTTTTTATTGACAAGGCAAGTTATGGACCGGGCCCAGGCCCAGGCAGTGCCAACTGTCACTCCATTTGCCAGGGGCACCATTTTATTGGAACAGCGTGTGTATGAAGATATAAAGCATATTGTAAAACAACAAATTAAAATGTTCCGGCACGACAGTTGAATGCCTTATGATAACAGATAACAGATAACAGATAACGGCTAACAGAGACTTGTCACTGATACATGAAAGACTCGTTGGTCAGCATGGAATGCGCCAATTGTTAACAGCTTTTGTCCCCTTTCAGATCATTTTTCACATTTCCCTGTGTATGAATGCCTAGGGTGTTTTTTGCCGGAGAATTTCAAATATTTTCTGTATACCTAACAAAGTTCAACTATCTTAGTTACAGTAACTACGCGCAGAAATACCACAGAAAAGTTGACAAAGTCTGTACAACAAAAAAAGTTATTTGCCCTTGTAAAAAATATATATTTAATTTAGAATTTATGTATACAAAATGTGGTAAACTATGCTTGTATAAATATTTTGGCCCCATTCTTAAAACAAAGTACAAAAGGGTCTATTATGTTAGTGCAAATGGGAAACACAAAGTACATAAATTCTTGATCAGGACGACAAGCTGAGAGCCTCTGTCTGTCCTTATCTCACTCAGATATTGAAAACTATAAAAGCAACAGATATCTTTTTTTGTATTTAGGTGCTCCTATGCTGCAAGCAGATCTAGTTTGTTTTAGAGTTTTGATAGCTTTAACCTTTTTCCCGCTAACCGCAAAAAAAGCACAGCAGTCACAATTTTAAAGTTACAGACCTGTAATTTGACATTTGCATAGCCTTGCCATATACTCTATTACATGACGATCTGATAAGAAACAGCGTAGATATGCAACGTACAATTTGTTTGACTATGCAGAGGGGACTATGTCGTATTCATGCACTTAGTGTATAACCGGGGTGGGGTGAGAAAACTTTTGCTAGTTAGCAGTGATTATTGAAACATAAAGTTACGTTCTGTCCTTACTGGCTTAAATTGAACTAAACTAAACTGAGCATATTTCTTGCGCTTTAACGTTAGCTTAAATCCGTGCTCCATGTAATACGAGTTTCGTTAGCAATGGCTGTTCGCTTCACCTGTATAAATAGGTAATTCGATAGTTTAACGAGCATCAGCTTGACGGTCCAATTGTCTTCTGTGTGCGTCGAGCTATCTACACCCGATGTCAAAGCACAGTTCGATAAGTAAAGTTATTTTCATCGTGCTCGTAGCTTGCATTTCAGAATGGAAGTTTTTCCCTTTTTGCCTTTTGATGCTGGAAAACAACAGACAAGTATTCCTCAAGTTCTAACTTACAGCTATCTAATAAGATAATACAAAATGCAAACATTTTCTCCCCCTGCAGAGTCAGGACAAACTCCGCCTGACAAACTATTAAGCTAATAATTGTTGTACAGTTGTACGGAGAAATGGGGGACGATTGTCTATGGACTAGACAGAGTGATTGAATGAGTGTATAAATGAATGAATGAATGAATGCGTGTGGGTGTATTCGTACAAGTACGTTTGACTGGACAGAAGCTGCGAAGCCAAAAGTTTTTGCAATGCATGAAACTTTTTCTCGCTCACAATAAATTGGAAAACAAATTGAGTGCCAAAGTGGTTGAATGTGGCATGTGGCAGAAGGCACAAGGCACAAGGCACAAGGCACAATAGGATGAGAAATGGGGCATGGTACGTACGTATATGTGGCATGTGGCATGTGGCATTTGGCATGGGGCCATGAGGTAATGTCAAAGTGCCACTTGACCAGCTGCTGTTGGCATTGCTGTTAGTTCAACAAAGTTTACGATGAAATTTCTTCATACAACGACTACAACTACCCACGAGTAGTATTCGCAAGTGGAACTGCTGTTCACCACTTTATTCATATCCCAGCAACATTCCATTCCGTTTTTTGAAGGTCACAAGCGACACACACACACACATGTTATCCCGGAGGTAGGCAAGAGGCAACGTTGACAACAAGGTGTCGCATTCGAATGCTGATATGCCTAAGCTTCGGACCCTTCCCTCTTCCCACTCTTCCCAAACAAATCAGAGAGAGAGAGAGAGAGAGAGAACCTGGCACAAGTTTAAATTGCCATAAGGCAAACGTTTCTACCTTTTTAAAAATGGCAGCTCATTTGTATGCCTTTTGTGGCATGTGACAACGGCAAACACACACATTCACACCACACACCAATAACTTTCCATACCCCAAGCATCATTTCATATCATTTTGATTTTGCATTAATTTGTTGCAGCTGTACCTCCAGTTACGGCAACACACCAACAAACTTCGCTGAACCAGCAACCTTCTGCCTCCCACATCCCAACTCTACGTGCCCGACATTTCTCCCATTGACAGAGGTAGCGACCGTCATTCCCAAAACGACACTCTACTTCGTACGAGACATTGGACTGACGGAGCTTCTATAGTTCAAATGGGGGTACAATGGATCTATTTAGGATCTATTATTAGGCCTGTTTTAACCCATTTCATGAGTAAATGGTATAAAATAATAACATCGCGGAATCAATTTGTGCATGGCTACCAATCAGGCCTACATATAATCAATTCCAAACCGATGTTCGTGTAACAAAATCCTATAAATAGTTAATAAAAAAAAACCTAATAACTAATTTAATGCCTGAATTAAAAAAAACCATCATATTGAAAAAAAAAATTTTAACTCATGCCCGCGGCAGGAATTGAACCCACAACCCAGTGATGTTTAGATAAATAAGATCATGATGCTTATCCCCAATACCATCAAATGTAGTGAAATCGGCCATGGGTGTAGTCGAATTAAACATTTTCATATTCAAGTAGTATATTCTGGATCAGGATGACGAGCTGAGTCGATATAGCCGTGTCTGTCTGTCTGTCTGTGGGAAATGTGGTATAAAAGGCTGCAAACATACCGCGCGCTGAGACGAAGAGGAAGATGAGGACAAAAGTCAAGTGATCAGCTTCAAATGGTTCAGATCTGATTTTGAAGACGAATCGCTTGCTATTTAACCGTTTATTTTTAATACTTTGCCTTAACATCACAACTAGCTTTTCAGCTGGCATAATTGGCTTTTTACATAAAATTCAATTTTTTATAACACGGAGTTCATTTGTTGCCAAAATATTATTAAATGTACTTATTTTCAGTCTTGTGTTTTCCAATATTTTCCAATCAAACAAGTCATTGAATTCGCCGAATGTTTTCCTTCCCAAATTAATAAGCGATTTTTTCAAACTTCTTTTTTCACATTTTAATTTGAAAAATAAACTTTCCTTGAAAAGAAGTTAACCATTTGATGAGAATTCCATTGCGACTAGCAAATCAAACACGCAACGAATTCGTCTTGCACCATGCAACCTATTCGCTTACTCGCAACGCAAGCAATTTGTTTTCAAGCTTCGTCATCGTCTCAGTGCGCACTGCGCACTACGTTTGCAGCCTTACGCCCAGAAGAAGGTGTGGCAGACCCCACACGACGACGAGTTGAGTCGTTCGCCAGTCTGTCCGTCTGCATGAACTCCTAAAACGAACAATTTTTTGCATTTTTCCTATGGAGTAAGAAATTCAAGGGCTTCGATGCGTCGATATTTTAATGCCATGTAACGACTTCCATCGATGTTGCACTTTGAAAATATTGATGTTTTATTGATTTCTTTAGTTTTTTCCCTAAAGTCTATTTTTTTTGTCGAATTGTTATTTATTGTTTAATTCGGGACGGCGCGTACGCCATTCCCGGCTACCAAAAATTATGCGTCGATTTATTCAAATTTGGAATAATCGCAAAGGTCAACTTAGCCGAATGTGCAATGGCCAAGTCTCGCTCTGGAGGAACCGCCTTCAAGATCACGGATTGCCTCTGCGCCTGGTAAGTATGATTTTCTCAGCTCTCCAACAGGCACTACTATGCTGCAGAACAAGAACCACTTGGGAATTATAGTGTCAGAAAAACTGAACAACTGCGCCGACCGCTGAGTGTTAAAGTGCACGGTTGCCACATCACAAAATGAAAACGCACCAAGAATATAAGACACTAGTAAGGTCGTGCATAGATTAATTGGTGCCTGTGAACAATTTAAAAATTTGGAAGGGGCAGATCAGTAGGACGGGCCCGACTGTAGAATATATTTTATATATCAATTTAAAAACTGTCACACGAAGCGTAGCAGCAATTCTTCTTCTTCCTTTTTTTGTGTATGTCATGCTAATTATATATATTAACATTCGCAATGGTAATGGCGTTTTAGAACGTTAATAACGTAAAAAAAAACTATAGAAAAACGTATTTGTTTAATAACACGCAAACTATCGAACAAGGCGCAAAAATCGGTCTAACTTTTGGCAATCGGCAGCGCTTATCGAAAGGTGCAGATTGTGAATGGCAAAATGAGCGCCAAATTGGCAAAATTTATGCGTATTTATTAAGAACTATAATTATTAATATACCTTTTATTAGCTATAGTATATTATTATTAAATACATAAAATGTTTTTCTCACCGATATATTATACATAAACATTTCTTATTACTGATTAAGTAATTATTTAGCAAACGTTTGAGTCCAGCGGACAAGCGGTCTAACATGGTGGCAACGCCATTCCCAAGCGTCACACAGCTGCTTAGCACTTCAGCAGTTATACACATGAATACATACATAAACATGCATATGTTTCACGCAGGTATGTACATATATGTTGTGTGATTGTTCATTTCTGCCAAACATATAGGTGCATAAAATTTTGTACATTTTTTTTTAAGTTTTTTTTTATTACTTTTTTTTTAAATTTTTTTCAATATTTTAATTTTTTATAAACATATTTGTAACTTATTAGCATACAAACAATATAAAATTATTATTGATGAACAAAATTATTGACAAATTTTTGCTAATAAAAAAAAGTCGCTTTGCATCAAATATTCTTCTGAATCTTGGAGACTGGGATCAACGTCATAAGCTTAGGGAGAAATTCAATTTCTAAGGTTACTGATGAGAATGCTTGGCAATATTCGAAAAAGTACTGTCTAATCAGACGCATTTTTCCATTGAATGTTTTCTATATACAGTAGAATCCGGTTATAACGACGCCGCTTATAGCGTCCGTCCGGTTATTGCGACGAAAACTCGATGGTTTGGTTGGTCCCCATACAAACTTATATGAAACGGCCTCCGCTTATAACGACTCCGCTTTTAGCGACAAACCGCTTATAACGACGAGATTTTTCAATTTCAATTCAATTTTTCATTTCAATTCAACCGGATATTGCGACGTGCCGAAAAAAAAAAACTTTAAAGAGGAAAATTGGATTTCTTTAACAATGCTAAAAGAAGCAAACAAAATCATGGATTTTGTGTTTTTTCAATACGAAAAAGAAACAAAATCATGGATTTTGTCTTCCGGATATAACGACGTCGGTCCCTTGAATGTCGCTATAACCGGATTCTACTGTATTCAATTTTTTGTTTTGATTAAAAAATTAATTTGTTTTATTTTAAAACCTATTACGAACATGGCATCCATAATATAAAAAAAAAATTTTTTTTTGCTCCTTTCGGATAGTGCGTCTGCCGGATATAACGACGTAAAATCGTCGGTCCCTTGAATGTCGCTATAACCGGATTCTACTGTACATATATAAAATACTTATTTTCAATCTCAAGCAGAAAGTTTATCTTTACCAATAAACATTTCGAGATTATATAATTTGACAATTCTCATTGGCATTCAGCATCCTTAATTTTATTGAAAATATGCCAAAAACTTTTGGCTTCCAAAAGTTAATAATAGTCAAAGCAAAGTTTTTGGGTTTTAAACTGCAAAATATTTTGCATGTACTAATTGCGGTGCATTGTTCGTTTAATGCTACAATTACCTTCAAAAACGAAAGTTAAATTGCTAGATTTTTGGTGATGCGTATGCTAGAGTCAAGTGTACTGTACATATAACTTATCTTAAAACTTAAGCTTCAGCTGAAATGGGTTCATGTTAAAGAACTGCACAGAGTTCTTAAATTTGGGCTCCACATTCTGGGACCATGCGAGTAGATGAAGCTAATAGAACCGTGTGCAGAATGAGCCGCAAATATTCAGAGGACGCACTTGGTTAACCCGTAAACGGCGCAAAACCCACACGGCAGACTTATTCACCTGGCAAAAATTGCAGCCTAGAGCGAGACGAATGACGATATGGCTTAGCAAAAAGCACAGAAAAGGCAAAAAACAGAGAATGTTTCATGGTGCATAACCGTTCCAGAGAAGCGAGAATTGGAAGTGGGAAAAGTGTGTCCTCGCCTGTGTTTACGTCTATATTTTGAGCGTGTATGTCGCATTTTCGGTTGGTTAACTCTTATTAAAAACTAGAGGCGAAGAGAAGACAACAAGCCAGAAAAAACCCAAATAAAATTGAAACGCAACATTATAAGGGGTATCAACTGAAGCAAAGACTGCAGGTCTTAAAGTTATTTATAAGAGAGTTTGTTTCAGCAAGGCAAAATTCTATTCAGGCTAGAGAAAAATTCACGAATTTGACGACTCCGATATATTTTTATTTGATTTGAAAAATCAAATTATTCAGTCAGAACCAAAAGTTGTATTAATGAATTTGTGGAATTATAAATGATTGCAAGGAAAAGGACGTAGTTTGATGCTGAAATTTGTGGATCTATAGTACAATTTTCGAAATCTAAACCTAAATCCGAACATATATTAAAAGTTGACAAGTTGAATCTCCGACAAGTAAAGTTTCCATAAAGTGAGGTTGGCTTGTTCTGCCTAATGTTCTATATGATGCAAGGTGCTAATTAGTGAAGGCATATAAGTGCTTATTACTTGAAATTTCTGTGTTTTTGCTGCAACTAAAACATACACCCCATCACATCCATTAGCCTATTCGAGTACCTCTTGTCGATAATTGAGTTCCATTGTAATTATCGTGAGAAAATTGAGCAATTATCAAGTAAAGTTCATCATAATTGGATTTAATGTGTGCACCAAGCGCCATTTAAGCTCCGTGAAACAAAACAGTTGCCTTCCCTTCACGGCATTACAGTTATATATCCATATGAATATAATTTGCATTTGTTGCTCGTGTGCAAAAGTTTTCCAGACGGAAGTTGGTCTACCTGTGCGAGCAGCCATCGCTTTTAAGCCGCCATGATAATGCAATGTGCCATTAAGCGACAATTTATGTGCATGTGTCTGCGAAATGCTTGAATTTAAATAGTAGCTAACAGAATTTGCATTATAACGTTGCCATCTACATCGTAATCATCTTCGTTATCATCTTCCTCATTATTTTTATTATCTTTTTGAATCATCACCTTTGCTGTTTTGCTTGTTGCAAACCTAATTAATGGCAGCTGGAATTCATGTGCTTTTTTCCGTTTCTTGTTTCACTCACGAAAGAAAACTGGCACAAATTCGCAACACAACAAAATAAAAAGAAAAAACCAATTAATAATTAATTTGGTCGCTGTCAGCGCTTTGAACGAGACCAAGGCCAATGGACGCTCAGAGGGCAGAAGAAAGAGGCCGGAGAACAGAGCGCAGCGGGCAATGTCTGGCAATTTTCTATATATTTAACAAAGCTTAAATGCCATAAAGAATGTCGCGATATGCGAAATACCTAAATATACACATTTATAAATGCACTAAAATAAAAAATACTTAAATATAAATTTGTGAACTAATTGCAGTTACATCTGCTAAATTATGATGTAAAATAAAAAATAAATAACAAATCAAATTTTTATTTTAATACAAATTATAAATCGTTTGATTATATTTTCTGCCTAAAATATCGAGAATTATCTAAAATGAATAGATTGTCAACATCGAATTAACATTAAATTAATGTTAAAATGTGTTTGATTTTTTATACCCTGTGCCCATTTGAAAAATGGGAAAAACAGGGTTAATAACTTTGTCAGAATGTATGTAACAGGCAGAAGGAGGCGTGGCAGACCCCACAAAGTATATATATTCTTGATCAGGGAGACGAGCTGAGTCGATTTAGCGATGTCCGTCTGTCTGTCTGTCTGTCTGTCTGTCCGTCTGTCCGTCTGTCCGTCTGTCCGTCTGTCTGTCTGTCCGTCTGTCTGTATGAACGCGTCGTTCTCAGCAACTACAAAAGCTAGAGATGCCGTTTTGGTTGCTATAGTTAGGTAGTTATCTTACGCAGATCAAGTTTATTTCGAAAATTGGATGCCACGCCCCCTTGACGCCCAAAAATCAATAAAACCCTAACAACCTCGTGTTTTTGAACATAAAAAGTTGAATAACAAGCGTAATATTAAACATAGAAGGTTGTTATTTGGAACTTAAGCTCTCTTGTATTATATTTAACTATCCTAAAAAGCGCATTAAAATCGGTTAAGAAACACAGGAGATATAAGCTTCACAATAGTTGAAATTAAAAGTTCAGAAACAAGCGTAATATTAATCATAGAATGTTGTTATTTGGTGTATATACTCTTTTCTATTATATTTAACTAACCTCAAAAGCGCATTGAAATCGGTTAATAAACAAAGTAGATATAAGCTACGCAATTGGCAGCGCAGCCCAGCAGCGCAGCAGCAGCAGCGCAGCTGACGCACGTATAAAGGAAAGAGGAGGAAGTACTGCTGATACGTTTAGTGTGACAGTTTTATAAAATTGTATATTTTTTTATTGTATTTAACTATCTCGACAAGCGCATTGAAATCGGTTAATAAACACAAAATATAAATAAATTAAATTATATGTAAAATATTTGAATACATTTTATACTGTATTTGCGAGCGCGCAGCGCGAGACAGTCGGGCCCGTCCGACTGATCTGCTCCGCCCATTCTGGTTTTTTATTTTTTTTAACTTATAATCTCATACTAAATTGAAAATACAATAGTAGAACTTGTATTGAATTAAGAAATTATGCGAATACTAGCAAGTATGCCACAAATTTTTTTCCCAGTGTACACTCAAAACATGCATACATTCATAGCTTAGTTTGCAACGAAAATTCATATAGCATACTTATGGGGGCAGCGGCCTTTCAGTTGCTTGGGAATGCCACAAGCTGTTGGATACTTTGCAGTCTGACAGCCATCATAAGCCGCTTGCTGGAGAAGCTCTGAAGTGCGAGGGATTCGATACGATTGGTTTGGATTGAATTAGGACAGAGGAATTGGGGACTTGGCGGAGAGGACTGGGAGGTGTCGTAAACAAAAATTGCAAATTGCCAGGCGTGGAAAATTGAAATTGCCATAAAAGTTGAATGTCTGGGAGTCAAAGACAAGTGCAACAAACACTGCAGCAGCAACACTAAATAATGGTCATAAATTGACGTGACAGACGCATTGAGAGCAAGCTGCCATCGTTGACATTTATAAATTTACGAGATGCCGCGCAACAGTTCTGATAGAAGATATGGCTAGAAGATATGGATGCTGACACGGATACAGCGAGTAGGTAGAAGTCAGCGGGCGTTCGAAGTGTTTGTATAACATATTGCCATATGGCGGCATTTCTGTGCATGAATGCCAGTGTGTGGGTGAGTGTTGGTGTGCGTAATAAACAGGACCGTCTTTGCCTATTTAAAGGCTCTGGCACTTTTGTATGATGTAACCCTTTGGTAAAAATCGAGTTTATCTAAGTTTAAAGCGCTTAAAGTGCTATGAACTATGATTTTCTTTATCCTGTACTTTCTTATATAAAATCAATTGACTTGTCAGTTTTTAGAACCCAACAATTATAAATCAACAAAAAATAAATGAATAAATGAAATAATAAATAAACTTCTTATTACTCAACACAATACATCATAAACAGCCAGATTTTCTTGTAATCTATTTAAAAGGTTTTATTTTTAATTCATTCACATGTTGATCAAGAGACGTCTAAATAATTTAAACGTCAATATAATTCAAATAAAATGGCTATTTTATTGCGTTTTGGGTAAATGCAGTATTTCCATTTAAAAAAAATTATATATGTTACATTATCTGCTAAATCTGAATCATTTATACTTAAAAACATTTCACAAAGAACAGATCTCTGTTAAATAATTTATTAGCTTCTTTTAGATTCAGTTTAACCTAGTAGGGACGCCGGCCCTGGTGTTAACTGTTTGCCCTGGCGATGTTATTATGCTGTTAATAAGTTGCTCGTGGGGATGTCGGTCGAAAAGATGAATGTCTGAGGGTCTGATGCCAGCATGCACGTAGTGGCAATTCCGGCAGTCTGGCAACGCCTCTCACACACAAACTTCAAGCAAGAAGTAAACAACATTATATTACATCAGCAATGGCAGCGACAGCAACAACAACAACAACAACAACAGCAGCACGGAAACGGAAACAAGCCATAAAAACTGCACAGCGAGTGTACTATAGGAGTGTGAGAACGCGGCACAGTGGGTCAGGTATAAATTAAAATGCTGATCAAAATACGCAGATACATAAATAATAAAATGCCAAAACCTGCAGCACTTAGCAAGGTCTTAATAAAAGGAAAAGGCAGCTTAAACTGTACTTACTGCTGCCATTTGCTTTTTATATTCTAGTTATGCAAAACAAATGGCTTCAGCCTGTGGAAAATGTTGCTCTTCATATAGGGGCTTTATTTATGAGCTCAACTAGACCCACAGTACGGCGGAATTTGAAGTAGGCGCAATTTACTCAAATCCTTAAAGAAATGCTAAGATATTTTTAAAAAACACACATGCCACACTCACACACACACATATACACAGAACAGTTGTTACTCTCTGGCAGAGGCAGGGCCACAAACAAAAGAAAGCAAAAACACATTTGCACATTCTCACAGATTCGCATTTTGGGGATTCTGGCACAACTCACGTTACGCTAAGACTTTGCCTAATTCGCATTGAAAATGAGGATTTGCCTCATATTATCCAGACTCATTGTTGTTGGCTTGCCACTTGGTTTTCTCTAAGGTCTATATCAAAGTCTCTCCCTCCCACCCCCACTCCCAGCCATCTATCTACATACAACTTGCCCCAGGCAGCAGCTTCTATCTTTAGCTGTATCTCTGATATCTCTCTCGAATTTATGTCGTATATACTACACTCTAGCCGCCATTTTGTAGTCACATTTATTCCCTTCGCTAGACAACAGTTACAACTCATAAATAACTGGGTTTCTTAAACACGCAACTCTTCAAAAAAGTACTAAAGGGTCTATCAAGTTAGTACAATTGGGAAACAAGACCCTACAATATATATTCTTGATCAGGACGATGCTCTGAGTCGTTTATTAGTCAGTCCGTCTGTATGAACTCCTAGATCTCGCAAACTACAACAGGTATATATATACTTTTTGGGATTTGGGTTCTCCTGTGCAGTAAGCAGTTCAAGTGTTTCGATGCGTCGATGTTTTAATGCCATATATCCATCGATTTCCATTTTAAATATATCAATCTTTTTTTAATTGATTATCCTAAGTCCCCAGACCCAACTCTCCCTTTTAAGTTATTGGGCGAATTTTTATTTATTGAATAATTCGGGACGGCGCGTACGCCATTCCCGGCTACCAAAAATTATGCGTCGATTTATTCACATTTGGAATAATCGCAAAGGTCAACTTAGCCGAATGTGCAATGGCCAAGTCTCGCTCTGGAGGAACCGCCTTCAAGATCACGGATTGCCTCTGTGCCACGTAAGTATGCTTTTCTCAGCTCTCTAACAGGCACTACTATGCAGCCGAACAAGAACCACTTGGGAATTATAGTGTCAGAAAAACTGAACAACTGCGACAACTGCTGAGAGTTGAAGTTGCACGGTTGCCACATCAGAAAATGGAAATGCACCAAGAATATAAGACACTAGTAAGGTCGTATCCGATCAGTCGCACGTACCCGACTGTAGTATACAATTAAAATTATTTAATTATTTACTGTGTGCTTATCAGCCCATTATATTGCATGCAACACATATTTCAAAATAAACCTTCTGCGTTTAAAATAGTGCAAGTTATTAAGTTTTAGGACCGTGTAATTTAAAATATATATTTATATAATATTAGCAATTTAAGTAAATAAGTAAACTAATAATATCAAATATTTTATCGGCAAAAAACTTTACTTAACGGTAATAATTGAAAAAGCAAAGTACAGGGTCTGCTGCTGTCGGTTACGTCCTATTTTTAGCATTACGCCCGACAGATCTGCTCTGTGCTTATTTGGTTCTGCCTCCGTTTGAAATGATTTGAAATTTGAACTCTTTGAACAGTTCCGTTCGATTCGGTCGTCAACCCCATGGGCAAATGGAATTTACCAATTGTTAAGCACTTGTGACAGGTGACAAAATCGATTGACTAAGCCGCTGATAACAGGCGCCTGTTGTCAGCAGCATGATTGAAGGATTTAACTTTCTCTCAGTTCTTTCAGCTTGGCCAGTGTAGTTTGAGAGGTTGGCAACCCTGTTACGTGAACATCTTAAAGAGCTGACAACTCGTTTGCAAGCTAGTGCTGGGTATATCCGGTATCCGGCTATTTCCGCTATAGTCTACAGTCACACTCACACGTGTCTGTAGCCTCAGCTCCCTACCGGTTTCTATATGGGTGTTTTAACCCTTTAACCCCTTAACCCTCGGCTGCAGCCACAGAGACGACTTCCCCGGGTCGACAAAGTCTGCTGTTGTTGTTAGTCGGGTCACCAGCCATCCACGCCTGCCATTATAAAAGTCTATCAGGAAACGAGCGAAAGCATCTTAACACACACACACACACACACACACTCATACGCGTCTGTATCTGTGTGTGTATCACATTAGAGCACGTCAAATAGCAGTTATTTTAAATTATGAGGGCGATGAAAGGCAGCGTCCGCTTGACTGGAAAATCAATCGAGATAAATTTGATACACAATATTTAAATACACGAAGTATACTATGTAACACTCACAAAAAAATATACTATACAAATAATTTAATAAAAAAAATTTATAAAAAGAGTTATATATGTATGTAAAGTGATATATGCTCTTATGTAACTATACACTCACTAAACACTATACTAAACAAATATTTTAATAAAATAAATGTATAAGAAAAAGTCTCATATGTACTGTAAAGGTTAAGCTTAAATCGAATACAAAACACTTTAAACTAAAACACAATTAACTAAAATCGCTCGGACATCGGAAAGAATGAAAAGTTTTGAGCATCAGATATGGATATAAGGTGGGTGTATACTCTTAATCATCATTAATATAAAGTAAGATGAATAATTGTTTCAGCACTTTGTATTTTTGTTCTTTTTTTTCCAAAAGTAGAGTACAGAATATTCTACTGTCGGCTACATCCGACTGTGGCCCTTTCGACAAATTTACAACACAGGCATTAAATCTTTAAATTAATTTTTAAGGTTGGTCCCCGCTATTTTAACAAATTAACTACGAAATTGTAGAGCTAACATTGTGATCATAAATATCAAACTAAATGGTCTAAAAGAGCCACTCAAGCAGTCATATCGACTTAAACAATTTGCATATTTAATTTGCAATTTTCGTACACACATACCGGCACAAAGAAAAAGCCATTAATTTATTGGCGAATAATTGGAAAATTTAAAATTTAATTGCTCTATTGGTTTATGTATGCATTTGGTTCAGTCTGTGCAGAAAATCTCACAAAAGTTCTCGGTAATTGCAAACGGATTTGTGCAATTTACACGCTGATTGTATTTAATTATGAACGGAGAAAGTAGAAATAGCCATAAATATTTAGACAGATGCAAATAGGTTGATGAATTATAGAACAGGATGCCGATTGGTTAAACAGATGATTATAAACATGAAGAGCAAGGTAGAGATATATGTAAATATTGAAATTGTAGTACAGATGAATGAATGAATAGGAGGAGATATAGATAGAGGATAATGATAAAGTGACTGGAATGAATAAAGAAAAATTGCACATAGTAATTATAAATCAATGAACCTAAGCATGGTTTAATAAATAGGTAGATTGGCAAATAGATATAAAATTAAATCGCTGGATATATACATAATTGGATAGATAAAGGAATAGACAAATATAATATATATATTAGATTTATTATTATGATTATAATCATTGGACTAAAGTTTAATATATTTTCTAACCAAAAAATGGATTTCATCAGTTCAAATAATAATTGATAAATGGATGTACAGTTGAATAAAGAGTTAAATAGAAAAATTAATAAATCAAGTAAAACTTAATTGAATAAATTGTTAGAGAGGCTGATAGATTAAATGAAATCTTTTTGATGCAAACAAATAAATTGATAAATAAATGCAGAAAAGGCTAAGTTGTGAGCACCATATAAGTAGATAAATAAATAGACGTAAAATTTTAAGTTAACTTCATCACCTTCAAAGGGACTTTTAAATTTATAAATCTGTACGAGAATTTGTATCCGCTAAATACGCTTATTTAAATCACATTCAAATTCGATTTATTGCAGCTATTTTATGGCACCGGAAATTAATTCATTTCTGCTTTGCATACATTTGCACAAACTAGGCATACCCTGCCTTATCAGTGCGCATTAAAACTTCACTTAACCTTAAGCCCATTTCAGTGGCAGATGATTTGCTGAGCCCCAACCCAGGCGCAGTTAAGCATCAGGTCAGGGCAGGTCAAACCGGGTTGAGGTCAAAGGCGGGACAGAAAACACCCGATGGTATACCCTAGATAAGGGAATGTACGGAGAAATGCTCATGGAGTGGCCAGCGGAGCACTACACTCAGAGAAATACATCGGAGAACAAGCGCACTGAGAGAAAACTCGTAAACTAAACTAAATTTAACTATATTGTGAAAATTTTATAAACATTTGAATTCGAATTTCAAGGTGCCGCTAAATTGAGAAATTTAGTTCTTGGGTTACCAATTTTGTTGGGTTATTAATCTTTTTATACCCAAAACTCGTTTTTTCCAAGAACTCAATTACAAATCAGAGAAAAAAAATTTAAAAAAAATAAAAAATTCATAGTAATTAAAGCATCAAATGACAGATTAAAATAAAAATGAATCGTAACTAATTGCAATCGGAAAAGTTCATGAAACTTGAAACCAGATTTTGAAGGCATTTGCTGGAATAGTTTGTGCTTCAAGTACGAAAGCTCTTGTTTTTTTCTCAGTGCACTGGTAAGCGTAGTAAGTACTTGGTTTAATTAGGAGCAGTAAAGAGAGGGCAAGGAATTCTTAATTACCGCTAAGGGAGGCTATAAATGACAAATAAAACGATTAAATAATGTATATATGTGTGCAGTTGGAGTCCAGGAATTTCAATGGAGCTTTGGCTGCAATTGCGGCACATTTACAAGTCGAGTGGCAAGTGGCAAGCGGGAAGCGGCAAGTGGCAAGGGGCACAATAAAACTATAAATATGCATGAGAGATGCGCACAGCTTACCCTGGGCGAACTGGATGAGCTTGCAGAGGAACTCGCCGAAGATGAAGTGGCGGAGCAGCGTGCCCACCAGCGTGATGGGCATGCAGAGCACGCCCAGGAGGATGTCCGAGATGGCCAGATTGAGCAGAAAGACGTTGGTGATGGTGCGCATGCGGCGGTTCTGGGCCAGCGTCAGCACCACCAGCAGATTGCCCACCACGGCGCAGAGCAGGATGACGCTGTAGCAGGGGATCACCCAGATGGGCACGGGCCGGGCCGAGCTGGTGCCGCCTCCGCCCCCGCCCCCGCCAACGACCACGCCCACGCCTCCGACTGCAGCTGATCCCGCCGTGGCCAACGGTGTGGCTGGCTTCATGCTGAGCTGCGGATTCAGCGTTGTTGCCGTGACGGACGCCGAGGTGGACATGGACGTGGGCAGCAGCGGCGGCTGCAGGGGCGTGTCTGCGGTGGGAGACGCCGCCAGATCGTAGTACATGTAGAGATCGCTGCCATTGATGGTGTCGCCGCTGCCGTAGAGCTCCTCGGTAATGTAGCTGGCATTGAGCTGCAGTGCAGCGTGCGTGGCCAGCGGACCGAGCGCCGACAGCAGCTGGCGGTAGTTGAAGATGGCGCCAATTGTGAGGCTGTCCCTAGATCACACACTCACACAAACACACTGGCGAGCACTCGCAACTCGAAAAAAAAGCACTAGAAATGTTGAGCAGCACACAGTTCAATCAGCGTTTGCCGCGCCGTGTGCCGCCACCTCGCAGTTCCCGTCGAACACTGAATGCCGCCAACACTTTTGGCCGCCTTTTTGTTGGCAACACTTGATGGAATCTCACCACAGCAACAGCTAGTGTCGCGTGGGCGACATGTTGCCGGCAACATACGAGTACAGCATCCTGCTGACTTTCAGCAACATGTTGCGGCACAAACTGTTGCCGCCCACGCAGTCGTTGATTGCCAGCAGCAGCATGTTGCTAAGCACGCGAAGGCTAACATGGCGCTCAGCACTAGCAGCAACATGTTGCCAAGCTCCTGGTTGCTACCTACGCACACGTGAACAAACATGGCGCTCAGCTTTAGCAACAAGCTGAGGCGCGACTTGTTGCAAGCAGCAGTTGATCATTTAATTAAATATACAAATTAAGATTAAGCATACAATTAAATTTGATAGTTGAAATAAATTAAAATTTATATTTAAACTTGCCAAAAAAAAAATACAAAATTAAAAAAAAAATATAAATAAAAATTTTGACAGGGCAGATCAGTCGGACGTTCCCGACTGCAAAATACCCTGTACCCTATATTCAAAATATAATTTTATGAAACTGTCACAAGAAGTGTAGCAGCAATATTTAATGGGATTAAATTAATACACTTGTATACATATAATGATATTATAATATGTCACTATAGTAGAAATTACTACATACATAGTAAGAGTAAACCATACAAAACATAAAATCAACAATTTTATATTTTTACAAAAAAATAAGCAATACTTATTCTTCTTACGTTTTTATGTGTGCCAGATTTAGCGGCAGCTTAATAACGCTCAAATCAAACTCTTGCCAATGTCACACTCTAGATCCACAAACTAATGGCTTTAAAATTATAATAAACAAATATTTATTATAATAATCACACTCGCCACTTCACTGAAGCGCCCTTGACACGACCTACCCACTTGACCACAAACACTACACTGTGATCAGCAGCACTGCAGCAGTTCTCGAAAATAAGAAAGAGAAAAAGCCAAGAAAACTCACCCACTAATCTGCAGCTGTGGTGAGAGAACACATCGACCGCTCTCTATGCATAAACTGCTATGCAGCGCTTAGCCGCTCTCCTTGTTGGCTCTCCAAGCATACCTCCTGCATTACAAGTAATGCAGCGGGTAGCCGGCTCGCCTATAAAGAACACATCGACCGCGCTCTATGCATAAGCTGCTGGGCAGCGCTTAGCCGCTCTCCTTGCTGGCTCTCCAAGCATACCTCCTGCATTACAAGTAATGCAGCGGGTAGCCGGCTCGCCTATAAAGAATGTATAGGCCGCTCTCTGTGCATAAGCTCCGAGGCAGCGCGTAGCCGCTCTCCTTGGTGGCTCTCCAAGCATACCTCCTGCATTACAAGTAATGCAGCGGGTAGCCGGCTCGCCTATAAAGAATGTATAGGCCGCTCTCTGTGCATAAGCTCCGAGGCAGCGCGTAGCCGCTCTCCTTGGTGGCTCTCCAAGCTAGTAATGCAGCGGGTAGCCGGCTCGCATATGAAGAATATATAGGCCGCTCTCTGTGCAAAAGCTCCGTGGCAGCGCTTAGCCGCTCCCCTTGGTGCCTCTCCAAGCATACCTCCTGCATTACAAGTAATGCAGCGGGTAGGCGGCTCGCCTATAAAGAATACATATATCGACCGCTCTCTATGCATAAGCTCCAAGGCAGCGCTTAGCCACTCTCCTTGCTGGCTCTCCAAGCATACCTCCTGCATTACAAGTAATGCAGCGGGTAGGCGACTCGCCTATAAAGAATACATATATCGACCGCTCTCTATGCATAAGCTCCAAGGCAGCGCTTAGCCACTCTCCTTGCTGGCTCTCCAAGCATACCTCCTGCATTACAAGTAATGCAGCGGGTAGCCGGCTCGCCTATAAAGAATATATAGGCCGCTCTCTGTGCATAAGCTCCGGGGCAGCGCTTAGCCGCTCTCCTTGCTGGCTCTCCAAGCATACCTTCTGCATTACAAGTAATGCAGCGGGTAGGCGGCTCGCCTATAAAGAATACATATATCGACCGCTCTCTATGCATAAGCTCCAAGGCAGCGCTTAGCCACTCTCCTTGCTGGCTCTCCAAGCATACCTCCTGCATTACAAGTAATGCAGCGGGTAGGCGACTCGCCTATAAAGAATACATATATCGACCGCTCTCTATGCATAAGCTCCAAGGCAGCGCTTAGCCACTCTCCTTGCTGGCTCTCCAAGCATACCTCCTGCATTACAAGTAATGCAGCGGGTAGCCGGCTCGCCTATAAAGAATATATAGGCCGCTCTCTGTGCATAAGCTCCGGGGCAGCGCTTAGCCGCTCTCCTTGCTGGCTCTCCAAGCATACCTTCTGCATTACAAGTAATGCAGCGGGTAGCCGGCTCGCCTATAAAGAATACATATATCGACCGCTCTCTATGCATAAGCTCCAAGGCAGCGCTTAGCCACTCTCCTTGCTGGCTCTCCAAGCATACCTCCTGCATTACAAGTAATGCAGCGGGTAGCCGGCTCGCCTATAAAGAACACATCGACCGCGCTCTATGCATAAGCTGCTGGGCAGCGCTTAGCCGCTCTCCTTGCTGGCTCTCCAAGCATACCTCCTGCATTACAAGTAATGCAGCGGGTAGGCGACTCGCCTATAAAGAATACATATATCGACCGCTCTCTATGCATAAGCTCCAAGGCAGCGCTTAGCCACTCTCCTTGCTGGCTCTCCAAGCATACCTCCTGCATTACAAGTAATGCAGCGGGTAGGCGGCTCGCCTATAAAGAACACATCGACCGCGCTCTATGCATAAGCTGCTGGGCAGCGCTTAGCCGCTCCCCTTGGTGCCTCTCCAAGCATACCTCCTGCATAAACATTTGATTTAACTGCCATATCCAATGTCCACCAATGATTCTTTTCACTCTCTTTTTTTCCCCACTTTAGTGCGAGTGGGGGAAATTCTCAACTATGGTTTCTTTAATAACTTCTGTGAGTATTAATCGATTTCAATACAAGTTTAAGTATAGTTAAACTAAAGCGTATAGACTACTTATATATTCTAAATAACAAGATTCATATATCTAATTTTATTCATTTCATTAGCATTGCCTTTTTTAATTAATTACTATTAATATGAAATTCATTTGAAGTCATTAAATTTTTGTTTCTATAAATAATTCAAACGTTCTTTCAGTTTTCAAATTAATGTTTCATTTATAATGGGCCTGTTGATTGAATTTGGAAAGCAGAAAGCTTTCATCATAAATAAAAGTTAATAAAATGCTGTGGAGTAAGCCAATCTAGTTATGCAATTTTTCTGGCTGCTCTGGAAATTTGAAGGTTGTATATTTGTAAAGTTTTCGGGATTAATTAAATGATTAATTGCCGCTATATTTGTTAAGTACATTAACAAGTTGACGAAAATTTGCATGTGGTCGCTGTGGAGCCGGAATGGAGTCCGGAATGAAGTTGTGCTTATCGTCACATTTGATGTGAAAGAGAAGAAAAGCAGGAGAAACAACGGGCACAATGATAAGAGCGAAGAGCCACTCGAAGGACTAAGAACAACATTATTATAATCAGTGCCTGGCGGAGAAAAGGACGTCACATTTGTCAAGTTAATTAGCGTACGGCGACGGCTTCCACTTGTTTACACCTTTTGCTCATTATTTAGGCGTCGTTTTGCTTTGTTTGCCTTTGTTGTTGGCTGACACCTTTTGGGAGCCACTGTAAGTCCTGTGCGTCCTGTGCGTCCTGCGTTGGGTTTATAAATCAAGCAACAACTTTAAGCCGCAAAAAGTCAGCGTAAACATTTGCGCCACATCATCTTGGGAATTCATTTTAGTTTTCCAAGAGTCACCCGAGTATACATTTTTCCGAGCATTTAGAAGCTGTTGATCTTTATTGTTGCTGCTATAAGTCTCAGCGCTCATTTCTTCTTCTTGGTTGTTTTTGTTTTTTTTTTTTTGTTCTGTGTGTTTTTTATTTTATTTCATTTTTGGTAAAGTGACTAATTCAATTTAACTTTTTGAAGGGCCAGAAAAGGCAAAACTTCGGCTGGGCACATAAATAATGCCGTTGCATTAATTAAACTTGCCCGGATCCGCCCAGATTCCGGCGCACAGCTCGCAGCGTTGATAACTTGCCCGGATGTCAGTTGCCCAATACGCTCTTCATTTATTTATTTACTTTGTGTTTTAATTAATTTTAATTGTTGTATTTGCATTTGCTGTTTTTGTTTTGCCGCTGCTGCCGCCTTCGTTGTTGCTTTTCGCCTCGTGGCCGCAATTCGCATTGTATTTACTATGCTGTAAGAGTATCAGCTCGTTTCTTGGGAAAAACAATTATCCGCCCCGTGAGCCCACAGTGCCTGCCGTAAATTCTCCAACCACACTTTAAGTTGAAGCTTGCAGTGTCGCTAAGCGCATAGATTATTGCCACAGTGTTCAAGTATTTTGTTGAGATGAATTGCAGCTGCCATTCTAGGGTATCTACGCGTGCTGCATACGCAAGAGCCAAATTTGTATTTAATTTAATGTTTTTGCAATTTAAGTCATCGTAAATAACATTTCGCAATGTTAAATGGCATCATCAGCATCAGCAAGGCAGAAAGATCAACAGATATAAATTTGAAAGAGTAATAGAATAAATTAACAAGACTTGGCCATTTTCTGCTGGATTTGCCTGAGGTAATAGAAGCACAGTTAAATGATTATTTTTTTTGGCAATATAAGGAAGAAAATTCATGGTCTATACCATAAATTGTTTTCTAATATATCATCAGACAATACATAAATAGTTATGTATTTTTGGGTAATTTCTAAAGTTATTCTTATGTGAGCTCGTTTTCCAATCTCAATAATTTTAAGCCATTTTATTATGCTGTACCCAGTGCTTTGCACCGCCAGCAAAGTCTCCATAACAGCTATTAATTTTATGTTCATTTTGCAATTTAAAATATACTACAAAACAGTTTCCACTTTGCCAAAACAGAATGGAGAGCGCGGTCATAAAATTCAACTTCCAGCGCAAGTCAAGCGGAAGTGCGCCTAAAAGTAGACTCATAATTACCAGAGTCTAGCAGTCATTACAGCGGCTTAGTCTTGTGTTATTTGAAACGGCTGTAAATAAGCTACGGAGCTAATAACACTCAATCATAAGGAAGCCTTCAACTAGAATACACTCGTATATTTTGGGACCAGCACTAAGATGCTTTAATCCTTTTAGCCCAGTTCCAGTGAAGACAATGATAGTCAAGGGAAGCAGTTAAAGACTCTATTTATAATAAAATACTTAAATATGGAATAGAATTTGATACCCTACAAATTATTCAAGAATATCTCTTTAGCTTGAGTAGAAGAACAGGTGGATTTTGGCCATTTGCAGCATCAGTGCAGCCTGCTATCACTATAAATACTACTGCTGCAGTGCTGCTTAGAAGCACAGCGCAGTGTCTGCAGTCATGTGGCTAGGACGTGTGATGGGTGCTTCAGAGGCTAGTGCACTTATTATAATAAATATTAATCAATTATTATAATTTCGTTGCACTTTGCCGGCAGCAATTGCCCAGATTTCGCAGTGTCGACAGTTGTATTTCTGTTCGATAAAGATGATTTATTTCATAGTAAATTTGAATATATTTTTATTTCTCTATCTCTCTCTATCTACTTCTCACTCTCTATTTCTTTCTCCCTCTCTTGCGATTTTCCAATGACTTCAGTGCATGACGGATAATTAATGACATAGATAGCCTTTTCTTATCGAGTATTTGGCAAATCGTAAGCGTTTTTCCAATCAAGAGAACAATTTCCTTTCCCGCATTCCTAATAGATCTTGATCGTCGTATTGTACCATGCCGGCTACTTTATCAGATTTTAATTGAAGAAGTCCCCAAAAGCCTTTTGAAAAATGCCTAAAGTTTTTCGGTACAGAATGTTGTAGCATTTAATTATTTGATTTTTTGGCATATTTAATTTATACATACTGTAATTTTTTCCATTGACAATGGTCACTCAACCGACGGTTATTGCAGTGATTAAACAATTGGGTAATTGCCTGAGAAACGTAAGCCTGCCCGTGTCTTTTGAAGAATTGCTCAGTCGTAAACACTTTAAGGACATCTACAGATTCGACTAGGGAGATGTCGCTGGCATAAGCCTGGTCTTACAGCAGAAGCATCACATCGTGGAGTGATGTTTGTGGCACAACTGAACCACACCCTGTTGTACCCCCAAAACCACGAGAATCCCGCCGATGCGGGGTTTCTCTCGGTTTTGGGGGTACAGCAGGGCCTAGTTCAATTGTGCCACTATACAAGTACTCCACGATGTGATGCCTCTGCTGAAAGTCCAGGCCTATGCCAGCGAAATATCCCCAGTCGATTCAGGGATTATGAAGATCAAGCCGACTTTTGAGTATCACAGATGTGCCAACTATTGATATAATTTGCATAGCGTCGACCACATCCTGTCTTTTTGGAACGCAATGCTACAGGGAGCGAACGAATTCCACTTAGCACCGGTTGAAACAAATATTGAAAAAGGCCAAAGCTGTATGCTATTTTAAATAATTTTGTTTCGAGACAGGCAGCGATATTTTTTGTAATGCCTACTATATCTGAAAAATAAATATTTAATTCTCATAAATATTTGTTTCTCATTACAGAAATGCATAATTGCTGTTTCGTACCTCACTCAATTGCCACCAAATCAGAATAAATGCGATTAGAATGCAAGCATACATAAGTCTATTGAGTTGCTATATCCTTTTCTAACATTTTTAAAAAATGTGGTATTAGCAATATTTTTATACCCTGTACCCATTGAAAATGGAAAAAACAGGGTTAATAACTTTGTCAGAATGTATGTAACAGGCAGAAGGAGGCGTGGCAGACCCCACAAAGTATATATATTCTTGATCAGGATGACGAGTTGAGTCGATTTAGCGATGTCCGTCTGTCTGTCCGTCCGTCCGTCTGTCTGTCCGTCTGTTCGTCTGTCCGTCTGTCTGTCTGTATGAACGCGTCGATTTCTGAAACTACAAAAGCTAGAGATACCGTTTTGGTTGCTATAGATAGGTAGTTATCTTACGCAGATCAAGTTTATTTCGAAAATTGGATGCCACGCCCCCTTGACGCCCAAAAATCAATTAAACCCAAACAACCTCATGTCTTTGAACATAAAAAGTTGAATAACAAGCGTAATCTTAAACATATGATGTTGTTATTTGGTATATATACTCTCTTCTATTATATTTAACTATCCTGAAAAACGCATTGAAATCGGTTAATAAACATAGGAGATATAAGCTACTCAATACTGCATGTATTGCTTCGCACGGGCCCTGCAGCCCAGCAAGTGTATGTATGTATGTATAAACAGAAACACACATACAAGTAGAATAGACGAATACCATATATATATGTGTACATGTACGCATGTAAACAACACCAATTGCAAGGTGCCAAAATAAGATTACGCAAAAAAAGCAAGCGACAAGTGTTCGAGCGCCACCTTCATCGCCATACCATGTGCCAAATTGAGTTTTGGCGGTAGCGTTGCCACCTTGTCAGATCGTTTTGTGCGTTCGTTCGATTGCCAAATACGTTGTATACTTTTTATAATATTCGTACTATTATAAATAGTTTAAAGCGCGATTATCATTGCGAACGTTGAGTTAGTGAATTAGGCGTTATCCGTTGCGTGCAATTCATGCGTTTATTTATAAATAGATTAAATTTTACTTAAAATATTTTAAATTATATACTGTACGGGCGAGCGCGCAACGCGAGCTGTGGTACAGGGTATAAGACAGTCGGGCTTGTTTTCAAATGAAAATCATATTGAATAAGCATTAATGTAAAATATTAATATTCCCTTATGTACATATAATCAGCAAATTTAAATCATTCAATTATCTTATACCCTGTGCCCATTGAAAAATGGGAAAAACATTGAAAAATGGGACAAACTATTAAAGCCAGAGCAGCCATTGTCTTTGGATGCTATCGGTAGATGTATTCAATACGCAGATCAAGATTATTTAAAATCTTCGATGATACGCCTCTATTACGCCCAGCATCAATAAAACCCATATAACATTTTCTAACATAAAAAGTTTAGTTATTAACGAAACAATATTGAAGGCTTTGCCTCGATCGTGCTCTAGTTTAAATGTATTGGTCTAACATAATATTTTTAATGTAATTTTTTTAAACGTAAAAGTTTTAATTTTAAAATATATGTTCAAAGATTTATTTTCACGACCATACTAGTGTTTTATATTCTTGGTGCGTTTTCATTTTCTGATGTGGCAACCGTGCATTTTAACACTCAGCGGTCGGCGCAGCTGTTCCGTTTTTGTGACACTATAATTCCCAAGTGGTTCTTGTTCTGCAGCATAGTAGTGCCTGTTAGAGAGTTGAGAAAAGCATACTTACCTGGCGCAGAGGCAATCCGTGATCTTGAAGGCGGTTCCTCCAGAGCGAGACTTGGCCATTGCACATTCGGCTAAGTTGACCTTTGCGATTATTCCAAATGTGAATAAATCGACGCATAATTTTTGGTAGCCGGGAATGGCGTACGCGCCGTCCCGAATTAAACAATAAATAACAATTCGACGAAGAAAAAAGACTTAGGGATAAAGAAATCAATAATAGATCGAAATTTTCCAAATGCAACATCGATGGAAGTCGATATATGGCATTACTGCATGTGAGAATGCGAGAAATGCAAAAAATGTTGTGTTTAGGAGTTCATGCAGTTGGACAGACTGGCAAACGACTCAGCTCTCGTCGACGTGTGCGGTCTGCCACACCTCCTTCTGGGCGTAAGGCTGACGAAGCTTGAAGACAAATTGCTGCTTGCGTTGCGAGTAAGCGAATAGGTTGCATGGTGCAAGACAAATTCGTTGCGTGTTTGTTTTGCCAGTCTAGTCACAATGGAATTCTTATCCGATGGTGAACAACTACGTTTGAGGAAAATTTAATTTGTAAATAAAAATGTGAAAAAGGATTTTAAAAGAATTGTTAATTAATTTTGGAAGGAAAACATTCGGCGAATTTAATCACTTGTTTGATGAGCTGCTCCAAGATTAATAACAATTATTGGAAAACACAAGACTGAAAATAAGTAGATTTGATAATATTTTGGCAACAAATGAACTCCGTGTTATAAAAAATTGAATTTTATGTAAAAAGCCAATTATGCCAGCTGAAAAGCTAATTGTGATGTTAAGGCAAAATATTTAAAATAAACGGTTAAATAGCAAGCGATTCGTCTTCAAAATCAGAACTGAACCATTTAAAGCTGATTTCTTGCCTTTCGTTGACTACGACCGTAGTAACTTTTACTATGGCTTTTTCCGGAGTGTACTTATTTCTCTGAGGTAGTGTGTACAGCCGAAAAATGTTGATACTAATGAAGCCTCAAGTTAAGCATGATGAAATATGCTCGAAGCTGTAGCCAAATTGAAAATAGCTAATAAATTCCAGTTTATAGCTAGGGCGTAAATTAATTAGCTGTTTTAGTTGATGAACCGACGACCCTAGACTCTAGAATCTACGAAGAGACTTCTTTAATTCACCTGAACAGCAAAATAAGTGGCCAGGGCTTACCTTTGGCGTTAGTTTATTGACTTGTGCTGAAATTCTTTTTAGGTTTCATTTGAAAATGTCTTTTGGTGCCTGCTCCGTGCCCCCGTGGAAGAACTTTTATTTGAGTTTTGCACTGTTTTTGTTTGTGGCACTTTTCTTTGTTTGTTGTTAGAGGCAACATTTTACGACCTTTTATTTTCGCTTCGTTTCGTTTGGTTGTGTTGTTGCTGCTGCTGTTATTATTATTATCATTATGGTTGTTGGGCTTGTTGTTATTTGTGCTTTCCGTAAGCTGAAATGATGCTGCAAAGTGCAATGGAAAATTTGCTCCCCGTTATGTTTGGCTTAGAGGCAAAGAGCGCTGAATACATAAATCGAGTTAACTTAACAACAATAAAGAAATCGACAATCCGCGCAGAAAGGTTGAAACAAAGGCAACAACCAAACGAGACCAAACTGAATCAAAAAACCCCCTTTGGGCCGCTCACTTAGTTAAGTTCATTAAGTGCCAGGCCGCAGGTTAAGGGGTGTTGACTTGGGACCTCGGGTTTAAGGCTCCTTCCGAAAAAATTCGACACAAGACATAAGCAAATGACTCAAAGATAATCCGGCCAAAATAGCTAAATGTGAAATACGCGTCTTGGCAGACTACCAAGAATTTCTTGCTCCAAGCAGATTCATGTATCGATTTTTGTTATTTGCTCATCGCAAAAAAATACATAAAAAATTTAATGAATTTGCTTAAATCTTTGAGTCTATGTAAACATAAAAAGTGACTTTTAACTGTGGTAAGCCGTTGATCTCTTGAGTTGCCGGGGCTCTTTCCTTTTTGATTTTATTTTGTTTATCAGACCAAAACATCAATCTCCAAAATGCAGATTTCATGCTGTCAAGCTGCTTGAATACATACTGAACACGACAGATGCCAAAACACAACCATTGAAGCACTTCGCTGCTTTACTTTCAGCTAATCTAATCTACAAGTAATCTTTATAGCGCTAATATCAAGCTCAACCCATCCATCATTGTCATTACAACTTTTGGTCCTCTACAGCTGCTCGACGTGCAGATTGCCTGTATAGATTCTGTTTCGCTTTATTGACAAGGATTGAGCGGGTTGTAATAAAACAACACAGTCTATTTAACTATACTTTCCAACAATTAGTTGAAATCTAAATACCCAATACTCAACTTTTCTTAGTTAGATATTGAACACTCAGAAAAATAAAGAAATGAAATGAATATTGTTTCGTTCTAGAATTAAAATACAGCTTGAAATAAATTCGTGAATGGCTTTAGATTAAATAAGGAAAAAAAATCGGAATTGCGAACAAATTAAGTGTAAAAAATAATTAAATTAAGTACGAATCGAAATCTATTTAAAGTGCGTAAAAACGGAAATTAGATTTCGAAGAAGGTGCTTAAATAAAGAATTTCTCTTGGATCAAGAATTTGCTGGCTAATTGAACTTTTGACACCGAAAACGTTTGAATTTTCTGTCTTTTTGAGACTGATTCAAATAGGAAAACTCTTGATTTTTCTCTTTATGATTTAAATAAATTTTACTTCAAATTAAAGCTTAAATGTACCTCTTAAATCCGCATATTTATTGAAATTTTTATACGTATACCTATGTACATTTGTGTATATATTGTTTGTACGCAGTAGCAGTATTTGTTGCGTTTGCTTTTAAAATGGCTGCGCTTCATATTTGTATATGGTCTCAATCAAAATCAATTATGCGGGCCCCTGCCAACCTTTCGCACAGGTCAAGTTCTGGACCGGGAGCATTTGGCAGGCGCTGCACGTACCATAACTTTTGGTCAGAGTTGGCCCTCAGTTACCGCTAAATGTATACGCACACACGTACTTCTGCACATACTTTTACGCATGTCATTTTCAATTGGTTCGCCGTAGGCTCTTTAAATTGGCGTTACGCATACGTTGTGGTGAAATGCTTGTGTGTATATTGAGCGACGACCATTTGCATATTTTTTCCATAACTTCGAATGAAATTACTACGTGTGTGACATGTTGTCCAAATAAATCAAAAAGGGCACCCGTTGCCATACCCCGCCGAGCATAAAAAGGCAAAAAACAAAAGCAGGCAAATTACTTATGCGTTTGCTTAGATTTGTTGCCATTAGCTCTGACTCCCTGCATGCCACGCCCATTCGCCTCACACACATAAATTTGCCCAGGTTGAAATTGAAAAAGAGCGCACAATTTATATGGCCAGGATCTGGGAATCAGGGGAAACATCGGAACATCGGAACATCGGAGCATGTTGGCATCGAGATGGAATAACACCAAGCACAAGTGGTGCACGTGGTTAATTTTATCACTTGGCTGGGGCTGCAAAGCAAAGGCCCATTCAAGTGTCATCTGAGAAATGACAGCTCATCAAAAGACGCAGCCAAAGTTTGCACGGCTATCGAATCAATCAGAGCATGGGCGACAGCCAACAGGCTGCTCAGGTTCAATGACAGGCTATTAGATACTCATTAGCAGGCGCAAGCTTGCAAATAAGCCCAAAAATTCAAGCAACTAGTCTATTCTATTGCACTAACTTTGAGCGTCAGCTTAACGATGAGCGTCAACTTCGATCTTGTATATATTGTATATATCTAATTTATTCATTATTTTGTGGGCCTTGCTTGGGAGCAGTCTAGCCAATCGCACTTGATGTCTAGTTGCTGACAGTTTATGAAATTTATAAACTTTTGGATAAACATAAATTATATAGGTGAATCTGTATGGCATCTATTAGAGTTGATTGATGCTTCTACGTGTCCAGCATAATGGGGCTAATTTTTATATACCCCACGGAATACAGCAAGCTCTACATACTGGCTTACGTATACATATATTTAATATACATATATATAAATATATAATTCTAGCCAACATCTAAGCAAGCGACATTTACGAGTGCCTTGGAAAGCTGGCATGATTTTAATTTTGATTGATTGCCTCGGTATCTTTTACGGCTCAACAACAAATCAGGTTAACGAAACTGAAAACTGAAAACACTCACAAACACTCACACCCACTCACACACACTTGCCTGATGAATGAAGCAATCTCGGTGCATGTCACAGAATGAAAATGTGAATAGACCTTGCGCCACGTGCCGCATTTGACGTTTATGTGTTCAACCTGCTGCTGCTTGCCACAGACCAACTTGTATTCGCATCTTAACTGTTTTGCTCTTAACTTTGACTTTATAGAACTTAAAGTCTGCTAACTATTCTCTTTGCCAATGGAGCTTATTAGCTGATGCATGATGTAACTGGGACTAAGAAAGAGAATGTTGAGATATAGTAGAAAAGAGCTGAATTGGTATGGTATAGAATCCAATAGAAACGATTAGGAAATGCAGTTCAAAAAAAATTATTATATTTATATTACTTTTATATTTATATTATATATATTGTAAAACACAATATTGTTATACCCTGTGCTCATTGGCAAATGGAAAAAACAGGGTTGATACTATGTCAGAATATATATGTACATATATATTCTTGATGTCCATATGTCTGTCTGTCTGTGGGAAATGTGGTATAAAAGGCTGCAAACATACCGCGCGCTGAGACGAAGAGGAAGATGAGGACGAAAGGCAAGTGATCAGCTTCAAATGGTTCAGATCTGATTTTGAAGACGAATCGCTTGCCTTTTAACCGTTTATTTTAAATATTTTGCCTTAACATCACAATTAGCTTTTCAGCTGGCTTAATTGGCTTTTTACATAAAATTCAATTTTTTATAACACGGAGTTTATTTGTTGCCAAAATATTATCAAATCTACTTATTTTCAGTCTTGTGTATTCCAATAATTGTTATTAATCTTGGAGCAGCTCATCAAACAAGTGATTGAATTCGCCCAAATTATTTAGCAGAATTTTTTCAAACTCCTTGTTTTACATATTAATTTAAAAAATAAACTTTCCTCAAAAAGTAGTTCACCATCGGATGAGAGTTCCATTGTGACTAGACTGGCAAAACAAACACGCAACGAATTTGTCTTGCACCATGCAACCTATTCGCTTACTCGCAACGCAAGCAGCTTCTTCAAGCTTCGTCAGCCTTACGCCCAGAAGGAGGTGTGGCAGACCGCACACGTCGACGAGAGCTGAGTCGTTTGCCAGTCTGTCCGTCTGCATGAACTCCTAAACACAAAATTTTTTTCGAATTGTTATTTATTGTTTAATTCGGGACGGCGCGTACGCCATTCCCGGGTACCAAAAATTATGCGTCGATTTATTCACATTTGGAATAATCGCAAAGGTCAACTTAGCCGAATGTGCAATGGCCAAGTCTCGCTCTGGAGGAACCGCCTTCAAGATCACGGATTGCCTCAGCGCCAGGTAAGTATGCTTTTCTCAGCTCTCCAACAGGCACTACTATGCTGCCGAACAAGAACCACTTGGGAATTATAGTGTCAGAAAATCTGAAAAGTAGGCAATGAAGTGTCAAACTTTATTTTAAATATATTGAGCACTATAATTCACAACTGGTTCTTGTTTGCCAGAAATGACATGGGCGATTTCTGCTGGTTTTAATTTAGTTTTCATTCACTGACTTGTTTCGTGATGTGACAGTAATTGTGAATAATATAAAAAAAAAATAAATAAAAATTTTGTGAATACACATTTTTACAAAAAAACAAAAAGTGAAAGTAAGATGAGTCGAATCTTAGTGCCTTATCCATCTGAAGCGTCATCCATCCAGACGACCGAATTGCTGAAAGGATATCCTGCATCCTTGAGAGGGTCCTTCCTGATGGCCCAAATCGAACCAAACTGGATTTCACCGTCGTCACTCTGACTGTTGAAAGGCGACTGCTGCTCCAAGTAATCACTTTGCTTCCTTCCAAAACTTTGATGATGAACACCACGAAACCCAACTTCCTCAGGATATAAGTCTTTTACTCCGAGGTGAGTTATTTAATGTCTTACATAAACTTTTTAAAGATAATCTCCATAAGGAAGAGAGTTAACCGTACTACTGTTAATAAAACGCTATCTCTCTCACTCGCTCACTTGTTGTTACTAATTTTTACGTGTTTTTATTTGATTTTCTTGTAGTAGCTGACGATGGCGCAGAATACCGTTAACTAGGAGGCTTCCAACATGAAGGCGGTGTATGAAAAGCAGTTGGACGCTGCTCGCAAGCTGCTGGACGAGACGGCGAACATCAAGGCGCGTCTGGAGATCAAGCGCACCGACGGCAAGGCGAAGGAGCTGCATCACGAGAACGATCGTCTGCGTCGTCGTCTGAAGGATCTGCGCAAGCAACTGGAAGGAGAGGCTTTGGCGCACGTGGATCTGGAGAACAACATCCAGAGTCTATTGCAGGGAGCTGGCCTTCAAGAATCAGTTGCACTCAGAGGAGCTGCGCATAATGCGCTCCAAGACCGATGCGCTTCACAACAAAATCAGTACATTGGAGGACGCCAGCATTATACGTAAGCACAGCGTAACTTTTTGCTTTATGGTTTACTGATTTTCTGTTCTTCTTTCTGGGTACGCCTTCGGGAAGCAGAGTGCTTGCTGGATAAACTGCGTCACATTGGACCGCTCGAGGCGGACCTGGAGCGCATAATGCAAAGCTCCTCCACGTGCACCCGATCCTTGAAGGCCAGCTCCCTGCAATAGACTCTGGATGTTGCTCTCCAGATTTTGATTTTGTTATGAAGAGCATCCGTCTTGGAGCGCATGATGCGCAGCTCCTCTGAGTGCACCTGATCCTTGAAGGCCAGCTCCCTGCAAAAAACTCTGGATGTTGTTCTCCAGATCCACGTGCGCCAAAGTCTCTCCTTCAAGTTGCTTTCGCAAATCCTTCAGACGACGACGCAGACGATCATTCTCGTGATGCAACTCCTTCGCCTTGCCGTCGGTGCGCTTGATGTCGATGTCCAGACGCGCCTTGATGTTCGTCGTCTCCTTCAGCAGCTTGCGAGCGGCGTCCAACTCCTTCTCATAGACTGCCGCCTTCATGTTCGAGGTCTCCCAGTTTACGGTGTCTTGCGCCATTGTCAGCTACCTGCCTGAAGAGTTGCCAGATATGGCTACATTTGCAATTAAAATTATATATAAAAATAAACCTCCTAACCTGATAAACCACAGGTTCACGGATCGAACCCCGCCTACGATTTACTCACATATACAGACAAGTTTGACAATTCTCGTTTCTAAGGTCACTGATGAGAATGTTGGCAACATTTAAAATTGTACTATCTGACTAAAACCAAATTTTTGCATTAAAAATCTCCTATTGCTAGATGTCGAGCCTGAATTCTCACCAACTCAGTTCTTGAAAAATTTAAGTAAAATAGCAATTGCAGGTCGATTTTCCTTGTATTTGCTTATATTCTACATAAGACTCTTTTTCGCACCCGGGCAACGCCGTCCACTACCCATTTTAGCATTATTTATTAATTTTATAATATACTTAATAGGTACAGGGTAGAAAGATATCATACGAAGTGCAGTATCAATGTTTTTTCAATTCTTTTTTCTGCCATGCTTTATTGGTCGCGCTGCTAGAAATCCATTGGACAATGCATGCAATCTTGCTTATTTAATAACTTTAGCGTATTTTAACCGATTTTAGCGAGTCTTGCAGCATAGACAAATATATAGCGAATAACTACAATAATAACATACCAAGACTTTCTGCTCTGGCAGACTGAAGAATAAAGTGGCAGGAAGACCTCCTCCTTACGTAATTAATTCATTAATCCATTGATATGAAATTAAAATCCTCTGCATTTCTTGCAACTGTCTATATCTATCTTCTAACGATTAATAAATCATAAAAAGCATAAAAGTGTGATTGAAATTTGTGTTTAAATTGAGCCAAACAATGCTCAGATTATTCAACTTCAGTATTCAAATCATTTCAGTTAAGTTGAATCACAGCAAATTAGATTTGCACACTCTCGACTGTAGCGCGCTCCCACGTATTTAGTATTTTCAGCCAGAAAATGGCTAGTATTCAACAAGCCACGTGGCGGGAATTGTGGGATTCTAGACCACAGACTGAGAGACATAGAGAGAGAGAGAGAGAGAGAGAGAGGGGGGGCGAGTCAGAGTGGATGAGCTGGAAAGAGACGGCCATACACAGAAGCATACAGATTTAATTAAAAACGCAAAATTGTTCCGCCAGAACAGACAGCGACTGTCAAACTGGGCGACATGTGGCAAGGCTTCGAAATGGAGGGGGCGTGGCAGTGCCAAAGGCGCCAGTTTAGGAGCACGTGTGGTGTGTGCTTTGTGCGTGTGTGTGTGTTCTGTGTGTGTGTGAATTGTGTGTGTAGTTGCGTTTAGCCTTGACTTTCAGAATTGGCCTCGTCACACAGATTTAGCCACATATCAACTCAAATTATACAAGCCAGGACTCCCCGTCCCCCCCACGCAACAACACGATGTTCTCAGATCAAATACAACAATCCAAAAACAAAATGATTCATGCTTCACGAAACTTTCTTCCATTTCATTAATTACGTTACAATACAAAAGATATTCATTAAACTTTCAAAGTTGTGCAAATCTCTGTTTGCCGCTCAACTGCGGGCAAATTAGCTAAGGAAAAGCCAAGCCAAGAGAATTGTGGGTGGAAGTTTAATGCGCAGATTTACAAGTTGTTTTATTTAAATATACCAGTAACATCGCTGACAATCGATTAGCTTGCATAATATTTGCCCATTACTCGCTATCCCGTATTATTATTCTCCGTTATCGTTTATTTGGTAGAATGAACCATGTTTGCAAACAGAATAAGTTGAAATGGATACCGCCCACTTGCACCGAAACATATTGCGAAAACTTCTTAAAGTAATGGGCTAAGTCGAAACAAAATTATTCTTATAGGTCATTTTAATATGCAACACAAAAGTACAGGGTATACATCTGCCTAAATTTGTATGGGTATATGTTTATGTAAAGAATCTTTGATAATTAGCATATTACGGAAATACTGTAGAACAGAGGTGCACACTCCATAGCTCTCGCTGCTCTTTAGCATAGGGCTGTTGCTCTTGCTTATGGGAAGAGCCTCTCCGTTTGGGCACTACTGCTGTAGAATCAAAAAACAAAAATTGCAGCTCTTGCTCTTGAAGTTTCCAAAATCTCAGCGTTCATACAGAAGGACAGACAGACGGACATCGCTAAATCGACGCAGCTTGTCTCCCTGATCAAGAATATATACATATATATTTTGTGGGATCTGAGACGCCTCCTCTGGCCTGTTAGATGCATTTCCACAAAGTTACTAACCCTGTTTTCATCCATTTTTCAATGGGTACGGGGTATAGAATGCAGCTAAGGAGGTAAAACATTTTTGGGTTACGTGAGGTAATGCGGTTATTGCTTGCGTTACCAAGTGATTTTCAAAATCGTGTACATGTTGTCGATGGTGTTGCTGTTGCTGTTGGTGTTCGTGTTGGTGTTTGTTTGTGTTGTTGTTGCTGCTGGGGAGCTGATGCAGCATCAAATGCCCCTGGGCAGAGCGTCTTGCGACTCTGCAGAATGCATTTCAATTTCTTGCTACCCGTCAAGTTGCAGCTGCAGAACAAGCAGACACAGACAAGTGCGAGCATGTTCGGCTCTGTTCATTTTTCAAGTTGAGTTGCACCATTTGCAAGTCACTTGCGAGCCACGTGCTTGAGGCATGAAGTTATGATGTCAGTTGTGGCAAGACAGGCAGGCCAAGGCACACAGGAGAGCATTGTCTCTCGCTTTCTGGCTAAATATTTGGCCAACAGACGCAGAACACTCGTATACAAAATTAATGTCTGAACTTATGTACATAAAATGTGAAATAAAACAGTGACCAGGCGCTTGCTTTTCGCTTGCCTTTTTAGCCATTTGCAGCTGCCAGCGGGCCTTATCAATGTTTAAACAGCGCAACATTAAAACAACACCAGCAACAACAGAAACAACAACAACAATAATAATGAAAATAACAACAACAGCTTACATGCAACAGCGGCAAAAGCAACAAAAGTAAACTGAAATATTTTAAGACGCCATTTTATGATAATTTCAACAGATACCCAGATACAGCCCCCTCGGATTCCGCCACTGACCTTGCTCCTGGTTAACTTCGACGCTCTCCTTCTTCCTGGGCCACGTGTTGCCAACACCAAGGGAAGCCAAAATTTCACTCATTTAGCTTTTTATGATACATCCATCCAACAGCGAAGTTTATGTGGTCTTTTTTCTTAAAATAATTTTAATTGCACCTAATTCATTTTGATAATATGCATCACTTGGAAACATTGGCAGATACCATATTAATACCATATTATTGCCAGATACCATACTAAATAAATAAAACTATTAAATGATTTGCATTATACAGTGAACTTAAGAATTAGTTTAGTATATTTTATACTTGAAATTCTAACCATTGTTTCATTCTTTCAATTCTTCCATTTTGATCTAAGAGTAGTTCAATTCTGTTTTCAGTGGCTTGTAATTTTGGGCGGTAAATATGTATTAGAGGTGTATTCTGCAATTTTATTTATATAATGTAATATAATATATTTATATTTTTTTCTTATGCAACTTTTCTCTCTGTGCATAGTTTACGCTATTACAGTACTGCTGCAAAAATCTATTCCGCACTGTATTCGAAGTTAATTTACTTCGATTCTAGCTAACTCAAAGAAGTTGATGGCCGCTAATTAACTCGCTGGATGGCTTTCGTTAATTAACAATGGCTTAAGCCCGAACTAAGCTGTCATCGCATCCATCCTTCAGTGGTCAGTGTCGAACTCTGCCCATTTTAAACGTCAATCACAGGCAAATACAAGGCAAAATCCGATTGGACAGTTTAAGGCATTAAAGCAGCCTCGATATTCCCTGTAGCCGCTGAACAAATTCCATTAGTCAAACAAAGCGGCATGTTGCATGCCGCAAGCTGCGCTGATATTGCAACAGAATTTCTGCACGCAACTCAAAGTGATTGTATTGTATTGTATTTGACTTTTTTATCTAATTGGTTTTTGTGAACTCTGTACTCTGACTTTACGGTTGGTTGGAGTTCGCAGTACTTGAACTTTTACCATGACAACGACACGAGTTTGATTGCTATAATTACTACTAATTTATAATAAAAATCAAGCATGAAATCTAGGAGTTCTACACATTAAGAGTTGAGTTTCGATTCAAGATTCGATAAAAACCAAATAAAAACGTACTAAATAAGTTGTTTTATATTTATATTGCATATTTATAATATTGATTATTTAGTTGAGAAGCTTATTGACATCGAACCCTGTCTCTCCCATTCTTCTTCAATGCATAGGATCTTGAAATAAATAATGGGTAAAATAATATTTTTAATTGTATTATTCCAATTATTAGGTTGGCATTCAAGTTTTAAACGCTTCATTCTTTCTCTCTGTGTAGTACTTTTTCGCAGTAGTACTAATCGCAGTTTGCTCATATTAATTACCGTAAGTCATTTCATGTCTGGTTCCTTTCGAATTGGTTGCAGACTAATTTAATGCTTCACTCCTTGTCAATTCCATTGACCTCTGAGCGTCAGATGCTAACTAATCCATTGGCACAGAGCTGCACTGCGAACCTGTTGGGCGACTAAACCATTTTTAGTTTTTAATCACATTAACAGGAACTTTTGCTCTTACCGTTTTATAATTTAGTTCACGGTTTTTGCATTAGTTCCTTAACTTTTTATAGTCCATGCTAATGGGGTTCAAAGCTTTGGGTGGAGTTAAATGCACTTTTTATACCCTGTACACCTGCAGTGGGTAGAAACAAGGTTAACAACTCTGTGCGAATGTATGTACAGTTATATATATGTATATATAGTTATAGTTATTATAATATATTTTTCAAATTTTATTTAAAATAGATATTGTATTCTAGTTAGACGCGTCTGACCGATACTTACATATAGGTATAATGGAGAGTAGTATAGTATATAAAGCTTACATTTTGTCTATATAAAGTGCCTAATTCAGTCTTTATCAATAACAGTTTTTAAAGAATTGGTGACTTATTTGATTAAAGTCCATTAGAAAAATGATTCAGTTACAAAAATGATTTATACGAGCATTCATATTCAATAAAAAAAGTCGAGCACGTGTCAGCTTTTGGTGCAAGCTTCTGTTAGAATGTTAAATCCATTATCCATTTAATACCCAGCTCAGACATGTGTGTGTGCGATGCCCCACCGAGTCAGTTGTGGTTTCAATTGGCTGGTGGTGCAGCAGATAGTCTGCTGGTGCCTGCATGTCTGCAGATGGACTCAGGGACTCAGAGACTCAGGGCTTTGAGCCCCAGTCGGGGTCCAGCGTTTGGCGCGTGGCATAGAGAGCATAATTGGGCGCATGTAATTAAATTTGTAATCGGCTTATGCGGCTTCCTTTGGCCAGATTTGGTGCTTGGGGCACGCGCCACACGACGTTGCCTTTGTCTGTTGTCACATGCCACTTCCAAGAATTTTTTAAATGCACAAAGACAGAGGATACGGTGCCATTGACTCGGCAGGTAGCTTCTGCCAAAAAGCAAAAGTGTTTATGGCTTTTATCTACAATTTGTTGTGTTCAATACAGAGTCAAATGTCAAAGTATCAGCGTCTGCAGCTTCTAATAGGCTTAATTAGCTGATATCCTGCATGCCAAGACACTGGTTTATTAAATGGACTAGCCTCAAAATTATACACATTTCTCTGAGCTTTCCGCTTTCATTTCCACACATTTTTCAGCTGGTAAAAATAGCAAATAAATTGTAAACACAAAAAGAGTTTGTTTTCTCAGGCCACACGAGCTTGTATTCAGCGCATTAATTCGCGGCTTGTTTTGTTGGATTTTGAGCAGCCACAAAATGGTTCGCTTCCTACAAATTTATTTCTAAATTTACCATATTTATTTACAAAGTTCACCTGAAGCGCTTGTATAAATATGTACGCGTACTTTTACTTTGACTTCGAAGCTTTTGCATTCAAGCACTGCATAATGCACTACGAGCTCAACATTTTTACATTCATTTGAATGCACACAGTGAGTACACAAACTTATTCATGCTCAGTTAGGTATGCATTCAGTTTTGACTTGGTTGATATTTCACAAAATGTTTCTATAAGAGTATCTTTAATATGATTTCAGTAAACAACAATATGTGAAGTTCAAGGTATAAAAACTCGAATATTGTGGCTGCAGTGGCACGTACATACATTTTATAAAAATTGTCTGTTGCATATCCCCGTTATTTCTAGTTCAAATCATAATTTAATAGTCTGTAGCTTTATTATTGTGGGTGCTGTGGCGCATATTCCAATACTTGCAAGTTTTCTTTTCATAGCCTGTTTTTGTTTATTTACCTTTAATTATGGGTATTATGTATTTTAGAATTTAATGCCAACCTTTGTTGGGTTGTCTATATTTCTGAACATGAGTATATAATAAATGCCTTGAAGTGTCCATCGCTACCTGACGTCGACTCTTGTCTGCGCCGGTCACATTGTTTTTATTATTATCTGACAATTTCAAATCGATTAGGCACTTGAGAAAGTTTCACAGACATACAGATTCGATACTTGAATGTCGGTTAGGGTTGCACTAGGGTTGCCTGCACAATTAGGGACTTTTTTGATTGTCTGACTTATGTCTGGCAGCGAGTGCGATAACCTGAACCAGTTCAAGAACCTGGCAAAGAATGTGTGAATATTGTTTCAATTGCCACATGCTTACCACATATCCACATATCAAATATTTAAGCATCTTCAAACAAAAATGCCAAATTTAAATGCGCATACATATGGTCCTTTTGGGGCGAGCCGACCATAGATGCCACATGCCACATGCCACACAAAATAGCAGCCCGTGATGAGGGTATATACTATCTGTTTCTCTCACTACTTATGCCCGAAATGGACAGTTTTCGTAGCATAAATAAATAACTCAAAGATAAAACAAAGTTGGTGTTTTTTGTTTTTCGTTTTTCGTTTTTTTTTTTTTTTGGTTTGTGAGATTTTTACTGTTTTAAGCTACAATTGTTGTCTAGCGTCTATTTCGCATAGTTACCTCAACATTACTTGAATGGGAACCCCATCAATATAATAAAAAATCAGAATGGGCGGAGCAGATCAGTTGGACGGGCCCGACTGTCTTATACCCTGTGCCAAAGCTCGCGCTGCGCGCTCGCGTATACAGTATAAAATATTTTAAATATAATTTTTTAAAACTATCACACGGAGCGTAGCAGCAATTCTTCTTCTTCCATTTTGTGTATGCCATGCTTTACAGGCTGCGCTGCTAAAGGGCGAGCGGCGTAACGCCTGTAATATTGTTTTGTTTCATATCTCTTGTGTTTATTGGCCGATTTTAATGCGCTTTTCAGGATAGGTAACTACCATACACAAGAGTATATATTCCGAGTTTCAACGTTCTATGTTCAATTTTACGCTTGTTATTCGGTTTTTATTGATTAAGGCGTAAAGGGGGCGTGGCATCAAAAATTTGAAGAAAGCCTAGTCTGTGTCTGATGTAGACCTATCAACTACTGAAGAGAGAATTCATGTAAATATCTCAGTGTCTTTTAAATTGGCGAATATATTTTATTTCATTCATTGTGGGCGGCAGGGGCGTGGCATTCAAGATTTGAAATAAACTTGATCTGCGTATGGTATACACCTTTCAAAAGAGACCATAACGGCTGCTCTAGCTTTTATAGTTGCTGAGATCTACGCACTCATCCAGACGGACGGACAGACGGACAGACGGACAGACGGACAGACAGACGAAGAGAAAGATGAGGACGAAAGGCAAGTGATCAGCTTCAAATGGTGTAGTACTGACTTTGAAGACGAATCGCTTGCTATTTAACCGTTTATTTTAAATATTTTTGCCTTAACATCACAATTAGCTTTTCCGCTGGCATAATTGGCTTTTTACATCAAATTCAATTTTTTATAACACAACAAAACACAACAAAACTCCTTGTTTTACATATTAATTTAAAAAATAAACTTTCCTCAAAAAGTAGTTCACCATCGGATGAGAGTTCCATTGTGACTAGACTGGCAAAACAAACACGCAACGAATTTGTCTTGCACCATGCAACCTATTCGCTTACTCGCAACGCAAGCAGCAATTTGTCTTCAAGCTTCGTCAGCCTTACGCCCAGAAGGAGGTGTGGCAGACCGCACACGACGACGAGAGCTGAGTCGTTGGCCAGTCTGTCCAACTGCATGAACTCCTAAACACAAAATTTTTGCATTTCTCGCATTCTCAAATGCAGTAATGCTATATATCGACTTCCATCGATGTTGCATTTGGAAAATTTCGATCTTTTATTGATTTCTTTATCCCTAAGTCTTTTTTCTTCGTCGAATTGTTATTTATTGTTTAATTCGGGACGGCGCGTACGCCATTCCCGGCTACCAAAAATTATGCGTCGATTTATTCACATTTGGAATAATCGCAAAGGTCAACTTAGCCGAATGTGCAATGGCCAAGTCTCGCTCTGGAGGAACCGCCTTCAAGATCACGGATTGCCTCTGCGCCAGGTAAGTATGCTTTTCTCAGCTCTCTAACAGGCACTACTATGCTGCCGAACAAGAACCACTTGGGAATTATAGTGTCACAAAAACTGAAAAGTAGGCAATGAAGTGTCAAACTTTATTTTAAATATATGGAGCACTATAATTCACAACTGGTTCTTGTTTGCCAGAAATGACATGGGCGATTTCTGCTGGTTTTAATTTAGTTTTCATTCACTGACTTGTATCGTGTGTGACAGTAATTGTGAATAATATAAATAAAAATGTTGTAAATACACATTTTTACAAAAAAACAAAAAGTGAAAGTAAGATGAGTCGAATCTTAGTGCCTTATCCATCTGAAGCGTCATCCATCCAGCCGTCCGAATTGCTGAAAGGATATCCTGCATCCTTGAGAGAGTCCTTCCTGATCGAACCAAACTGGATTTCACCGTCGTCAATCTGACTGTTGAAAGGCGACTGCTGCTCCAAGTAATCACTTTGCTTCCTTCCAAAACTTTGATGATGAACACCACGAAACCCAACTTCCTCAGGATATGAGTCTTTTACTTCGAGGTGAGTTATTTAATGTCTTACATAAACTTTTTAAAGATAATCTCCATAAGGAAGAGAGATAACCGTACTACTGTTAATACAACGCTTTCTCTCTCACTCGCTCACTTGTTGTTACTAATTTTTACGTGTTTTTATTTGATTTTCTTGTAGTAGCTGACGATGGCGCAGAATTAACTAAGAGGCTTCCAACATGAAGGCGGTGTATGAAAAGGAGGTGGACGCTGCTCGCAAGCTGCTCGATGAGACGGCGAACATCAAGGCGCGTCTGGAGATCGACATCAAGCGCACCGACGGCAAGGCGAAGGAGCTGCATCACGAGAATGATCGTCTGCGTCGTCGTCTGAAGGATCTGCGCAAGCAACTGGAAGGAGAGGCTTTGGCGCGCGAGGACCTGGAGAACAACATCCAGAGTCCTTTGCAGGGAGCTGGCCTTCAAGAATCAGTTGCACTCAGAGGAGCTGCGCATAATGCGCTCCAAGACCGATGCGCTTCACAACAAAATCAGTACATTGGAGGACGCCAGCATTATACGTAAGCACAGCGTAACTTTTTGCTTTATGGTTTACTGATTTTCTGTTCTTCTTTCTGGGCACGCCTTCGGGAAGCAGAGTGCTTGCTGGATAAACTGCGTCACATTGCACCGCTCGAGGCGGACCTGGAGCGCATGATGTAAAGCTCCTCCACGTGCACCCGATCCTTGAAGGCCAGCTCCCTGCAATAGACTCTGGATGTTGCTCTCCAGATTTTGATTTTGTTATGAAGAGCGTCGGTCTTGGAGCGCATGATGCGCAGCTCCTCTGAGTGCACCTGATCCTTGAAGGCCAGCTCCCTGCAAAAAACTCTGGATGTTGTTCTCCAGATCCACGTGCGCCAAAGTCTCTCCTTCAAGTTGCTTGCGCAAATCCTTCAGACGACGACGCAGACGATCATTCTCGTGCTGCAGCTCCTTCGCCTTATCGTCGGTGCGCTTGATGTCGATCTCCAGACGCGCCTTGATGTTCGCCGTCTCATCGAGCAGCTTGCGAGCAGCGTCCAACTCCTTCTCATAGACTGCCGCCTTCATGTTCGAGGTCTCCCAGTTAACGGTGTCTTGCGCCATTGTCAGCTACCTGCCTGAAGAGTTGCCAGTTATAGCTACATTTGCAATTAAAATTATATATAAAAATAAACCTCATAACCTGATAAACCACAGGTTCACGGATCGAACCCCGCCTACGATTTACTCACATATACAGAAAAGTTTGACAATTCTCCTTTCTAAGGTCACTGATGAGAATGTTGGCAACATTTAAAATAGTACTATCTGACTAAAGCCAATTTTTTGCAATAAAAATCTCCTATTGCTAGATGTCGAGCCTGAATTCTCACCAACTCAGTTCTTGAAAAATTTAAGTAAAATAGCAATTGCAGGTCGATTTTCCTTGTATTTGCTTATATTCTACTTAAGACTCTTTTTCGCACCCGGGCAACGCCGTCCACTACCCATTTTAGCATTATTTATTAATTTTATAATATACTTAATAGGTACAGGGTAGAAAGATATCATACGAAGTGCAGTATCAATGTTTTTTTAATTCTTTTTTCTGTCATGCTTTATTGGTCGCGCTGCTAGAAATCCATTGGACAATGCATGCAATCTTGCTTATTTAATAACTTTAGCGTATTTTAACCGATTTTAGCGAGTCTTGCAGCATAGACAAATATATAGCGAATAACTACAATAATAACATACCAAGACTTTCTGCTCTGGCAGACTGAAGAATAAAGTGGCAGGAAGACCTCCTCCTTACATAATTAATTCATTAATCCATTGAAATGAAATTAAAATCCTCTGCATTTCTTACAACTGTCTATATCTATCTTCTAACGATAAATAATTTATAACCAGAATGGGCGGAGCAGATCAGTCGGACGGGCCCGACTGACTTATACCCTGTGCCAAGGCCGATTTTAATGCGCTTTTCAGGATATGTAACTACCATACACAAGAGTATATATTCCGAGTTTCAACGTTCTATGTTCAATTTTACGCTTGTTATTCGGTTTTTATCGATTAAGGCGTAAAGGGGGCGTGGCATCCAAAATTTGAAAAAAGCATTATCTGTGTTTGATATAGACCTACCAATTACTGAAGAGAGAATTCATGTAAATAGTTTGGTGACTTTTAAATTGGCGAATGTATTTTATTTCATTCGTTGTAGGCGGCAGGGGCGTGGCATTCAAGATTTGAAATAAACTTGATCTGCGTATGGTACATACCTTTCAAAAGAGACCAAAACGGCTGCTCTAGCTTTTATAGTTGCTGAGATCTACGCACTCATCCAGACGGACAGACAGACAGACAGACAGACGGACAGACAGACAGACAGACATGGCTATATCGACTCAGCTCGTCTTCCTGATCAAGAATATATATAGTTTGTGGAGTCTGCCACGCCTCCTTCTGCCTGTTACATACATTCGCACAAAGTTATTAACCCTGTTTTCCCATTTTCAATGGGCACAGGGTATAAAAATATACCAAATGTCCGCTCTAATAACAAAAATATGTTGGGCAAACAAAGGTCAGCTAATTATGATTTATTATTTACACCCACACAATTTCATGGCGATTTATTTTGCAGGGATTTTAAACACATTAAAATGAATAAGTAAATAAATTTCTTCAGAAATGCGGAAAAGAGCTGAATATAATTTCACTTTGATTTTAAGTAAAGAAAAACATACAAAAGTTTGTTATTGAAGTGCTAGATAATACATTTTAAACACTTGAGATACATTTTAAGCTGCAATGCAAAGCAAATATTTAACCCATAGATCGACTTACTTGTTCTGGAACACAGAAACACTAGCATCGATTGTGGTGCTATTCATGCGAGTCCATACCTATTTGTTTTGGAAATTGCCAAATGCAGTCACGCTCATAAAAGCTAGCCAGCAAATAGAAGAACTTGTGGAAATAGCTGCAGAAAGGCTTCAGGTTAAGTTGGGTGTCACAATAACGCTAAAAATAGCAACAGGAGACATAAAATAAAATGTGCCAAAGATCAATAGAGCTGCAAAAAAGTACATTGTGTTAGCTTGTTTGAGCAAGGATAAACTCCGGCTCTGGCTCGATTCAATTCCGTACGGACCCAGTGAGTAGACAAAACAAAATCTGTCAAATGAGTTCCGGACTTTATTCCAGGTCACATTCAGTCCGGGTTCCATGTCAGCTTGTTAGTCGTCATGTTGGTGTGCTGATTGGCTTTTTGTCCAGCAGTTTCTTCAGCTACAGCTGGTGGCTCTCATATTTGGTCTATACTTATACTCTAATGTCGAATAAATATCAAAATAATAGCAGTGCACAGAGTACAAGTATGTTAAAAAATTGTGGAATAAAAAAACGTAAGAAATGGGTTTAATCTATATAAAAAAAACTACTGGTTTTTAGCACTATTCAGCTTCGATCCAACCCACGCTCAACATTCAAAATACCTATTATTTCTACCCAGTTTACCTGGGTCCCAAAAGTATTATGTTTGTTGAATATCGACCACAACTTTGTTTGGGAATTTCGTTATATTTTTTTAGTGTTCCATTCCAGCACGTGTTAGTTTTTGGCAGCGAAAAGCGAAATTCTGTAGTAGCTAACATCCCAGCGATGCAGAATGCATACAAAAATTGGATTACGAATGCACTACATTGCTGAACTTCTCATGACATACGTCGGCTATAATCTGCCTTACTTGAATCTGACCACTTTTAATGCATTTCATGAACAACCCACAATCGGTAGGGATGCTCTGTGTCGTTTAAACACTAGAGGGGTTTAGGTATATACCAGATAGCCAAAATATTTGGACAACAGCTTGAAGTACATCAACATGCAACGGACGATTCCAGGGACAGAGATTCTGGCTTGAAATACAAGGCCTACAACTCACACAGAGGAGAAAGTGGGAGGAAGTGACTGGTCGCATTACGGACATTATCTTCGCTGGCAATTATTAATGCTGGTTGACTTGCTGACTGGCTGGAGGAAAAACTTTCAGTGAATTGAATAAAATTGCGTTAGTGCCGCACAACAAGCATAATTAAATGGAATTAATGCCTGGCAAACCTGGCTGGAAATGTGGGACATGTCGACATGCCCCACCTCGGGTTTGCCAGATGGACAGCTGGACATGAGACTTTAACTATCTTTCATATAGAGCAGACCTTGGCCAAAAGTTGAGTTTGTTTTTCAAAGATGGCTATGAAAACAATTTATTTCAAGCTGAGTTAAATATTTCCTTTGACTGCAAATGCAAAATATGTTTCCTTTTACCAAAAGTTCTGCATAACTATTTGCAACAAAAATCTATAGTTTCGGCATTTCGTTGGCTATTTCTTTGAGCATGCAAATGTCGCATATGCCACAAATAAAATAACAAAAAAAAATAGAAAATTGTTGAGCTATGATAAAAAAAAATGTGGTTTCTTACAATCGTAGAAGTAACTATGTAGCAAAAGGCAAGTATTTATATACATTTCTGTTTAATCTAAGGCTGCTAATGCACCTCGCTAGTTCTATTATCTATTCCAAATCTCTTAATGCGAAACCCATCTCTGTTACCCTATTATAGTCTAATCGACATAGAGACAAGTTTCCGAGCTAGTATAACGACACACAAAGGACTGAATGTAAAGAACTCAGGTAATGTTGTCACCGCATTTAGCTTAGAGCATCGCAGTTACCTTTGATGCCAAATCAAGAACGAGCGAGAAACAAAGGAAAACCAAACAACAAAATACATAAAAATGGAAAATTGTACACAAATCCCTTTGTGGCAGAGCTTCGTGGCATTCAACAGTCGTAAATTCGTCGAGCCAATTCACTTAAGTTGCAGCCCTTTTTCCACTTTCCTTCTGCAGCCTGTATTTTTATCAGCACGTGTATCGCTGTCACGCTCTGGCTGCCACTTGCTGTCTCTTTTGTGCGCAAAAATTGAAAAATTTTAATTTTCCACTAGATTTGCGTGGATTTTTGGCTCGTGTTCCTGCTGTTTTTCCTGTTGCTTTCCTCTCAGTTTGCTCTGTATCCATGCGTTTTTTCGCTTTGATTTTTTGCACTCAACCCGTGCGAGTGGGCGGTGCTGAGTTCATAGACAGCAGAGTGCTTATGCATATCTTTTATCTTTTGTTTGCTGCCAATGTTGCTGGGAAATTTGCTAACAGATTTACGGCTTGCTTAAAGAGAAACAGAGAAACAGTTTTGTCGACAAAGTGGCGTATGATTGATATGCTGGCTTGATTAATCATACGCAGCGTTGTACGTTGTACGTTGACATCGGCCATACACTTCAATCGCATGAGCTTAAGTTCAAGTCAACAATGTGCACGCCTTGCATTATTGGTTTTTATATATGCTGCAGCACTCAGAAGCTCCGTTAAATATGTTCAGGCTCTGCGGCTTGATTAATTGCAATGCGCTGTCAAATGAGTTGGAAACAAGATGGGAAACATGCGAGAACGTAGCTTCTTTGTGCATGGAAGTGAATTATGAACATGACAACAAGAAGATGTGAGCATTGAAAACCAGCCTTAAGGCAAGGTATAAATTGCTCTTAATTACAGATGGCACAAGGTGCCATTTTGTACGTATTTCCATAGAACCATTATTAAATTTCTTGTAACGCTTTACTTTTGATTCCGCTTTTAATACTTATAAATTCGTTCCCATTTTTTATTTCTTATATTTAAGTTTTATTTTGTTTATGTAATTATTCCATCTTTTACCATAGGTATATACCCCGTACGCTTCCTTCCGCCGAAGTTAACTAGGGAAAGTTGTACACTGGTTTTAATAACTTTGTCAAAATGTATGTAACAGGCAGATGGACGCATATTTTTGATCAGGATGACGAGCTGAGTCGATTTAGCCTTGTCCGTCTGTCTGTCCGTCCATCCGTCCGTTTGAACGCGTCGATCTTAGCAACTGTCACTGCTAGAAAAGCCGTTTTAGTCATTTTTGAAAGATGTGAATCATACGCAGATCAAGCTTTCTTCAATTCTTGGATGCCACTCCCTTTCATCCACCATGGACATAAATAGAAATTATTGACCAATTAAAAAGACATAAATCTGTCTACATCAATTCTGTTTCCAGTGCTTATAGATCATAAATATCTACCAATTCTGTAAATAAGGATAATCATTCCATAATCTCTAAATTATCTCTCTTAAGTCATCATGTTTTGTTTCTCTGATTAGCAATCTTATACTACCGGCTGCTTCCGACTGTGCGTTGCAGGATGTTAATCCCTTGAAACTGATTATTTCACATATGTATTATTTTTTTACCAACACAGCAGGCGACATTATCGGTTTCCATACAAAGCAAAATCTTAAATAATTGAATTAACAAAAATTAGATTTAACTTCGCTTAAAGCTGCTCTGTAGCTGCTTACCGCCCGCTGCCAGGCTGCATCTTGATTAATTGTTTGGTTAATTGAGCGACAATGGCTCCTTAACATGCACACCTCAAATTTCCGCATGCCCAGAGAGACGACGTTCCTGACGTTTGCCTTGGCCGTGGGCTGTGGCTTGTGGCTTGTGGGCTGGCGGGTTGGCGGGTTATGTAGCAGCAGGAAGTGAATGGGTGAATGAAGGTACAAGGAGTGCGGAGTGTAGATTTTGTGGCAGTCAGAGACTGGAACTGCGACTGATTCTGACTGAGACTGAGGCTGAGACTGCGACTCACTTTGACAGTGGTTAGGGCTTCACAGCTAATTACAGTTTCAGTTTCAGAGACGATTCCTAGCCATAAATTAAGTACGCACTGCAATATCCTCCGAGTCAAGGATGTCCCTTCTGGAAGGAGAGCCAAAAAATGATGTGCAAATATGCAAACTGCGTGCGTGTTGACGAAAGTTCAGCTCAGGGAGTACATTATACCGCCCACCGCCCACCGCCCACCTCCCTCGCTGCCCTCTGACCTGAGAGCCGTTAAGGACATTAGCATTCGCTTGGCAGCAGGATGTACGTGCATGTTGCCTCTGAACTGAGTGCGTACATTTGGACATATGTATACCCATTGGCTTTATGGCTTACTTAATTAAAAAATAATATTTCCCATTATATTATTTTTGTTCCTTCTCTCTCTCTCTCTCCCTCTATATCTTATTCTGTGTTATTTGTTCATACCCTGTAAGGCTATAAACATATTGCTATAATGTTCTTATTTTCTCAGTTTACTACAACACCCACCGCCCAGGGTATTTGCCTAACGAGCAACTTTTACTTTTCCTTCCGCTTTGTTATTTTGCTTGCCTTTATGTCATTGGCCACGAAATATGGTGACATGGGACAGCTGCGCACAGAACTTCCTGTGTCATCGTCATGTCATTCATTTGCATGCGACAAATGTTTCAAACGGAATCCAAAATAAAATATCTAATAATAAGTAGCTATAAGAATACGCATGGTACCCTACAAATTATGCTATTGAGCCAAGGTGTATAGGGTATAAACTGTATAAGCTGTTTTTATAAATCTAAAAAATTTAAATTCAGAATTTACACTTATACAATTTTAAATGCTATAATTTCATCATTTTAAATTACGCATTTTATTTTCTTAAATGTGGTTTTAAGTCGGTTTTAAAAATTATACCTTTAGGGTTACACATTATGTGTTTTATGAAGTCAAATTTTATGTACGAAACCCAAATAATGCTGACTGAATAATGCAAAATAAAGCCAGATTTTTATCCTAACGCGTACGTATTGCCAAACTATACAAAAATGGTAAATATTTTTAAAATTTGAGGGTCATATCACTCGCCTAAAAAGCATATTTCTTATGAATACATTTTCGTATAAATAATCAATCATGATTTTATTTTAGTTTAGTTTTTATACCGTAAAAAGTTGATCCACATCAGAGCTGCAATTAAAATATGTAAGCCTTAACTATTGAATTTAAATTTGAACTAAATCGAGATTTTCTAAGCATCAGTGAGAAGGTAATTACCATGTAATAGGGCCCCGATAGCTTTACACCACTAGTCAAAACATAAACAATAACAATCCGAACAACATATAAAGTACGCGAAACAAGCAGAACTAAGCAGCTGAAACAGACGCCTAATTGTGTGTCAACTAAACAAGAAGTGTTTACACACAACGTCATGAAATGTGTCTGTGTTAGTGTCTGTGAGTGTGGGTGTATGCGTGCGAGTGTGACATGAATTCAAATGGCGGAATGCGTGTGTTTGTGTGTGTGTGTGTGTGTGCGTGTTTGCGACTTTAATTGCACAATACCCATAACATTTTGATTAGCTGTTAATTTGGCAACATGAAATTCGGGTGTATGTCGTAAGTGTCATTATGGCCCAAGACATAATACACACTCGTAGCAACACTCCATTAACCATTAACCCTCTATAAAATTTAATTTTCCACTCAACAGTAATACGGTTAAGGCTGTGGAATTTTCTTATTATTTAATAAATGTTGCTTATTGAAAGTTGCGCAATTGTCATAACAAACTTTACGCAAGTCCTCCGGTTGTAATTTCACAAGCATTACACACTTGTTGGGTCAATTGTACGTGCTGACACAACGAGCAATTAAGTAAACACCTTCGGTGTTGCTCCAAATGTGCTCCCATGCGAGTTTGTTGACAATTGGCATAATTGATTGTAATGTAATTGCTCCGAAATGTAAATTGTGCAGCACGAACACAAGCTGAGTGTACTTTATGCGCCAGAGTTGTGTCCAATCGTTCTGAATCGAATCAATTGAACATATCACGAAGCTGAACAAGTGAACTAAATGCTAGAGTTCGGCCAGCGAGAGTTTGGCCAGTGAGAGTTCGGCTAACAAGCGTTGGGCAAACGAGAGTTCGACCTATGATAGTTCGACCAAGAGTTAGACCAGCAAGAGTTGGGCCAGCAAGAGTTGGGCCAGCAAGAGTTGTACCAGCGAGAGTTCGTCCTGTAAAAGTTCGGTGCGGAGCCAACTAGTTGAACCATAAAGCACAACTCAATTAGGCACTCGACTTGAATCGAAATGTAAAATTCTGCGCACTGCAGTTCTTTGAAATAATAAATGGAAATACCATAAAAGAAATATAAACTCTGTATTTTCAGTAATATAATGAAGAAACTGAATTTAAATTGCAATAAGTAGAACTGTTGACAGTGGAGCTGGATTAATTCTTGCAAACAAGCAGCAGGCCAATCAGTGAACCCACATCAATTGCGCATTGCAATCGCTGCAATAAAGTTAAAGTTAGTTATATACTTTGAATCGCATGCCAAAGTATAAAACACGTACAACAAAATGTGCAATATTTGCGTTTAAAGCAAACGTCAAAGTAAAAATGACGATATGATTCTATTGGAACTCAAATTGAGATTTCTGCTGGTCGAAAAGTTGTCAAAGGGCTTTTTTTTCCGATAAATACACAGATAAAAAGTTGCTGCAAATATTTGCAATTCAGTTGCTTTGAGTTCCAATGAATGGCATTAACATTTGCAGTGGTCCATGCCCAATTCGCTTTAACATCTGCTTATAGCCCAAACACACATACATATGTATGTACGTAAGTATATACATATGGGAGATGAGCGTGCGGTCGTGTCACGCACGTCACGCAGATGTATCTCTGTTTGGCTTGTAGCTTGTGTGGCATACGATGGCACCTCTGACAATGTACATGCGAGTACATTTATTTGAAAATTACCCATACGCACCGTTGCACCCTTGACATTTATGGAGCAGCCGCAACAGCAGCCGCAAGCACATGAGCTGAGCTTTAGCTTTAGCCTCAGCTTCTGCACATTCAACGGAATTGATGCCCCGGAATTTGCACTGATCATCGCTGGAGTACGGATACGCGTGATGAACGTGAAGAGGTCCGACGGCATGCCATGCAGCCTGAATGGCATTGTTTCGACTACGTTTGCGTTCATGTGCCCCGCCTTGCGGTAACGGAAGTCGCATTGACAATGCCAATGTCCCAGCACACAAAAGGAAAAAATTGACAATGAAGCCCCCGTTCCAGGCGACAGCCGACAGGCGACAGGTCTCCGGTCTTGGGTCTTGGGTCTTGGGTTTTGGGTCTTGGGTCTCAGGTGACACATGGCAGCTAAGATTGCGTGCAAATCACGGTCTAAAAAAAACGGAATTTATCACGCATTAGCTTTGCCTTTGGCTTAAGTGTTTACACAGCACCAGCTCCATTCTCTTTCTCCTTCTCCTTCTGCTTCTGCTTCTCATTGTCATTCTCCGTTGCTGCCTTTGTCTTCTCGTCAGCTTCAACTTGAGACTCGAATTTCCAATGACATGCGAGGCCAATTACCGCGAATAAATCTTGAATATCTCTCGTTATTCACTTTGATCTAAAATATCTAATTGCCAAAGTGTATGTATATGTATTTTTATGTATTTTTATGTATATAAAATTGAAGTTTCACGCTCAGGTTACATTCAACAAAAGCAACAATTTCCATTCAAACATCAGCTGGTTGTGTTTAATGGGCATCACAAAATCATACTGGATGGAATAGCCAAAATAGTATAGTACTTAAATGTCGAAAAGTCGTCTTTATTCAGTTATGAGAAATTGAATATTATGATAATCTTAAAAGCCTTCAAAATCAGCTGAGCGTGGTGTGATTATGTTTTTCTATTTTACAGTTTTCCTTTTGAGCTTTTCTGATATCACAAAATGTAAGTTTAATAAAAACGTCGACTTTCGTCGTGGAGTTTTGATCAGTGTAAGCACTTCAATTAGACTAAGCTCAAACATAAGCTCAACAAACACTCAAACAATTGTTCTATGCTGTTCAGCTGTAATATCACTAATTAATATCATTTAAAGTTCACCGAGAGCCTGCAAAACTTCTGCCTTTGCAACTTTTAACAAGGTCCCAAAACACTAGCTGTCTCTACATGTGATGCGCTGCCAACCATTTGCCGCATTTCAGCCATTATCAATGCCATTGTCGGTGCCATTGTCATTACCATTGCCATCGTTACATGTTGCAACACGTTGCAGATTGCGAGTGTGGTAAGCTGCTCAGGTGCCACACGGCGTATGCTCAACGTTAAGTGCAAACTTTGCGCTTTTGTCTTCGGTGCAAAGTTCCAACTAAACAAAAAGTTTTCTCTAGGCTTGGAAAAGTCAGAAAATGTGGCTAACTTGCAGGAATTTTCAATTCTAGTGTAAAAGACAAGGAACTATTCGTTGTGTAAGCTGTAAGACGCAAAACCCTTGCTGCAAGTTTATGAGTGTATTTATAGCTATTCGTTGGCTGTTTGTGCTGCAATTCTGCAGAATAATGCAGCTTACCACGTCTCATGTGGACAAAAATAAATGTCTAATGTTGTCTTAGGTCGGTCCATTAGAATGACTCAGTTGAGCACGAACAATGGGACAATGGGACTTCAAAGAGTTCACATGGGAATGATGCTGATGCTCTGAATGCCTATAAACTAAGTACTTGAAAAACCCACACCGAATAAAATCTGTAATAAACTAAAGGGAAACAGTGGGCGAAAGGGCACATTTGTAATGTAGTTGATGGCTTTGTCAGCACATTTGTATTTCTTTCATTGTGCTCTTGTTTTAAACAAATGCCTCAAATCAATTAAACCCAAGTGAACTTTTGCCATTTGGCTGTTTCGATGCCCCGATGGCCCCGTCTTGGGCCAAGTCTGAGTTCATTGGCAACAGACGCATGAATAATGACAGCATAATTAATTGAAAACTCAGTCGGTGCTCGTGCTTGTGTTTGCTCCCCCTGGATGCTCTTCGATTGCTTGTTAATCATTTGAATTTAAGTTGCAAACAACGTTTTATAGCCAACTCCCTCGGCCCCGAGCCAGAGAAAGGCAGAGAGCGTGCTGCCCGTAAAATCGTCAGTTTTAATCGTCGACTTTAAGGACAAAACAAAAACTTCTACTCACCCACCTTCCAATTTATCCCTCACCTACTTACTCATGCCCCACACTCAACACTCGACTCACGACACCAAATGTTCATCATTTATGCTTCTTAAAAACCAAAATCTTCGTTCAATATTGGCCACAAGGCGCCATTCCTTGTCTCAGATGCTCTATGCTTTAATACCCTATAAAGCTGCAGTTCATTATTGAAAGAGATGATGGCATCCACTATGGTGCATAGCTTTAAGGACCCATAAACTGCATATTTTCATGGTAAACTAAACGTGCAAATAAATTAATTTTAAAACTATACAAATTTCGAAGTAGGTGTCCAAAATCTAAATAAAATTCGACTTATCTTACTATATAATATCTAAAAGAATCAGAATAGGCGGAGCAAAGCAGTCGGACGTGCTCGACTGTTGAATACTCTGTACCCAATGTCTTAAATATAATTTACAAACATTTTAAAAATGGGCGAAAATATTTGTAAGACATATGTCAATGAAATAAAATGAATTTAGTGATTTTTGAAAATTATCTATTCTATCCATTCCAATCAAAAATCACAATATTAAAAGTAAGTAAATCTGTTCAATCTGAAAATCTGTGCTGCATATGTAGACAGAAATCAGGTACGTGAAGTATGGCCAGAGGTCGAGTACTCATGACCACAGCACTCATACTTTAATTTTATTTTGTGCTTATTTTGTCCCCATCCTCTGTGCAACGCCTCGGGTTACTGCCCCAACTGTATTTTACATTATTTCGTATTTAATGTTTTTATTTTTCTTCATCTTTTTTTCAGCCTCTCGAGATTCTCAATTTTCGCTGGCTAGATGGTACATATATGTATGTTCGTATGGCACATAAAAGTAAATATGTATTTATGGCGAGCCATATATAACACAAGAACACGAGCCATGCCCATGGCTTGAAGCAATACGCGTTAGTATTAATTTAATATATTAATTATATATAAACGCCCTTCCTTGAATCCGCATTATTTATGCAGATGAATGTATTGTAAGGGTCAATCACAGTTGCAGCTGCAACATGCAACAATATGTATTCACAACAATATTTATTTACTTCAATGAATTCTTGAACATTTTGACAATATATGCCAGGACAAGACAGTAAGTCAGCTGAATAAATATGCGTGACCACATACGAATATGTATGAGTACTCGTTCCCATACTCGCACTCGTAAGTGCAATTTTTTTGAGTTATAAGCCAGTAAAGCGTTGAAACATTTACGCATCGATTCCTTTGCAGCTGTTACCTCAAAGACCAAAACAGCAAGGCATAAATACAGGATATATTAACGAAATACGCTTCTCCTCTAGTTGTAAATTGTTTGTATAAAATAATAAATTAAACGTACAAGTTTTCCCCTTAAAATATATGTTCACAGACATCATATAAATCTATGCAATAAAATCGGTTGATCAACACAAAAGTACAATTTTGATTGTATACTACAGTCGGGTACGTACGACTGATCGGATACGACCTTACTAGTGTCTTATATTCTTGGTGCATTTTCATTTTCTCATGTGGCAACCGTGCAACTTCAACATTCAGTAGTCGGCGCAGTTGTTCAGTTTTTGTGACACTATAATTCCCAAGTGGTTCTTGTTCGGCAGCATAGTAGTGCCTGTTAGAGAGCTGAGAAAAACATACTTACCTGGCGCTGAGGCAATCCGTGATCTTGCAGGCGGTTCCTCCAGAGCGAGACTTGGCCATTGCACATTCGGCTAAGTTGACCTTTGCGATTATTCCAAATGTGAATAAATCGACGCATAATTTTTGGTAGCCGGGAATGGCGTACGCGCCGTCCCGAATTAAACAATAAATAACAATTCGACTATAAAAAAAAGTATTGGGAACTTAAGGGGTAAGAAAATCAATTAAACATCTATATTTATACCCTGTACCCATTGAAAATGGGAAAAACAGGGTTAATAACTTTGTTTTAAAATGGCATTTGAACATCGATGCATCGAACCACTTGATTTGCTTACTGCATAGGGGAACCTTGTAAAGTATATACAGTAAAGAAAAATAAAATATATCATAATTGGCAGTCTGTTCGTTCCCTTTAAATTTTATTTAAATTCTTTCGATATTAACCCGAGATTTTAAAATAGGCAATTGTCAAAAAATAGCCTGTGTATTACACATTTGAAATGAGCTTTAAAATTGTGTGTTCAGTTGCATATTACGAGTAAAACGTTATCTATCTGGTAGAATGTAAACTATCCAACTATAGCGTAAGCTCTATTCATTGATTTCATTTGATTTCGCTGCTGCTAATGAGCTTATTTAACATTTGGCTGCACGTTCATTGAGTGGCAGCTCAAATTTCTTGAATACCATTCGAGGCGCAAATTATTTTCGAGCTCCAACTGTAATTTATATTGCCTTAAAATCGCTTCCAGAGTGGGCGGGATTCATCGTCCATCAGCGGGACTAAAAATAATTTAGCTGTGGTGGCGGCTTTGTCGCTTGGGAGGCGGTAAAACTTTTGCCATTGAGACTTTTTATCTCATTCATAAATCATGAACAAGTTGTGAGCAAGTTGCTTGCCCCCCCCCGCCCCGTCTCCGCTCGTCACCACATGCCCTTTCCCTACAAAGAGGTATGTAGCCTTCCATTTCATTTGGCAGAGCGCCCAAATTAATCAAATCAAGAATGAGCACGTTGCCTGCCACCCCTAAAAGAAGCAAAATAAAAACGATATAAAAAAATAAACTCCAATATGAGTAACAACATTTTTTGACATCATTTAAAGGCTAACAAAAGTTAGTCTATATCAACGAAATTGCAGCCAAATTAAAGCAGCGATCTGAGCTGCATTCAAATAATACGCCTTAATCGCATTTCGCCTCAACTTCACGGCTTTACTGGAAACAATGACAACTCATTTAGCCATTGATTCCCACAACGGCGTCGTCAGGCATCTTCATCTGCTCAACGTTTCAATCTGCAGGTCACGAAGGCAAAGGCAAATTTATCATACGACGCGGTGGCTGCTCAGAACAATGGCAAACGTAACAAATCAGCCAAAATACGACAGTACAGTTGCTAATGCCACTTGGGATAACTGAAACATGGTCCAAGTAAAGCAGCAAGTCGATAATATGCTCACAAAGGCACACAAGTTAATGGAGAGTAATTGAGTGGCAAGATACCCTGTAAATGTTGTTTGTCCTTGCATGCGAGTGTTTTTCAGGGTCTTGATGAGAAAAATTACAAATTAAAATGTAGGTATCAACAATGAAAAATTAAATACAATAACTTTTTTATATAATTATAATTTTATTTGTTTTATTTTTTATGGTTTTGCTATTTGTAAAAACCTTTACCATTGGGTATTTTTTTAATTCTAAAAAAATATATATATAAATTTATGGGTATCCAACATAATGAATAAATAAAATAATGTATATATGTCCATATATAATCCAATTGATAGGGCAAATTAACGTAATCGGGGTTCTACCCTTTTGGTCGGCATATCAGTTAGATGAATTCTCTTGAGTCTTCTCCTCCTTACTTCGTGAATTCGTTTTGCTCTCAAGAGCAAAAATTAAATTTATGAAAATCAAACTCCATATGATGTATGGAGTTACATTAAAGTATCTAAAATTGAAAAATGATGGGAACCATCCCCTTGTCCATTGTATTTTGGTATTCTACATTATTTCTATTTCCATTTAATTGTTCAGGCTATAGATATTATTTGATATTATATTGTGCCTTATTATTGTATGCTGAGTACTCGATTTAAATTAAATTACGTAATACTTTAAGTGTGGCTACTAAAAAGTACACAATAATGTCTGGTTGCGACAAAAATGCTAGCTATCCATCTAAAAAACGAACGATAACTTTATCTAAATTCGTGTAATTCAATAAATACGCTGATGAAATACGTTTTTAGTGTCGTTGACACATGCTCAGAGAATCATTTAATGAAAATTTTAATTAAACAGATCATCGAAATCATTTGTGAGGATTTGCATCACATCCGTGACTACAAAATATATATATATATATATACAACTTGAATAGATCTTTTGTTAAGTTATTGGTTGGCTCGATCTGTTCACGATCCTTTTAAGTATTGAAGGTGTTGCGGTTGTTCATGGTAGTGCTTGAGCTTGAGTTCATATTCAGCAGCAGAGGTGGTACGGACTTCGGAAGTAGCTTGGGCTGCCCCAAGGCCCCGTTATCCCGGAGAGTACGTTGCTCCTTGCGTACGTGCCAGTGTAGACGATAAAGATCATCATCCTCTGCGTCTGATTTTAAATCATCCAGTGCTAGTGGCATTGGTGGACCGGATGCCTTTGGTATCTTTGTTTTGGATACAGATTCCCCAGGCATAGCTCTTTGCATGCGGTTTAGAAGGCTGTCGGACAGAGAGTTGAAGCTACTTGACGGTAGAGCGAGGGCTCTCTGCGTTCCACGCATTTTGTCTTCCAGACGTTTCTTGATCACATTTGGTAAATGCAGTTTTGTCTGAATATTTGGAACATGCTCAGGTTTGTCATCCCCTGACTTTTTCGGTTTGAGCAAACTGAGCCGATCCATACGCAGCGTTAAGGCCTTTTCAACCGTCAACTTGTCTGGCACCTGATTGGGATTGGCCCGTTTCCTTTCAAGCGCCTGCTGCACCAACAGACGCTCTTTGCACAGGGATTCACGAAACGCTGGTAGAGTCTCCCGAGTGCCCTTTAGGGATCCAAGTTGACAGCCGAGGAGACACCTCTCCTGTTCCATACGTTTCTTAACAACACTGGCGATGCGGAAACCCGAAAATCCATCCGAACTGCTAGGCTCTGGCTCCGTGCCACTTTCGCTTCGATTTAAGCGCATTAAGACCTCATTTAAATGCTCTGTCGGCTTTTCTTGTATGCGCTTCTTGAAGAGACTGGAAATACTCTGGCTTGAGCTGCGGTTTAAATTGTGACTCTCAGATGAAGACTCGTCGTCGAGCAGTGTTCGCTCAGCTTGAGGTATGCTGTCCAAGAAACCAAATGCATCAATGTAATACAGCTTCTCTGGCATCTTCACAGTCGAGGGGCTCATCTGGTGTTCCAGCATTTGCAGCTTGTGAACATTCACCCGGTATCGCAAACTGTTGATACGACTACGAACAAACGAGGACGTAAGATGACTGCCCAACTTGTCGGTAATATCCTGCCAAGCGGCGTGCTTCAGCACAGCATCCTCGTGCTCCTTCAGCGAGGTGTTCCATAAACAAGCGTGTTGGCCATACAACTTAACTAACTTCAAATGGAACTCCTGATCCTGCGTCGATGGCAGCGATGGGGCAGCGCTGCTTTTGGCCGACGCACGACGTTGCTTTTCAAGACGACGCGATTCCATTTTCAGTTAATTCCAATTGCTACTGTAGAACTGTTTTACAAATCGAAAGAGCGCCCACCTACTTAATTTATTTTGCTCTGAATGCAACTGTCAACACTAACATTTACAAAAGCTATACTGATTATTGACAAAGTGCCTTACATCTAGCTACCGAATCACTCACAATTTTCAAGCCCATAATGTTGGCTACAATATTTTATAGAAAGATTATTTATTTTCAAAGTACAGGTTCCAAAAACAGTGAAAGCAGTGCAGGTTATAAACCACTTATAAAACTAAAACAATTCAATTGTGATTCCCTATATCTGAAATGAGTGGTGTGTAAGGAATTCAATTAATTTAATTCGTTTTATATGTAATAAATGTTTTTAGCAAAATATCAAAAGCTTTAAGATTATCAATCGGGAATTATCTCATGCCAAATCAATGACAAAGAGTGCCTATTTTATTACCGACTGCAAAGTTTCACTTTAGGGACACAAAAACTGTTTAAAAATAGATTTTTAATTGGTTTTCTTATCCCTTTAAGTTTTTAAAACTAGTTTTTCTTCGTCGAATTGTTATTTATTGTTTAATTCGGGACGGCGCGTACGCCATTCCCGGGTACCAAAAATTATGCGTCGATTTATTCAAATTTGGAATAATCGCAAAGGTCAACTTAGCCGAATGTGCAATGGCCAAGTCTCGCTCTGGAGGAACCGCCTTCAAGATCACGGATAGCCTCAGCGCCTGGTAAGTATGCTTTTCTCAGCTCTCCAGCAGGCACTACTATGCTGCCAAACAAGAACCACTTGGGAATTATAGTGTCAGAAAAACTGAACAACTGCGTCGACTGCTGAATGTTGAAGTTGCACGGTTGCCACATCAGATAATGGAAATGCACCAAGAATATAAAACACTAGTAAGGTCGTATCCGATCAGTCGCACGTACCCGACTGTAGTATACAATAAATATATGGACGGGGCAGATCAGTGGGACGGAGGCTACAGTCGGACGTAACCGACAGTAGGAAACCCTTTACTTTGAGTATATGTACATACAAACATAATCAGAGGCACACACACTAAGCTACCCGCGAATGCAAGGCACAACACAGCGACTCGATTTGTCGTCCTGATCAAGAATATATATACTTTGTAGGGTCTGCCACGCCTCCTTCTGGGTGTTACACACATTTTCTCTTTGCACTAAGTTAACCTTCTAACGGGTAAACTTGAAATAATGGTCGTACGAAGTTGGGATTTTTTTGGTGGTAAATATTGTCTACAAAAGCTTAAGTTTTGAATTTCATCCCAAAATATTGATAAGAACGCCCCCCAGGTGGAAAAAACTTTTATCCGTCTACAGACGGTCTTGCCGGGTTGAGCGTAGAAAATCACGACTGCGCTGCCTGCGCTGCTTGCGAGTGCACAGGCGCGGTCATAAATACTTCGAGTAGAGATATCGTTATGAAATTTTCACCAAAAATCTAAAAAAATAATTTAAATTTTCTATAAAAAAAATTGGCCACATCGGCTGACTATAACCTATAGCTCCCATAGAACCCTCTAACGAGCAAACGGGTAAGAGAGAGAACGGGTAAGCGAGAGAACGGGTAAGCGCTGCCTAGGAGGCGAGCCGGCTACCCTCTGCATTACTTGTAATGCAGGAGGTATGCTTGGAGAGCCCGCAAGAGCGACCGAGCAGAGAGGAGAATGGGTAGGCGCTGCCTAGGAGGCGAGCCGGCTACCCGCTGCATTACTTGTAATACAGGAGAAATGCTTGGAGAGCCAGCAAGCGCGAACGAGCAGAGAGGAGAACGGCTAAGCGCTGCCTAGGAGGCGAGCCGGCTACCCGCTGCATTACTTGTAATGAAGAGATATGTTTGGAGAGCCAGCAAGAGCGAGCGAGCATAGAGAAGAACAGGTAAGCGCTGCCTAGGAGGCGAGCCGGCTACCCGCTGCATTACTTGTAATGCAGGAGGTATGCTTGGAGAGCCAGCAAGAGCGAGCGAGCAGAGAGGAGAACGGCTAAGCGCTGCCTAGGAGGTTAGCCGGCTACCCGCTGCATTACTTGTACTGGTGGGTGGGTTTTCTTGGCACTTTTTTTTTCTCTTTCTCGGTAACTGATAAGAGACAGCGACTGAGCAGCCTGCAAGCACTATAAATACTGCTGCTGCAAAGCTGCTGATCGCAGTGCAGTGAAGTCAAGTGGTTAGGACGTGTCAAGGGCGCTTAAGTGAAGTGGCGAGTGTGCTGATTATAATAAATATTTATTTATTATAATTTCTAATCGATTATTTTTTTTAGATTTTTGGTGAAAATTTCAAACCTATATCTCTACTCGAAGTATTTATGGCCGCGATTGTGCACTCACAAGCAGCGCAGCCATCGCAGGCAGCGTAGTCGTGATTTTTTTCGCTCAGCCCGGCAAGACCGTCTACAAACGGTCAATGAATTTTGTGTGCAAATCAACATTTATATTCATTTATGCATTACAAAGTAATTTATTTCAATAAATATATTGTCTGAGCTATCAGTAAAAAAAAATCCGAGGTAGATTGGACAAGTTTCAATATTTTATTTTTTTGTGCAAAAACTACTTTTGTCAAGGGGTATTTTTTTCTGAGTTTTTTTTTAAATTTTCAAGTTCAGACGATGATTGGAATTGAACGAGTGGGTGAAATGTGGTTAAATATGCCTTAAAAGAATGGGAATTTATTTTTAAAGATACATATATCAATTTATTTTGATTCAAAAAAGTCAACAGTTTGATCGCTGGACGCCAAAAACTGGAGACCGTCTGAAGACGGTCTTACCCGTTAGAGGGTTAATAGACCCTTTTTACTTTTTTAAAGTAAAGGGTCTAATGAGGCTAAAGTTACCCTGGCTTTGGGTATTATCATCACTATTATTGTATAATATTATGTTATTGTTTTTACTCATTAATTTAGTAAGTTTAAATAAGTTTAAATATATTGCATGAAATCGGCTGTAATAAACTTTGAATAATATGTTTTGTTTATTTCTTTGCCAATTGACTGTAAATTTGCAGCTGTGTGGGCCCATTTGGCTAATCATAAGTCAGGTTTATATATAGATACATATGTGGGTACAGGCAACAAACATGCCCGTATTTCAAGTTCTGGCCAAATGACAAAATGTTCGAGTTGTCAGCAGGAGCGTAGATACAACTTGAACGGGGGCTTCCGTTTTTTAAAGCGTATATATTATTGCAAGAGCAATATATATTTTGGTAGTTTTTTAGTTACAAACATAAGTTCTATATCGTTGAATATCTATATATCCCTTGCGTACGCCTCTGATTGTAGGGGCTTAGTGCAAAAAAATATGTACAGTCTGCGCTCTCCCACACACCCACATAAATGAAATTTATTTGTTGCCTTTTTTCTATAAGATCTTGAAACATTTAGTTTGTTGTTGGGGGCGATTTCTTTACCACTTGCCAGATTCCAGTTGGAGCTCACTTTGTTTTACAGCATTTTTATGCGTTTCGGTCCACAAATATTTCACACTGTTGTACCCACTGACGCGGAAACGGATGCGGAAGCGGCCTGAAAGCAAAAGCCCGTCGGCAACAAACAGCCAATGGCAATGCCAATGACAATAGCAATGGCGATGCCAATGGCAATGGCGATGGCTACGGCAATGGCGAAGGCTGTGTCCATGGCAATGCCGAGCAAAAGTCGACAGTGGCTAAATTGTCGACGTTGCCACTTTGCTTGTTTCTTACAGACCAGTGATTTCTTTGTGGTAATGCATCAACATCAACATCAACCACAACAACAACAACAAACACAACAAGAATATCAACAGCCCAGAACATCAACATCAGCAGCAAAATGAAATAATACTCGCGACACTATTGACATTTTGAATGCCAGCTTTAAGTTGTGCCACAATTTTAAAGAGTCAGCTGGTTCAGTTTGTGCTTTCGAGTAAATCAAATCTGAAAAGGATCATTTATGAATACGTATTAGGGCATACTCGTATGTGCCCGACATTTTTATTGAGTTTTTATTGAAAATGTATAAATGTATAAAGCACATTTATCACAATCACAAACAATGCCATACTGTTAAAAATTTATGAAGATGTCATGGAATTGGCTCAATTCAATTTCCTTTTTCAATTACTCCTACTCAAACAAGTAAAATACATTTTCCTGCACTTGTCAATATTTTGCTACTAAGCAGCCTGGGTAAGAACGGCATTGGTTTTCTAGCTGAAAACAGTCATGAGTTGATTGATAAAAACAACAAAGATAATTATGACAATTTAAAAGAAAAGTGTCCTGGGGATATCAATTCTTAAGTCAATTTTAAAACAAGCCTTATTCAGACTGCGAAAACAATCTGAATTTTAGATTAAACTTTACAGCAGCTATGCTTACGACTTTTTATTAAAAATGGCCTTACAAATTTAAGCCTTTATCCGAAATACTCAAACATTTCAATTTGTAGAGCAGTGTAATTGTAGAGCTAAAAACCAATTTAATACACAAATGTATTATCAATTTAATATATATTATTCGGGGTACAAAGCATACAGCTATGTATGAATGTTATTCATTTAAGCTTTAGCATTTTTATGCATGGATAAGGAATAAATTTAGTCAACCACAAGTCAAGGACCTCAAATGCCGTCGAATTCCTTGCCAGATACAAATTGTGTTAAAGTTTGAGTGTTTTCAGTTAAGTAGCATAAGTGGATGCAAGCCAAGTCAAGTCAAGTGTCTAAGCTGAAAAGTTGAGAGCAACTTTTTTGAATTATGCCAAAGCTACTTAGGCTCGTTTCCATCAAGAGATGAATGCATTTTGCACTGAAAACATTTTTACGACTGCACCTGGAGTCTTTCGCTCAATGCCTCTTAATTGGCAGCTGCGTAAGACTTTTGCCATTACAACCATTACAACCATTACAACCATTATGAATTTGATTTTTGTTTTCTCTGTTTTCCCTGGGATTTTTAGCCCTTTTCAGCAGAACCGAAGCCCGGTCAACTGCGGTATGTTTGCCTCAGATTGTTTTCTGCTTTGCTGCCCAAGTGAAGTTAACGCAAGCAGAGTCAACAACCAAAATGTTTACCTACTACCTCTCTGTGCTTCTGTATGTATGTATGTGTTTGCCCCACCCATTTACCCGGCTATCTGAGCGTCTTCTGATTGCGATAAGTGCCACAATTTGGGGCGCCTTTTGCTGTTGGGCGTGCAAAAGCTGATTCTGCTTAATTTGCAGGAGTGAGGCGAGACAACAAACCTGAAAGTGAGCAAAAAACTGCAGAGAAGGTGCAAACCAAAGCTCCTCAATTGGTGCTGGTATCGTTAAGAGTATTTAGCAGAAAATCGATTGACTTAAAGCCATGTTATTTTAACTTCAAGCTCAAATGTATCTGGAATCGGCCGCATTTGGGGCAAATCGCCTTAGGACTTGTATTAATATGAAAACGCGTGTACACTGTGCGAAATATGCTATCAACCCAATGTATGTAGAGAAAAGATATGTATTCAATTACCACTCGCAGCTAAAAAATATTATATCATATTTAGTCAAAGTGAAGATTTCTTTTTCGATCTCTTTGATCTTTTTTTACGGGATACAAATAAAATGGGTAAAAACAGGATTAATATATTTGTGCAAATGTATGCAACAGGCAGTTGGAATCGTAACTGAAACCTAAAAGTCATTTCTTATTCTTGATCAGGACGATGTGCTAAGTCCATTTATCCCTGCCCGTCAATCTGTATGAAAGCGTGGTTTTCAGCAACTATAAGAGCAAAAGCAGACATATTCAGAACAAACTTAATTAAAATGTTTTATGCCACGCCCCCTTTGAACATATAAAAACATATAAATTGTTATTCGGAATATGTACTCTCTACTGAACATATTGGTAGAGAGTACATATTCTACTACCCTGAAAAATACTTTAAAATCGATTAATAAACTCGGCAGATATTAAAGATAAAGGATCGCCCTCTGGCAGCGCGGCCATTAAAGCATGGTTCAGACAATAGTTAAGAAGAAGCATTGCTGCTGCGCTTCGCACAACATTTTTCTATAAGTTCGAAATAGTCATAACATTATTTTTGAGCCATATATTTTTATTAATTCACTTGAAGTTGGGAGCCGTCAGGTTAATGTGATGACTCTAGGTTCTTTCGTTTCAGTTTGTGCAATTAATTAATCCGTACAAATCGACCATGACATATCAATTCCAGCAAATGTTGTCTCAAGCCCAAGGACAACCCTAGCCCGCAACAACTCTATTCACTTTGTGTGTGTGTGTGTCAATAAATTCCTTTTGTATTGTAGTGCTTATCGCTGCGCTTAAGCCCCGGGGGAAAATTTGCTTTGATTTTGCGGACAATGCTCACAAAGACTTTGCTATTTATTATGTTTACAATTTAATAAATATTTTGTGGCGTAGCAGCAGCAGCAGCAGCTAACTGCGGCTGGAATTCCGCCGGCAAAATTACCCGGAGAAATCCAGGGAAACCAGCGCATGGAGAAACCTAAATGAAAGCATAAAGGAAAAGGAAGAACAGCAAACGAAATGTAGAACAAAAAAATACAACAGAAAAAAACAAATGAAATCCAGCTCCGACTGATGGAATTTTTATTGCTTTGTTTGCTTAACCATCGTCAAATCAGTTTAGTTCAGCTGAGCTCAGCTCAGTTCAATTCAGTTCAGCTGGGCCTAGTTTCAGTTCGATGCTCGATGCTCGGCTTGGCTCGGATTTAATTTAGTTTTTAATTGAATTGCACTTATCATTGTTCCGCTTCAGCGTATCGATAACAATTCTTGTTATCATTTTGTGGTCTTCGAATCAATATTTAATCAGCAGCCTATCAATTTCATTGCGCCAATATGCAAATGCCAGGCCAAATAAATATTACATTTACATGCCGGATTATTGCCGGATTATTGACATAGGGTCTTTAAGCAGATTAGCATTGAATCAAAATCAAACTTCAATTCGGACAATCCAATTATCCAAATGAGCTCCATGCCGCCGAAACCGCAAAGTGGATTTTGTTTACAATTTTGACTGTGACCCTTTACGGGCATTTTAATTTTAATTATCAGATTTCAAGGAATCGAAAAGAGCTGTGTGGAAATACAAAAAATAATTAGTCACATTGATAATCCCGAGAGTCATTCGCAGCATACTCTATCATGTTTGCGTTGTCTTTGGTATTTACAAATAATTTTGTTGCATGAATAAATATTTGTTCAACGCTGTGTACGCGTAATATCAGTTTACAAACTAGCCGCAATGCCTATACCATGTAATTGTTGCTGAAACAAAAATGTCATTTAATACTTCGACCCAAGGTGCGTATGCGTAATTTGCAACACTTTGTAGATACATATATCAATGCTAGCTCGATATTAAATGAACGGGCCATTTGCGGCACGTGTGACGGCTTATCGATATTGTGCAGATAATCAGTATATAAGTAGTTTCACTGAACTCATCACAACTGAAGTTTTAATTAAAAAATCTCGATATACCACCTGCTGGTACTTGCAGAAATTCGGGCCTATCCAATGGATCCCATACGCCGTCTGTGGGAAGTGCGGCATTTGGGGTAGAACGTGTGAGGGGTGCGGGCGGTTTTAAAAGAAATCATAGCAGGAAATCAAAAATACACACAGCTGGCGCCATAAATGAGATAACAAGTTTGTAATTTCGGCATAATTGCCCTCTTCAAGGACTCCGAGTTGCAGAGTTGAATATGGCAATGGAAACGATATGGGTTCATGGGCTCCGTAGGTTAAACACTCTTCACCCATGTTTCATTTGATTCCACTTTGGCTTAACCATTCGGCTCCTACTGCCGCTGCTGATAATGCCGCAGTTGTTGCTCGTTTTTATTAAAATCAAACTGGCATATATATTTTTATACGTTGGCTTCGGCTGCACCCTTTGCGAACCCAAAGTTTCGCCGAAAACTTCCAAGTCACAGTGGTCGGCCCTGTATGGAGCCGCGGCCAAAAAAACTTCTAGTAGAGATATCGTTATGAAAAACCAAAAATCTAAAAAAATAATTTAAATATAATATACAAAAATTGAAACTACAAATAATGGTCGAACGAAGTTGGAATTTTTCGAATGTGAATATGGTCTATAAAAGAGGTTCGGTGCAAATAACATACGAATTACACAAAAAAAAAAAAAGGTAACATTGATAGAATATGTGTAAAAAAAAATAATTGATCCTTCGAATTAAATTCACAAAAAAAATGATTGTAAATACATACTTCCCTTGAACATCAAAATGCATTCTAAATAATTTAATTACGAGTTCTCTAACTATAGTTTGATCACTTTGAAATTTCATTGGGAATTTGAATACGCATTACTCGCATTCAAATCTATTTTTAGCAAGAACCATAAATGTTTTAAATATTTTTTTAAATGTTTTTAATTATGGGCGCAACCACTGTGCAAATGTCTGGAACCCGAGTCCGCATTCAGGTCTCTCCGCAGACACTTCCACACGTGCTGCCAAATGCCAGATGCTTCAACAGCAAATGGCAGCTGTCTGATGGCAGCGATTACCTCTTGTCGCTTATCTAATTAAGTTGGCATAAAATTTATAGCTGGCATTCGTTTCATTTAGGCTCCAGAGTGAAAGGAATATATGCAATATATATAGAGTATCTAAGCAGCATTCTTAAATTTGAACAACAATATTTCTGAGTATTCCTGTTGTAGGGTGACACAAATTTCAATGTCTCACTTGTAATAAAAAGTTGTAGTTTGTTCGACTTTTTGTGTGTTTGCTTTTGACATCCTATGGGATTTTTCTGACCTTCTTTGAACTCAGCTGTGTTTCAGTTATTCCCTTTGCATTTGACTTTTGTATAACGTTAGTTATCTCCTTGCGGCATAGTTTTAATGGAAATTTTTTAATTTCCATAGTTTCACAAACTCTGCAGCACATTTTCTCATATTTTCAAAGGCAAGGCTAATTAATATGCGAATATTGTCACGTTGGCAATTTAAAACTTCTCTGTCAAAGACTATCAATAATGCCTAAGGTAAAGCAGGAAAAGCGACAAATTGCTGCGGTCGAGTGTGCTCGGCATTCAGATATAGCAATTAATGGGTATTGTTATTTAATTCCATACAGAAAACTTATTTGATTTTGTATTTAAAGCTATAGATTTTTCTAAGAATAATACGATATTAATTTAAATTTTTAGTACAAATACATTTTATATTTAAGGCTCTTTGGTCTAACGGTCTGAAATGCAGCGACCAGCCAAAATGGTAAGAGCTAAAGGCTAAAAAAATCTCATAAGTTGGAAAATATTATGAAAGGGTATACTAGGAATTGGTGTGTGTGAAAATCGCGATTTATGGCTACTAAGCAGTTGATAGAATTCATATTGTCACACCCTGTTTTTGTAGCTGTTAAGTTTAAGATATTATTTATATTGTTAGTTTGTGGAAATGTGAAACATTAAAAAAAAATTTTAAACTTATTGCGAGAACGTGCCAAAATTGTTTTGTGCACAATGTGGCATAAAACCAAATGCCATGCGTTATACTAAAAGAATTATTGTTTATTTATTTTCTTGATATTTGCTTTTTTGCAATTTCTGCTTGAAATTCCATTCAAAAGAGCTGCATATTTGCACGTTCTGTTGATTGTTTTCGCACTCGAATGGTGTTATTTTCGCACTATATATTATGGCTGGATATATTTTGTTTTTATTTCGCACATTTTGGTCCGTGCAGGTGCTAGATGCCAATGCATTGTGTCTCAGGTGTAGCCACAGTTTGAGTGCCATTTCCATTTCAGATACGGGAGCATTGCTCATGTCAACTAAATTCAATTTCCGCTTGGCAAATACAATGCACATGTATGCTACTAGTATTGCTGGATAGTTGATAGTTGACTCCAATTGATTTTTCTGGCTCTTTGGCAGCGCTCTCAGTGGTAGGTGCAATATTGATATGGTCATGTTGTTGGCAACCGGACGGAAACTGTTTGACGAGTCACTGACTTCTCTTGCGGTTTGCTCCATATCCGCTTCACCTTTGTCATTTTCTGGAATCTAATACCAGCACTCGAGCAGAAAAAATGGCCATGGCTGCCCGAGAAAGTTGTCATGGCAATAACTCAAAGAAAGAGCTTTGGCGAAAATAAAACCATTGCCCTATAGACATCTTTAAACAGAACTGCGGCCTATGATTTTAGCTAAATCGTGTTTGAATAAACTGCGCCATGTCGCCATTTTCGGTTTCAAACATGCCCTCATTTCATACAGTTCACACATGTATAAAATTGCTGCAATATGATGTGTGTCAAGCTGGGTTCATTTATCCCAATTCAAGCAAATCAAAATGTATTCCACGGGGACGAAGTCAATGGAACCACGTCGCCATGGCCACGGGCTTAGTTCATTGACTCGAAATGTGGCCTGGACATTTGAGTCTTTGCTGCGGTCACAGCCAAAACAATTAACATCTGGGTGAAGGGCCAACGCACCGAAATCATCGGACATCCAGGCACAAAACCTTTAATATCGGACTCTGATTTCGTTTCGCTTTAGCGGCTATTTGTCAACTGCAGGCAATTTCTGCCTGGTATCTCTGGAATTTGCAAATTCCGAATAGCCCAAACTGTCAATTTGTTGCAGAGCTCGAAACGCAATAAAGGTAGCTTGACCGCTGGACTTCTAGCACTTTTAGGAACATTCATTGAGTCTAACTGCCGCAAAGCCACTTTAATGTCCACCTTAATGGCTGCCACAAGATGGCGACGCGGAAACGAAGCTTTCCCTGACGCGCTGACTCGTATCGACGTCTCTCCTTCCAGCTGGTGGGGGGAGTTTCAATGGAGGGAGGAAAAGGCATCGTTTAAATTCAATTGGTTACTCAATTGATGTTGACTGGAGTGTGGAAACTATTCAGTTATATTTTATTGCATTTATTCCATTCGGCATGCCGAACTGCCACAAGAATATCGATATATAGAATCTAACAATTCTTGGCTTAGGGGCAGAGGGCTATTGCCAACAGAGTCAAAGGTTTGGATTGAAGTTTTGCCAGCTGTGGTCACCAGTTGCCAGCAGCTCTCAACTCATAACTACAAGATGTAGAGCTGCACGTACATACATACATATATATATATATATACATATACATATATTCAGCATATGCCAATGATTATGATGGGCAAGAAGAAGTGTGCCAAGGCTTCGGAAACAGATAGCAGCATGACGGCATTCAAATAAATTACTGTATGTATGTTAAAGGATGTAGCAATATTGATTTTTATAAAAGCATTTACGTTGCGTACGGGGTATAAAAACTAATTCAGACCATCCAGTTACCGGATCTCTCAATGTCCTCGCAAAGAATTGAGGGTGGGACCCAGTTGTCTTGCTAACCCTATCTTGGGAAGGCATAAAAATCAGGAAAAAAAAGCCAGAATCGAATGTTTGGTGAATAGATAACAATTAGATTAGGAATTATACATATCGCTCATTTACTTAAAGAGTGACATAAATCGAAAAACTTGTTTAAAAATATCATTATCCGATATACGGATATAACTTTTTAAGTCCTTTACTTAAAAAAAATTCTGAAGGGTCTATTAAGTTAGTGCCAATGATAATGTGTGTAATTTCCAGAAGAAATCATAAGATACAACAGAGATAACAACATACTACTCTTTGTAGAATACCTATTGGTTTATTTTCCTTATTTTTGCAAATTGTTTGGATATTATATGTCCACACAGTAGAAGCGCTAAAGTGCGAAAACTGTGGTACATAGTATAAATAAAATGCTCAACGAGATCAACAGGACATAAAGGCCATGCACTTCTTGTTTGTGGTTTGTATTACTTGAAGCGTTTTTATTCTAGCTGCCATTCAACGCAGGATATCGTAAACTTCACATCATGAACTTGTGGCATGTGGCATGTGGCATGTGGCATGTGAGAGACGAACTCATTTTGTCCCTCAAGCAAAAAGCAAATGCATAAAGCGTCAAGTGTAAATGTTTGGGGAATTCTGTCTCATGGCGACGCATTATCCTCTTGCAACTTGCACTATGCCATTAGAAGTATTAAATTCAACTTGTAACGGTCGTTGATGGAAAATTTCGATTTGAAAATTTATTAATCTATGGCTAGTGATACTTTAACTAATTAACAACATGTACATTTACATGAGAATACCCGTCCAAACAATTGACTCTGTGCTTACTGGTTATTTATTTTCCTAACGGTCCATAAATACAAAACTAGAACACATACAATAAAATAATCCTTTCTGCTGTTCGTACATTATATGCCGGATTACTCACGCACAATTAGCCCTTATGCGCTGAGTCACAGATGAATACGAACACTCAAATTAACTGAGAGCAGCCACTAACTAAGCATGACTTGGTTATAGGTTAACCTTTGACCTACAAGTACATAGAGGGGAATATAAAACTTTGCAATCGAAAATTTAATTAGTGTTTGGGCCTCCGTCTGATGGCAAATTAACGTTGTCATCATTTTTATTACCGCCATTATGATAGTTATCATTCACTACGCACTCTGTGACTCCATGTTGGGCGTTTGCCTATTAAATGATTGACCGCAGGGAGCTGATCAGCAAACCGGATGTACGCCAGATAATCTGATAGACCTTCAAGATGAAGTACGCTCGTGCTTCAAATATTAAGCTGCATTTGATTGGGCACTTCTACTGGGGCATCGCATGGGGTATTACATAATATGATAATCATACGTAGCGTTCAACACACTAATTTCATCTAGGGACAGTTGACACTGACAGCTACACGCAGAGAAAAAATTAAACCAATCTTACTTGATTCAATCCTGTAAGGGGAAAAGTCGTGTTATCCAGAAATTACTTGATCATGTAAGACTCATGTTATCCAGAATTTCTTGATTTTAAGTAAGTTTTTGAAAGTTAGGAATATTCCGGATTGATTTAAAATTTTTCTGTTTTGAATTAAATTTTATTTTTACTTAAATCTATCCTGTTTTACTTTTGCTTTTGTTTATAGAATATTTTAAGACATTTATCGAGTAGATTTAAATCAAGAAAGATTCTGGCTACTTTTCGCTGAGTGTAGGAACGTGGTGAATCATTTAATGAAAACCACTCGCTGGCTAAATGCTGTTCCAGCTCTGAAGCAGTTCAACTGGAAATGCATTGGAAAAGTTTTTTGATCAGATGTTCATCTGTGAGCAAATTGAATGGGATGTGGTAAATCTATAATAATGCAGTAGCTGAGCTGTGGCTGTCGCATGACAACCACATGAATAATATGGTATGTATCCGAAACGCATGGCTGAGAGTATTGTTTAGGGCTTGGGTAGATTTGATGGGCATTGATGTTATTGTCAGCTCGTGTTGGGCACGATTGGATCTTCATTTGCATGATGAACAGATGTCGCCAGAGAACCCGCAGGCCACACACTTGGTTGATTGTTGGCCGCTGGATATGCGCAGCGGACTTGAGGTCCATCAAAACTCAATTACGGCGCCCAAATGGGGTCGGGCTGGGACAGTCTGGGACAGCCGTTTTCCAAAGTTTATTAAATTTTTTTCGCATTGTATTTGTTTGTCCTTCAAACAATGGACAAGCCAGCTGCGACACCTGGCGGCCAAATTGTCAACAAAAGTTGCAACTGACAAGGCGCCAAAAAAATATACAATAAAGCATAAAACGAAAAAATTGTATTTTTTCTGAAAGAATAAGTGTAGTATGAGAGCCGCCGTTTGTCAAAACAAGAAAAACAAAAAACGCAAAACAAAAATAACACAAATTGCTTTGCAGCGTTAATTTTGATATACCATTTCTACATTTTGTATATACCCTGTAAACAAAACAAATGACATTACGGTCCAATAAAAAAAAACCTAGATTATTGATTAGGAAATTCGCAAAAACAAGTTTATGCTGTGCATATGATGGATTGCTTGAAAGTTAAGATATCCACATCAAACCTCTCACAATTACAGAGTGTCTGCAAGTCGAGCGCTCTCAGCTAGACCAAAGTTACATTTTGGCATTTGTTATGCTGTGGCTGTGGCTTTGACTATGCCATCTCGTCTTTGGCCATGGCCATAACCATAAGCTGCTTGCTCTTGACGATGGTTTTTCGTATTTGGCCAAGCAAAAAAGATGAAGAGGCAAATACAAAAAGCGAAAAAACATTAGGCGAGCAACAGGCCCCTAATATAACCAGTATGGCATGTAATTTCATTTAATCCAAATAATTTATTGCGCGTTTATATTAAATATTTAATATAATAACCATTATGTCTATGCATCAAAATTTGTTATTTGCTAGAATCCTCTCTAGACTAAACCCTGCGAAATATAACCACGTACGAGAAATTCTACTAGATGCAGAAATATTTTAAAGCCACACGAAGTAGTTGACCTCGAGCATGATTCAATAGCAACTGCTTTGCAACTAAAAAGCATAAATAGAGGTCACTGCTTCCCACTGCAGCAGCTATTCGTATTCGTTTTTATACCCATTAAAAAATGGGAAAAACAGGGTTAATTACTTTGTCAGAATGTATGTAACAGGCAGAAGGAGGTGTGGCAGACCCCACCAACTACATACTATATTCTTGATCTGGGAGACAAGCTGAGCCTATTTAGCCATGTCTGTCTGTCTGTCTGTCTGTCTGTCCGTCTGCCTCTCCGACTGTCTGTTTGAACGCGTCGATTTCGAAAACTATTTACTATACCCTTTACGTCTTAAAATCAATAAAACCCATAAAGTTGAATAACAAGCGTTATATTGAACATAGAAGGTTGGTAGAAGGTCGGAATATATATTCTAGACCATAATATCTAACTATCCTAAAAAGCGCATTGAAATCTGTTAATAAACACAGAAGTTATTCAGGAAGCAATATTGCAGGCGTTGCCTTGCTCGCCCTCTAGCAGCGCGGCCATAAGCTGGCCAAAAGCTGGCACATATATAAAAGTAAGAAGAAGAAGCGCTGCTGCTTAGCATTGTATGCCAGTTTTATAAAATTATATTTCCAATATAGGGTACAGGGTATTCTACAGTCCGGCCCGTTCGACTGCTCTGGGGCGTCCAAATTTTTGACTCTGGCATTTTATGGCCTGGTATTTCAACAGTTTTTACCAAAGCGTTTTGCTGTTCAACTATGCATGGGTCTTAAGACTCATGTGTCTTCTTATGCCACAGAAAATGGTGGCATGCAGCACAAAGTTTCTGTTTTTTATGTCCCCTGACGTTTGGCTTATCAATGAGAATGCCTTTACTGCATCTGTATACAACTTCTTAGTCTCAGAAAAAGATATAAGAACCTTGGGCGGATGCACATGCTCAAGCTTATCCAGCTCAGCAGGGAGAACAATAGACCTCACAGCTCGCGGTACGGTTGTTCCAAATATTTAGCAATAATAAACGTATTATTTAAAAAAAAAGCAATTTATTTTTATTAAAAAAATAAAAAATAAAAATAAAAATAATAAATAATAAGAAGATATTTTAAAAATATTTTCAATTACATATGTATATCCTAATATATCTAAAACATATATTTTACTGTCTGGTGATCGGTCATTAATGGTCCTTAATGGATTTTTTTATTCATAATCAGTTTTAATAGCTATTCACTTGGACTTACAGTTTAATTTATGTATAGCAATAAACAAATTATTTTGATTGTTAGCGCTCAAAATGTAGCTCTAGTTTGTGTTCTACTCTTACTCGAATTTCACAATTGTATAAATAGTGTGCGTATCTCTTTGGTTGGCATATCTTCTGGCAGTTTGTGGATAAACAGTTTTAAATTGTGCACTTTGAAATTCAAAGCTGAAAATTTGAAATAATTGTTGTCAATCGTTGCAGTCTTGTAGAGAGCTGCATGAACTGTGCTCTGTGTTGTCCAAGTGTCATCCTCTGACTGCTATATTTGGCACGAAGTCAGCCAGAGGCAACTCCTTTGTTCATTTGATAACACCAGATGCAATTTTATTGGGCACCCAAAATACTCCAGCCGACAGATAGATAGACAAATGCCTTAACACTTAAAGTATTTCTGCACTCAGAGAAAACGTAAAAAAAAACTGCTACTTGTCTTCAATTCGAAACGTATCAATAGTTGTGCTATCCAGAGTTTACTTGATCTGCGTAATAACGCACTTAATTCAAGTTATCTACAATCCAGAATTTCTTTATTTGAAGTATTATATAAGGGATATTTCACGTACATTCAAGATTGTTTTCAATCTTTTTTTGTCATTTTAAGAAAGATGCTGTTTATAGCTACAAATATCATTAAAATCAGTTAATATAAGCAAAAAAAAATGTTTCTGTGTTTTATTTTAAAAATAATTATTGACAAATAAATGAACTGGAAAAAAGTGTTGGGATATGTTATTATTTTCAAGTGGGTGTACATGAATCTGCATCCACATGTAAAGTGGATTTTACGGCAACTATATTGGATTTCGAGATACAATTTCATCCGGAAAGAGTTAATACTTTATTAACTATATTTCTTATTAAAGTTGTTTTATCCTTGAAATTAAAAAAAAAAAAGCTTCTGAATGTTTTTTTTTTCGAGTGTGCACACAGTTCTGGGAAGTGGAGGCGACAGCACCGGGAGAAGACTTTAAGCAGCTTAACGTCAATGTCGCTGGTGCGCTTGTTTGCCAGCTAGTCCTTGGCAATGCCGGAAGGAAATGTAAACAGTGAAGGAGCAGCAATACACGCAGATTCTCATGCAAGAACAATGCACAAAGTGCGCAGCAAGGGGGACAAAGAGAGCAGCACGAGCAACTGGCGCAGCGTTTGTCTACTTCGATAGGAATGCTGAGGAGCACGGTTGTTAAATCCGCATTTTTCTCGTCAAATCTGGCTATTTTTGTAGAGCATTTGCCAGCGAAATTGGGAAACTACGACAAGCGGGAATTTTGGCTTGCTTGAAAAATGATAACGAATTTTGTCAGATTTTTCTTAAATGTTACAAATTAAACGCTATAATAAGAAACAATTCAAATTTTTGTTTCACCCACGTTCTAGTTTGGCAGGTTTGGAAATGAGCTCGAGCCAAAATTTTAAGAGATATCTTTTTTTAATATAGGCAGAAAATGATAAAAAGAAAAAATATGCATAAAAGTTGGTTTTGTTGAAATATTATGACATTGTGATACTCTTTCTTAAGGAACAACATGGAAAAATTAAGCATTACTCTTTTCTGCGAATTTTCAAAGCTTTATTTTCATACCCACAGCTTTATTACCAATAAAAAATGTACAACACTGCTGAGGAATCACGGATGAAACATCAACGTAACATAACAAAATCCAAGAATTTTTACAGCATTTGCTCAGTATAAATATTTGTAGTATATGCACTTTTTTATTTTCTTTAAGTACTGGATATCTCCCCCTTGTACTCCTTGTTCTGTCTATGACAGAAAATGCATCTGCCGTGTGCCGTTTATTTTCGCAGATTTTAACTATTTCTAAGGATTTATTTGAATCCCGATCTATTCATTTCTCAGTGTCGTCATATATCTGGATTCTTTGTAATCAATATGCTGCTGTGTTTCCACTTTTAGGCATGCATTTTAGGCAGTTTATTGATCACAAATTTTACTATATACCAAGTCTAAGAATACGGCAAGTTTCCTTAAGGTAAATTCGGGGTACGACAATGGTTTATGGATATGATATTACATATCAAATTCCTTTCTTTCGTAAACCAAAAGATATACGGCTTCGAATAAAATTGCCCATTATCTCATTAATATTACCTTTTAATTAATAATTAATCACTGTGGTAATACTTAACGTTAATTATTACAAGTCTGCATTCATTTATAAAGACATCAAAATGAGATTATTGCTGAATTGTATGCAAATGTGAAATTTAATATTAAATCGATTTATGTTTATTTTGCCATTCTCCTTCGTTAATCAGATGCACTGAAATGCATTCAACATTGTTCGAGCAACTCAAAATGAAACAAAGTGATAGAGGCATTGCCGCTACCCTGTAATTTGTACATACGTAAGTAATAAATTAAGAGGACTTAACCGGCATATAGAGGAACAGCATACCATGCCTATTTAGCAGGTATTAGAATTCTATCTCAGCTTATCACAAATTTATTACATCAATTTGTAATTCTTTGTGGTATTTATTTTTATTTCATATTTATTAATTTTTTCAATTTTATTATTTATTTGTAGCTATTTTGTATATATTTTATATTGAAAAATATAAGCAAAAATATATATATATATATACATTTTAAATAATTTAAAATAATCGAAATAACTCATATATATATGATCTAAAATAGCTGTGATATTTATATACCCCAGTAGACTTGCAAATCAATTAAAGTTCTTTTATTGTTTACTTGTCTTCCATTAAGTACAGCACATTAAACCCATATAGTAATTAACCAATAATACGGTTTTCCGTTGATATTGTCTCAATACACACAATTATGGATATTTGCCCGAATTTTTGTACAGCCAAATTAAATTGGAATTAATTTGTTTTGCGGACAAATTTAAGCCCAGGAAGCCCAATAAATACGCTGGTTGTTTCCCAGCTGAGTGGAGTCGAGGCACAACCAGGGATATTTTTGTCAATCTACCGGAAATGGGGTCAGGTTGTAGTGAATTCTGTGGACTCCAGGGACACTAAATCTCACACTAAGCTGAAACATTGGCGGCAAAGTCATTGGCCAACAAACCATAAAAAACATTAATTACTTTTGTATTCGGAAGCTGTCAACGACAACGGCAATCAACTGGCAAATTATTAGCAGGCGTACTGAACTTCAGCTCCTCAGGATTCTGCAACGGATTTAGGTCTTGCAGCTGGTTCAGGTCCACCAGCTGGGGGTCCAATGCCCCGATTAGATGAGCTAATATACCATAAATACTTTGGCTGATTTATGCCATGGCCGATGGACCGCCCACCATCAGTTCCCATTCATCATAAAAGGCATTTTATGAGCACATAAAATACCAAATCACCAAGCCTCAACATTGGTGAGTAGCTGGTGCTGGCCCAAAGCTTCTTCTTCTTCTACTTATGGAGCTACTTTGTCTGCGACTCCCACTTCTACATCTACTACAACTCCTAATGAAGCTCATTTAATTAGAGCTGTTTTTATTTTTATTTTTATTTTGTTATTGTGTTCAAATTTTATTTGTAGCCTTCGCGTCCATAAGTGATAACGATAAGCAATCCATTCCACACCCTTTATTGATTATGTTTTATAAAAAGGGTAGCTTTATTTCTTTCTGTCTCTCTCTTTCTCTCTCTCTCTCTCTCTCTCTCTGTTTTTCTCTGTCTCATTATCTTTCCGTCCCCCCATTGTTCTTGGTTTTTAGCGTCATTAAACATCTTTTGACACCTTCTGTTGAGGCGAAAGTTACAGCGCCCCCAACAATGACTCAATCCGTTGACTTTAAATATTAATCTTCTGGAATATTCACCAAACCGTTGTACAATTACGGCTAATTGCTAACGTTCATTAGACACTCCGCGGCATATTGCCAACATCTGACAGTTTTCATTATCGAAGATTTCCCGGCTTTTTGCGTAACTAATGGAATTCGGTTGAATGAAATTGCAGCAAACATGACTTAACGCATATTTTCGTTAAAATGTTATTTATAGATTAAGATATTTGAGTATAGTTTGGGAGGTATCAATATTGTACGTACATATTACTCAACATTTTTCTGCAATGCAAGTTTATTTTAGATTTTTGATATTTCACTCCCTTCCTCACCGAATCATCGGAAAACTACACCAACCTCAAAGATCTCGAAAACTATAAACGCCACAGTAGCCACAATAATAAAGCTACAGTCTTGTAATTTTTCATGTACGTAGTCTATTGTGTTCTCTACGGATGCTATAAACTTTATTACAATCTGAGGTAAAAATGGCGAAGATATGCAACAGACCATTTTTTTCAAAATGTATGTATGTGCCACTGCAGCCACAATATTAGAGCTACAGACTTGTATTTTGGCACGTACGTTGAATTAATTACATTTTCTATAGGCGTATTGACGTTGAGCCCAGACTCAGAATTTCAGAAATATAAGCATACTTCTGAAAAATTAAAACTTGTTTGTTAAAGTAATATTCCAAATAATTTTTGTCGGTGCTGGTAAGGTTTTTAACCTTAATCACATTTGTCATTAAGTGCCTTCCTTGTTTCGGCTAATGTCTTCAAATTAAAAGTGAATTTCGCCAGATCTAGCCCAGCTATATACTTATGTATGTTTTTGCTCGCATCTACGTCATGGCACCCAGTGCCTGGCACGGTCGATGTACTCGGCACGCAGTTATGGCCAACTGGCGCAGCCAAGTGGAAATTTTAAGCTCCGGCTAAGTCAAGGCTGTAATCAAAAAGACAAAAAAAGGCAGAGATGAATCAATGCTCCCTCCCTAGGGTCACTCCAGGCTGACACTTGAAGATGCGCATTTCAAGCCAAAACGAAACAAATGGCCAAATGAATCAACCACGTGCCATCAAATCCTTGCACTTATTCAGATCAACGACATTGCGGCCATTGTGAATACAATTAACAGCTGATGAGAGGTTCAGTGCACCCGTGGATCTCCAGTCGAGTCGCTGTCAAGGGATTCCCTCTGGGTGGTAATAATAATCATAACAAACATGCAGCCGTATATGGCTGACGTACGGACTTTCATCGGGTTCATCGCAAGCTCCGTTTTTCATCGTGACATAGCAGGAATTTTTGTATTAAAAATTGCAAAAATTTCAACAAGTGTCACGACTGCAGTGCCCAAAATAAATGCCTTAGATTGGGCAAGTTTAAGGATGCTTGAACCCAATATCTTCAAACACTTGCGAGGGCATCAATTAAGTGAAACTGCCGCAAGGTCGATTAAATCTTCACAAAAAGGCAATGCGGAAGGAAAGTTTGCCTGGATAGCTGGGTGGAAAAACATTTTCCTCCACTCCTGGGTCAGTATTGAGTGATGCGGGGCATCGTTTTAATTCAATTGGTTATTCAATTGATGTTGACTGGCGTGTGGAAACTATTCAGTTATATTTTATTGCATTTATTCCATTTGGCATTCTGGGCTGCCACAACAATGACTGGGCATGGGGTCCAGTGTCAATTGTCGTGTGCAAAGCAGTTTAGGAGGCTTTATTCAGGGCATTTGCTCGGCAATATCTGGGCCCTGTCGATGCTTGCCCAGGCAGCAAAATCTTCGAATGTAGATGAGCTGCACGTCCGAGTGTCATAAACAGCAGACGACGACAACGACAACGACAATGATGTCCGGAACAATCAAATTCTGCTCGTCACGAATACTCTGCTCCAAGGTCATCAGGCAGATACCCCGTATTCCCGATGAGATACAAATAAATTAGCTATATGCGAAAAATGAAAATGGCGACAGTGACTGTGAACGGCAGCAGGAACATATTGTAGTACGGATCGATGTGGGAAAATGAAAAATTTTCAACAGATTTAATGTCAACTCATTTCGTCGACATCGTCAAACTCATCGATGACAAATTCATCGATTTACTGTTTGCAGCACGCTCTGTGTCTATGGCTCCATCAATGAGCCAGAGGATATGGCACATACGTGTCCTAACGGCCAAATCATTTGTCACGATGTCAGCCAGCGGCGTCTGCTTGGCAGCGTAATACAAATTCACTTCGTGTTTATGAATAATCTATATTTAGTTTACGCTGTTTTCATCACATTCCAGCGGCTAATCATAGCACCAAGTTGAAGCAACACGTATAGCACGAGTACCTACTTGCTTTTAGCTGCACAATGGGGTAGAACACCTTGATTTTTGTCTAAACTTCAAGCCTTCTTGGAAATTCGAAGCACACAATGGATAAATGGAGAAATTGTTCGGTATTTAAAAGTATTTAAAAATATTTTTCAAACTTTTAAAGAACTATTAGTTGAATCAATGGAATAAATTATATTAAAAATCTTGATAACAAGAAAATATGTATACTTTATGACCTTTCCTTTGAATTTGTTATATGTATAGAAAGGCAAAAAAAAAGTTTGCAAATATATTGCAATTTTACGGAGTTTATCTTGTACACAAGGGGTATCCATTGCCAATTTAATCAAATACAGAAATGGAAAAATTAAATTAAAAAATTAAAAGGGTTTATTAATTTAGTAACACCCAAAAGGAAGCGTGGTAGACGCCACAAAGTATAAATATTCTAGCTCAGGACGAAGAACTGAGTTGCTATAACCATGTCCGTCCGTCCGTCTGTCCGTCTGTTTGGATAAGCGCGATCATTAAATTATGACACAGACAAACAATTAAGAAGAAAGGTTTACACAAAAATTAAAGGCTTCGGGCCCACTGTGCACTGGTCGTATGCGTAATGTTAGATTACTCACGCACAATTAGATTAACAACAGCCAGAGCTGGCAGCTGGCATTCACACTCAACCGCAAATATATGCAAGTATGTAGATTGTGCCTAGTTGGTCAGTCATGTTTATGGCCCAAAGCAGAACAGAACACACAAATTAACCGACCACCTAGCTGACTTGAAGCATGGCGACCTTGCAGGCATATAATAACACTTTCGAATTGAATCGAAAATGTAGATACGATAAACAGACTTGCCTCAGACAAACCACCCTTTGCTATGCGTACATACATATATCGCAACGACATCATCATTATGGTGCTCATCATCGCTTTCGAAGTTTGGCCAACGATTTCCTTCCCCTACGGCAAGCGTTCAAGATGTTTGTTTATTTAATGATTGACCACGTTGGAAGGGGATTGCTGTTGCTGCCTCTGCTTCTACCGGATGTGGGCCAGCCGTACTTCACTGCACACTCCTGCTCCGGAGTAGAATCAGAAGCGTGTCTTGAATATTTATTTGCATTTGATTAAAGTCTCAGTTTCGTTAGGTATTCATTTGTATGTCGACATTACTGTAGCCAGATTCTCCTTAGAAAAAACTGTTAATGTCTCGAGCATTATTTTGAAGATTAAGATATTCCCAACTGATTTAGTAGGTTCTCGCTACTCCACAAATAGTATGCACACAATTAATAAATCACAGTAGCGTCAGCTAAAGATTGGTTTACTTTGAACGTAAGTTTCTTTCTTTTTTTTTTGTTTGATATGAATTCCGGTTAAATTTTCGTGTACCTCAGCGCTCTGTCGACCGAAATTCCTCATGAATAATGTCACCTGATGCCGACAAATAGCCTCATTAGGCTGGCAATGTGTTGTCGTTTGTCACACCTTCCTAATGCTGATGAATTCTCCTGGGGGAGCTGTCCTGCCCAGAGTTTGAGAGAGTCAGGCTGAAGTTAGTATATATAGTCTACCTGCACTCTACTGACAGATTTATTGAAATATTCCAAGAATCTAATTGCCCAGCATTATGGGTTCGGAGTCATACTTGTAGCACCCCCATATATGTATATATAGCACAGATATTGCAACAATGTTTTCACAATTTTCGCACTTGGATACAATCTAATTTGAACGCTCTGTTGGAGACTCTGGCTGTCTGTGATTGTCATTTGAGTCACCCATCACCGAACCCGCATAAAGCCATTAGCCGTGCAATTCCATTTTCATGTTTTTCCTGCCTCGCTTGATTCTTCAGCTTCTTCAAAATGGCGAAATATGAAACGGAAGTAGTCCGACATCTTTTGCTTTTGCTCAAACTCAAACTTTGTTTGCACTCCGCAGGCAGTTAGAAGTCTTACTCTTATTTGCTTTCCCGCACAGTTGCAATCCAAATAAATAGACTAGAAAAAAGGGAGAAACCAGCGACAAACCGCAAGAACAAAGACTACAATCAGTGTGCTAGATTGCCAAGATTTTTTTGTTGGGTAGGCTCAGCGCTGTCTGTCTATTTTCTTATCACTTTCACTTTATTATGTGTGCTCGGAAACTTTTCTATGTCATGTTGTGGCACTTGTCCCTGCACAGAATACTGGTAAATAAATTAAATTACTTAATGCATAAAGGGGAAACCAACCGTCACATGTCTGCCTCATGCAGTCTCTTAGTCAAGGACCAAGAACTAAGGACTCCGGCAACTTGAATAAAACAAATTGCAGCATACACACAACACACCACGCTTCAGATTCATAGTATCTGGGAGACTGCTTCAACACGATTTGACAAATTGTGGTGAATGCAAATGCTGCTGATGATGTTGAAGCTGGTCTGATGTTGGTTTTGTTGGTTGGTGAAGCCAATGTTGCAGCTGTTGATGGCATTTGCTGTTCACTTGTGGCAACTGCACCTTCAGAAATCTCGGCTCCCGCCATTTGCAGTTTGTTGACAGTTGAAAGAAAATATCACAACATTTTGTTTATTATTCATTAACGCATTCATTAATATACTTTTAGCGCAACCGAAATATACAATTTATATTCAAGCCATAAGCTCCTTTGTCACGCTCCAAGTATCCAGATAGTATACAAAATGGCACATTGGCAACCCTACGAAAACAGCTGCAGGCACACTGGGATGACAGTGCGAATATTCGGGGAATTATATCGGAACTAGGGGGAACGCACACAGCCTCAAGTCTCTCTATTGAAACTGGGTTGTCTTCATGTGCTGCTCTTTGAATTTAAATTTGATATAATTAATAATTCCCTGGAAATGGCATAATGTCGCATTTTGGACCCACTATTTCATAATGTATGCAGATTATATATTCAAAATTATGCCCACTACACTTCATAATAATTTTATCCTTTTACATTCTTTGCTTATTAAATAGGTAAAAAAATAAAGTATTCATAATTGTGTGTAGGTACACGTATCTCAGATTTCAGAAGTTTTTAGAACCACAGAAGCAATTTTCGGTAGGTAGATAGACGTATATCAAACGCAGATTGTGGTTTTTTTTAATATTGGATGATACGTCCCATTCGAGTTACTTACTAATTTTAATTTATTTTTTTATTTTTGATGTCACATTTTATGCCCAGATTATCTGTTACTATTTAAAATTCTCGATTGACCTTCAATGAATAAATTCCTGAATTTAAAACATATTCTCAAGTTTATTTGCAAGCTTTATGTGCGCACTTTCGACCAGTGTGCCAAACAGCTTAAATTGCTGGTAAAGCCCTTAGCTAAGTGTCCACTTTCAGTGCCTTTGCCTTGCTCCATTTTGCCCCGCTCCCATTTATAATTGATGCAGTCCAAGTGAACATTTTAATTGCAAGCTCAACAACAGCAACAAAACCAACAAAACCAACAAACACACAGGCTTTCAGGCTACGGACCAGGGCTGTCGGGTCACCGGATTCTGGTTGGGGGCGAGAGCAGCAAATGGCCTGGTAACACTGGCTGTGTGTATGTGTAGCTGTGTGCGTGCAAGTGTGACTGTTCGCTAGTTGGCTCGGTTCGTCGCCTTGTCGAGTAGCCACAGTGGTTACAATTAAAATCAACAGCACACCAAACTTGGCAGCACTTTCAGCTGCGTCAAAAATGATTACATTTTAACAGTGCTCGACAGAGGACATAAAACCCGCACAAAGAGAGTAATACTTGGGTAGTGCCTGCCATTTAGCACTATCCGCTTCCTGTATTAGTTTCTCTTTAATAAGCTCCTCCACTTGTTGGTTTATTTCAGGCACCGTCACCTTGCGGATCATTAACCATAACTCACAGTGGGATAAATTAAACTCTATGCAAATTTCTGGCTCAGCAAACTACAGGACGGTGCTGTTAACGGTCTGTTAAGCAGCCGAATTGAATTTAAACGACTTCATTCAATCAGTCTGCTGTAAGTTCTAAGCTATTATGCTCTTATAGCCCCTAGCCCTCGCTTAAATACGGGCACATTGGTCACTTGACAAGCAAACCGTCTTGGTTTAGTTCGATTCCATTCGGATTAATTTATAATTTAGACGTAAAAATGTATATAATAATAATGATTAATTGAAAATATATTATATAATTTCTTATAATAATAATTCGTAATAAATTATCATAATAATTATTAATAACAAAAGTAAATAAATAAAACTCGGATTATTGTTTTAGTTTATATTAATTTATCTAAAAACATGGCGTGTCTCATAAAAGTATTAAAGAATACTAGAACGGTTTTGACATTTCACTTTGAATAAAACGGGATGATAAGAAAGTTAAAATTTGGTAAAAATTCTGAACTTTCCAAATAGTGTCGAATGGCGCCCATAAAATTTCCTACTCACAGTTGATTTCAAATATTTCAGATTTCGATTTTAAAATTTCGTTTATTGTAATATTGTTTTTTTTAGCAACCTTAGGAATTTTGTAATTGAAACATCAAAAGACTTATTGTTAAATTGTAATATTATTATTAAAAAAAAATTCATTCTAAAATAAAAAAAAAAACCCTTCGGCATTTACATTTACATATACATATAGATATTTACACGTTCATACGACTATTGATTTCCGTCTCATTTAATCTCTTCTCCTCCCAGGCCCCGCCCTCCTCACCCCTTACAGCTGTGGACTATCCGCAGCCACCGCGCTGTTCGTATAGACCACAGAGTTCAGCAGCTGCTCATGACGTGAACGCGAACGCCAGGTATCCATGCCCATGCCAGGGTTGCCACCAACCGCATTGGGCAGACCCGCCTGACTCGCCGACAGGCCCCCGCGGCTCCTATGCCAGGGCAGTCCTTTGAACGTATCCACAAAAGCGCGTCGAAAGCTGGCATTCATGAAGCAGTAGGTGATTGGATTGCAGCAGCTCGATGAATAGGCCAATAGTTGAAGGAAACTAATGGTCGAATAGTCAATATACTCGTACAGTGCCTGCCCAATGAACATGCTCAACGTGTTGATCACGTACAGTGGTGTCCAGCAGATGAAGAACTCCAGCACCAGCACGAACAGCATTTTCACCACACGTTTCTTGCTCTCTAGTGTCTTGGCCTCATTTGATCTAAAAAGTTCGCACAAAACAGATCAAGTATTTTATAGTTAAATTATTATAATAGTTAAATAAGCTGTTAAGCTGAAAAAACTTAAAGTTTATCATACTCCGTTCTGCGACTGCTTGAATATACAATTGGCAAAAAGGAATTTAAAATGAAATCAAAAATTTAATCATATAAATGCGGATATACATAATTTAGGAATTCTTTTTTTTTATTTTCATAAACTTTATTTAAGCAACAAAAAAACCTAAATTAAATTTTACTGCATAAAAAAATCATATTAAACGAAATCAAAAATTTAATCATATAAATGCGGATATACATAATTCAGGAATACTATTTTTATTTTCATAAACTTTATTTAAGCAACAAAAAAACCTAAATTAATTTTTACTGCATAAAAAAATCATATTAAACGTTCAGTATGCAAAATTAGTCTGTTTTCTTAGTCTGCGTAAAAATGAAATTTTGTCGGAAAAAAGACTGCAAATAACATATTGTATACTGTATAAATTTAGACTAAGTCATTAAGACTTAAACATAAATTTAAAAAAAAAAAACAAAAAAAATTAGTTAGCTATTTTATAGTTTTAAAAGTGATTCATTTAATTTTCTCCGGATATGCTAACTGTGCCATGCCTTGAATGGTTTACTGATAAGCAAATTTATAACTTTCAGCTAAGGAAAATAGGCTCGTCCATGTTAAAGTCAGTACAGCAAAAGTAATTAAGAACCTACCAAAAATAGCAGACATAAGTATAAAGATATTTAATCCACAAGCCTACATCTACAGTTATACGATTTATTGAAGCAGATGTATGATATAAAGGCAACAAAATGAATAGAATCAAATAATTTTGACGTGCACTCGGAAAATTAAAGGTTGAAACTCTTATTGTATTCTCTTCTCACGCTCTGTATATTAAAGATAGGATAATAAAATTTTTACACCAAATTTTTAACAAACGAACTTTTCTACACTAACTAAAAAATCGCGTTTTTTGACTAGTAGTAAATGAGCGATAAGTATATATAGTATATATATTTCTCTCAGTTTGCAGACTCTTTATGTTCCATAGAAATTTAGCAAGCGCTCTTAACAATGAAGGTCGCATGCAGTGGTAGGTCAAAGGTCAGCGCTTACCTACGCAAGGCGGCATCGTGTATGCGCAAACTGGGCGAGGAATTCGTTGTCTTGGCCAATGTTACCGTTGTCATTGTAGTCGTTGTTGTGGTTAGAGTCGTTGTTGCCGTCGCCGTCGCCGTTGCGGTTGCGGTTGCCGTTGGTGTTGGTGTCGTGCCACTGTTGTTATTGTTGCTGCTCTCTGTAAAAAGATTGGAAGGAGCAGAGGTGTACCCAACAGGCTAATGTTGTATAACAGTCGAACATGCACTCAGAAAAAAAGGTAAAAATTTTACTAATATTTTTATAATATTAGAAAAACAATTAAATAATAAATATTGTAATACAAATACATTTTATCCTAAAAAAAATAAAAGTAAATGAGTAATGAGAATTTGTTGCTCATATTATAATTATTTTTTTGAACCTATGCCCGTGGCAGGAATTGAATAATAGTGAAATGATTGATCATGATTCCGGCTTACCGTTGTACTCTGTGGGGGCATTGAGTACCAGGATGCAGCTGCTGCTGCCGGGTGTGGCAGCAATCGTTGCCGTCGCCGTTGTGGTCTGTGAGGCACCGCTCTGCAGGGGTATTCGGGCATCCTTGCCCACGCTCATGCCCATGTACAGGGTGCGTGTGATCAGTATATAGGCCAGGCACAGCACCAGCAGTGGCACCACCAGCAATATCAGATCGAGCATAATGTTATAGAAGCGCTCGTAGCCCTGATCCGGCCAATATTCCCGGCACTTGCAGTAGCCTGCAATTGATCGAACCGCAATTGCAAATCGAACTGAATTGGCAACAGGCGCCACTTACCTGGACGACTTGTGGGTATCAATTGACTGAATACGGCAATGGGTGTCATGCACAGCATGCTGCCCAACCAAATGACGCCAATTATCTTGTAGGCGTGGCTGATTGTCTGCCAGGATCTGGAACGCAACGGATGACAGATGGCATAGTACCGCTCGCAGCTAATGGCCACCAGGGTCCAGGAGGAGACGGCCACGGAGGCAGCTAAAAGCAAAGACATCGCAACGAAAGATATTGTTCGGATTAGTAAAATTAAATTTAAATTAAATTAAATTAAATTTTATTCAACATGAGTGTGGTATTTTATTTGGTCGTGTTCCACATATATATATTTTTATAGTAAATGCATCTAAAGTAATTTAGAAATTTTACAAACTTTCGTTATTAACTTAATTTCGCAATTTGCGCGTCACTTTCACGACTGCACTCTGCCGTTCTTTCTACTCGACCCTCTAAATGCGTTAGTTATCGATATTCCTTCATTATCGATAGCTCATTTGGTATTATAGGCTACATACGAGTACTACTCCTATCTATCCCGATAGAAAATATAGAATAAACGAACCTGCATGCCTAATTTGATAGCTCCAGCTTCTATAGTAGTCAAAATACCATGCATAATATATATTTTGGTATGTAAGTAAAATTAAGAACCATTTCTCAATTAAATTCTGAAATCAAGTTTTCCAAACTCCAACTTCAACTTTGAGCTACTAGAAATTTAAACTCTTACAGTTTCCACAGCACTAAGCAGCACTCATAAAGTGGTAATACTTATAACGAATTCGATACGCAACATATTCAAGTGGCCAATTTGTTGTTTTTTGGGCAAATAATATTGAAACTGTCTTCCTAATACAGCTTTAAATTCGTCAAAAAAGGATGGGTTTGTTGTCATTAGTAGCTCAATTGCGTATTTCGAGGCACATAGACCCTTTATGTTATTTAAGGACATCCCATTTTGTTAGATAATAGTTTGTCTCGTTAACTGGTTTGCTTGTCTACATTGAAATACTTTTTGCTATTTTGATTAAGCTACATTTGGCATGCTTGTTGAGAACAAAAGTTTAACGACTTGAAGCTATTTACGAGCTATGGCTATGCTTATTAGTTTGTTGGGTTTGTGTCGCAGCACTGGAAATTCGCCTAAGTAGAAACTTTCAAATTAAAATATTTTCAAGATTAAATAGTTCTTCATTAAATGTTTATCACATAAATTATGATTGTCAACTTGTTCTATATTCAAATTAATATAAAAGGTTTAGTCGTTAGAAAATATTTAAAAATATAAATAATATATAATTATAACATCAATATTTTTCTAAATGCAGAAAATATTATTATTTAGAGAGAGCTGCAGGGGGTCTCACCTCCTAGTTTAGCCTTGGGAGAACCCAAATCCCACAAATCTGTTTTCTAGGTTTAATAGTTTGCGAAATCTATAAATTCATACAGACTGACAAGCGACTCAGCTCGTCGTCCGGATCAAGAATATACATTTATACTTTGTAGGACCCTTATGGACTTTTTGAAAGTGCCGAGTCCAATGGGCGTAGGTCACTTCCTGTCTCTCTGGCTGTCGTCGAAGCAACCCTAACAAATGCCGCAATTAACTTAAGTGCAAGCAGATGGAAATAAAAAATTGAGACATATGCTTACTAAGGCTTATTGATTACGCCCAATTTGTCGGCTGATGTATCTGCCGTACTATCGATACCAATGCTATCGATAGTGATAACAACCATATGCTGTGTCAGCACAAGTGCTGGCATTACTAGCAACGAATGCCAAACACGTAGATATTACAATGGCAGCATGGAAATTATACCAAATTGCTGGCATATGAGCGGAGACATATCGTAAAGTCGGGGGTAGTCAGGGGTAGTCAGGGGTAGTCGGAGGCATCCATCGGCTACTTAAAGTCGTAATCAAAGAAACGGAATGGGTCTTAACTTAAACGGCACGCACACATTGTGGCCATATGTCATCCGGATGTGGACCTTTCGCCTCAGCCGTAATGCCGTGTGCGTTTATAATCGTTCTCGTTCTCGTTCTCGTTGTCGTTTTGTATTTTAGCTGGCTAAACAAATTTTGCGGTTTTTATGTGGCTGATGTATGGTTTGGTTCCTGGTTCGCTGGCAGGCGGCAGGCGGCGTGGCTTGTTAGAATTGGGCATGTTTAGTGCTGTTATGCACCCAAACCCCAGACCCAAAGCCAAAACCAGAGACAGAGACAGAGACAGACCCAAACCCCAGGCCAAGGCCAAGCCCATGCCTTAGCCCACGCCTCTATCCATGCCTCTTTTATTTGCGGCAATCAAATTTTATCGCCCAACTGACGCTTATAAATTTGGGGCCTGTCACAGCGTCTCGCTACGCATATTTATGTTCTGGGCTGTTGGCAATGTGTCGTATACGTAATATGCTTAACACGTCGGCCTATAGACATGATTTCAAATCTGCAGCTAAAAACTGAGTGCCCAGAGTGCGACTGCGATTGCGATTGCGATTGCGATTGCGATTGAGACTGTAACTGTAACTGTAACTGTAACTGTAGCTGTTGCTGTAATTCTGACTCTGAATTTGAATCCGAATCTGAATTTGAATCTCATTCAGAAACTGAATCGTATGCTGAGTCCGGAATTAGGGCGTGCTTAGATGCCTTAAAGATGCTTCGTGCGCTTATTCCACAAATCAAATTCAATCAACAATAATATACATACTTACATACATGCAGACAAGACATACATAGTGTACTACATGCCTATGCGTGTGTATGTGTATGAGTATGTATGGAAATAAATAAATAAAGAAAACATAAAATTGAATTTGTGTTCAATGTTTGTTCGTCTTTTGCCGCTTTAGCTGCCGTCCTATTTGCTGTCAGTTTTGCATTTGCCAATTGAATTACGCCTACTACTACTACACACACACACACACACACACACGCACGCACACACACTTCACACACAAACATATCTCTATAGGAGCCTTACAAATTGTGTTTGTATTTTAAAATGATTTAGTTGTCATGACGCTTTAGGCGAATCAATCAAACTGTTGAGCTTCCGCACCAAAGTCAACACTTATGCACACTTCCTCACACACTTACACACACTTACACACACTTACACACACTAAGACAAACACACACACTGCCTCAAGTACTTTGGGTGCCCGGCCTATAGTTTTTATAGATTCTGCATTTGTGGGGCTTAATACTGCTCTGGCCTGTCGAAACTGACACAGTGCAGTCAAAAAGTATGCTACACTTTTGCCACTTCTTCGGTTTTTTCGCTTGCCTCAAACTTTGTTGCCTAATTTTGCATATTTTCAAGAAAAACACCTTCAACTAAAAATATTAAATTAAGCAAGCAGGGACGGAGCTGATCATTCAAAGGCGCCTGACCGTAAAATACCCTGCATTCCCTATTTAAAATACATATTTTATTTAAAAATAAATATTAATTTACGAAGCGCACTAGGAATATCAATTTTTTTTAGTATATATAAATATATTGGTGGAGAATACATATTCTAAATAAACCTAATAAGAGTAGTAAAACTTCTACGTTTATCGATTAAGGCATAATGGAAACTTAGCATCCACATTCCGAATATAGTTTCCGAGATCTCGATGTTCACATAGACAGACGGACATACAGACAGTCGTGGCTAGATCGAAATAGAAAATATATACAGTTCTGCCACATTTGCATAAAATAATGAAGCCTGTTTTCACCCATTTTATGGGTACAGGGTATAAAACTAAACTTTAGCTTAGTTGAAAATATGAGCAAAACCCACATCTTAATACATTAGCAAGTTTTTGCCGTTTTTAATTTGCAGCGTTCTCAGCTGCTGCTGTTGATGAGAAGATTACAAGGTCTAAGTTTTTAGTTTCCATATTTCATGTCTCTGGCTCAAACTTAGATTAGTTTCCAACCTGGACAGCGGCAGTTTTATATCTATTTTTACTCGCACACTTAGCAGTTACTTTTTACCAAGGAGTTAAAACTCAATCCAAGCAGTCAAAAACTTCTATTTCAGTAATGAAGACCAACAATTCAACACAAAACTTACTCCTCGCTTTATTCAGCACAAAGTTTTAAAAGCAAAGTAGAGTAGCAATAACTTTAAGGTTATTGGTCAAGACATCTGAGGTTTTGGCTATCGATTTATGTAAAACTCCGTTCACTGAATTAAAAAAAAAGGAATAAAATAATATTACAATTACTGTCTTCGTTACCACTACAATAAAATTAAAATCCTTATTTACTCTTATTTATGTGTGATATTTAACTTCAAAAGTTTCTTTTCCTATTTCTTTTCTATTACCATATATTTATTTTTTTTGTATAAAATATATATTATTTTATACTACTAAGTATATTAAAAATATTAAATATAAAAGATAAAATATAAAAGATTTCTCATGGCAATAACTACATTTGCCTGAGTCCAGAGTTTAGAGTCCTGTCAATAATCCTATAAGGATTTAAAGCATTTTTTTGGGCACAAACCATAGATTTGGTTTTAGTATATTTAAATATGCAAATCACACTGGTTGCATTTCCGGCTAATTTTTGTATTTATACAAAAGTTTCTTGCAGAATAACAAATCTGGAAAGTCCGCTGATATTCAATGGACTTAACGCATAAATAACGGCATTTAAACGCAGCAATTGCTGTGATTTTGAGCCAGAGGCAAAAAAAACAACAACAAATACAACAGCAAAAACAGCAAAAAATGAAAAGCACAAAAACTTTGACGTCAGTTGAAATCCGCGTGCTGGCACGCCTAAATTCTATTTAACTGAAAAGTGAAACAAACTTGAGAAAGTACTCAACGCCCGCCTTTTTATCAAATTAAGTAAGTATTTTAAAGTGGCTACACAAACGAAATTGGTAGCCCAAGAAATCTCATATAGTACGTGTTTATAAGTATATCACTGTATAGGAGTGTGTGCCTGTGTGTTTCTGGGTCTGTGTCCCAGAAGGAAAAGTTTATCCAACGCATGTCTGTCTGGAGGCATAGAGTTGCTCAAGTGATATTTAATAGAATTTGGTGTTTTGCTGTTTGTGTCGTTACGCACAGCACACTCGCATAAACTCGCATTGAAATAAAAGTTTTGCCTTCGAGTAAAGTCCACGCCAAATGTGCATTCATTAAAAACTTCCCTCGCTCAACTAATCCCAAAAGCAGAAACTTTGGCGGGATCAAAAACAGCAAGAAATATAGCAATGCACATTGGGGAAAAGTACCAAAATTTTGGCATAAATGTAATTTTTTGTATTAATTATTTAAATGGGGTTCTAATATTATGAATTCTGCATATTTAGATAGAATACAAATTGTATGTAAATTAATTGTTAAAGCATGTTTTTTAAGAGTTATGTGTTGTTGTCGAAATGTTTTTTTTACCAGATATATATAGAATCAAATGATATTCATATGTTTTGCCATTTTTTGCACCTTTTCACGCAAAGGGCTCAAAATTATTTATTAAATATCTTCTATATATTATTTATCGTTTGGTTGTAATTAACAGCATATCTTGATACAGTAAGCTTAATATATAAGCTATGTATTTGCGGAATGAAGGCAGCAGGGGCGTGGCCTCAAAAATATTATATCAACATCAATAAATAGTTTAATCATTTTATTATATTAAATACGACTAAAATTGTTTTCTGTTGGTATATCTAAATTTTTTCTGAAATTGTAATTTATTACATTTACATTTTATTTATTTCATTTTATTTAATATTATTTTAGTACAAATTGGTAGAACTTTACCTACATTTTTAGAATGAATGGCAAAATTATTGACATTTGCCCATTGTGCAATAGAACTTTCAATTTCGGACAGCCATGCCATAAAGTCATTAGCTAGGGACAAGCAGAAATGCAATTTTAACCCTTCCAAGTCTATATTCATTACAAAGTTGATTACTTGCAGCCAACTTGTGCACACCTGAGCAACTTGATGGATGCACCATTAGCTGTGTAATGGATAATCGAACTGAAAGTACCTGTATTTTATAATATATATATTCTACAAATATTCTGGTAATCGATAGTTGAGTGTAGTTACCACATAGTACTCATTTGTTGTTGGGATTATGAGAAGTTTCTGCACTTTTAATCTTTTCCCATCTGCTAGAAGTTTGCTTTTTTTGCTTCAATTCCCTGGAACTTTCGCAGTCAACTTGTCGTGTTGATTAGTTACATTATCTGCTTTGTCACCCTCTCAATGAACTATTGAAAAAGTTGTCCCTTTGATGGCTCAATGTGGTAAGGGCCAAGTATACAAATATTTTCACATTCGTTCGTCTATTTTTCTTTTAATTTGCCCTGGGGAATCTGTGGGTTGCTGAAAACTCAGTTAAAGCAACACTAACCGTAGCTTCTACACTGAAAAAAAAATCGGTCTAAAAATAATTTCAATCCAACTGAATATAGAATTCTCAATTTCATTGAATCTATTTTAAAATAATAGTCGTTAATAATATTCTCAAAATATATATTTTATTGTACATAAAGTACGGATTACGTTTTTTTTCTCTGAGTGTTTATGAAGCTTACAAAAAAAAACATACATTTAGTTGTATATATTTCGGTTCTTTCTTTTTCTGTGTTTGTGTTGGCATTGTTGTTTTTTGTTTTTTATGAATGTTTTCGTTGGTCTATGCATGTATGAATGGAAAATTCGTTGTGTATAGGGAAGAGCATGTGTTAAACAAAAGTTTTAATGCCTGCCAAAGTTAATATAAAATGCAAAATGTGTTGTTAACATTGTGCTAAAATCACACACAAGCACACGCACAGCAAGCGGGAAGAGGCAGATATGAAGTGTATACTAACCAGAGATACCCTGTAACACTGTGCTACAAATTTAAAGCAGCAATAACAGACCCCACAAGTATGCTTTGATTTTTGATGCGTTTAGTAAATATTAATTTGCATGTACACAAAATACAGGATTTCAAGCTTTTAGTTACGTCCGACTGATCCGCTCCGTCATTACTGGTTTCAAGTTATTTGAAAATATGTTGAACACAACTTCTTCAAAAACTTTAACATATCTTTTACTAAATATAGCGCCAAACGTATTCCGACAACTAATATAGATTTTTAAACAATAAGACTGAAAAGTACCCTATATATTATAGTTTCCATGCAACCCTAATATTGACTGAAAAAGCAAACAAAAACTGAAATTTAACCACGATTTTCGCGATCAGCCTTAAATAGGGATAGAGTAATGATTTTTACCCTGGAACAATGTGATTAGCCAAGAAACAAACTTGGGCCAACCTCAAGCTAATCTACCCTGTCTGCAATCCCTTTACCTGCACTATGAAATCCCCGCTTGAACTGTATGATAAGCACGACACAACTCGGACAACTTGGAAGATTTTCTGGCACATAGTCATGGTTGGATTAGGCTGGCCAGGCACAGCCATGACCAGTGAGCGGTGAGTGCACTTGGCTTGTTTGCTTTTGGCAATTGTTGTTTTCATTGCCTTTTGCGTTTACTATCTAAATTGGGAGGCGGAGAGAGCAGATGGTAAAGGATGTGTGGCAAAATAAAATCCTTGGTCAGGTTGCACAATTTGCTTAATGAGTTTTTGGCCAGAAGGTAAAGCGCAGTTGGCTAACTGAAAAGCTTACCATAGTTGGTTGCCTCTCTAACTCCCTTAAGCATATGCATGTACGTACATACCTATTTATATGTATGTGTATCTATGTACATTCCATATGGCACATTGCTTACTTTGCGGTTTTTGGGCCACGTTAGGCGCCGGCAGGGGGAATCCTGTGAAAATTCATGCACTCAACAAACACGGCCAGAAATACTCGGTGTGTTTATGTTTGTGCCTCTTGACTTCTTCCCCCGCCCACGTCTCGGAGTGTGGTAACCTGAATTTAAGTGGCGCTACGCACATTAACAATAATCAAATAGGCCACTTGCTCGGGCAGCCATGGCACTGTGGGCTGGCTCGCAAAATAACTGGCATGAATTCTTAAATTCAATGGAAATTAAACTGTTTTAAAATATAACTTAGATTAAAAAGTCTACAAATAAATAATCAATCAAAATTAATAATTATCGGTTGTATGTAAATTATATGTATTGTTTTGAATTGTCCAAAAACAGGGATGAATGTCACTTTTTTAACATACTTATATGTTAACAACAACGACAGAAATGGTATTACAACATTTTTTAAATATGTAGGTCGTTTGGGATAAACTTTGTTAGAGTCATCGTTAGATATATTTATCAATCGATTTCAATCTGAACAAATATTTTCCACATTATAGCAATTATTCACTGAATGCCTTTTTTTTGTTGCATACCGCAAAGGGCTGCGTAAGTCTTCAACTTTGTAAGGGCGAAATGTAGGCGTGGTCTGATTGGTTTTTAACTCCTTTCTGTTGTTTTAATCGTACCAAAATTTCAATTCTTTTGATTCATTAAACGAGTTTATGCCAGATTTTTTTTCGATTCGACCCACAGTGCATGAAAATGAAATTAAAGTACCGTCATTAGCAACAATGGCGACTCGGGTTGAGCTGAAGCTTAGCTGAGCGAACCAAATCATAATGAGACCTGCTCGAATATTCTGCAGCATTAGTATTAGTTAATATGCATTAAATTTAATTGCCAATGAAAACAAATTTCGCATAATCAAATGAACATTCTAGGTAAGTCCATTAGCAAGCCAATTAAATGCAAAATGTTTTGGCATAGCAAAGAAAGCGAAAGTCTCAACTCGCAACTAGTTAACTCTCTCTCTCTCTGTCTTCATTAATTGCATAAATAGTCCTTAATTTGATTATGACAACTTTTACCTCTGCCTCCACAAACATCCTTTGACTATGCTGCAATTTGTAGTGCCTTAATCTAGCCCAATTAGATAAATTGCTTAACTAAAGTACAGTTTGGATGGGCCCTTCTTTACGAGTATTAATTCGGTTCAATCCGCAGCAGAACGCCTTCAATTAGGAAACATTTAGACAATATACTCACACATTTATGACCATACATATACATATATGTATATATCTCCATCAGTATCAATATTTGTACACACTAGCAGCCCATACGTATGTGGAGCACATTAAAATCATTTTTTATGATTATCATCGCATGTGAATCGTTTTATTGACTTTTGCCGGCACGAACTTCATGCTCAGTGCCAAGCGTCCCTCAAGCATTGGGCCAGAGCCACAGAACAATAACGAAATTCATAACGGAACAACTAAAAACAACAATAGCACACCAAATATATAAATATATATGTGTGGGAATAGCCCAAAGTATATCTAAAAAAACAAAAAAAGGACATGAAGACCACACGATTCATGCCCTTTGCCAAAGAGCACATTATTTTATGCAAATATTGACATGCAAAAAAAATTCATCTATAATCGTACCGCATATATAATTATATTCTACATCTAAATAATACAACAATTTGTCTGCATGCCGGCTTTAGAGTGAGTTCTGATTTCCATTTTCGTCTCACCTCAGCTGTAACTTTTGTGAAAGTGCGAATCAGAACGTAATGCCCTGAAAAGTATGCAACAAATCAAGCACAAAATGGGGATCATCTAAAATGGTTCTTATATATTTTCAAAACTTATAATTTTTCCTAACTATGATGCTCTTTGATATTCGCTTATCATATCAGCTCAACTATCTGCTGACTCATCTATATATATATATATAAATAAACTAGAAACAGATGTTGTATATTCCTATAGGCACTTAGAACATAGCCGGGCTGGCTATGTCAATTTTGGTAAGAAGCACACAGAAATAAACTTAAAACAAAAACCCCAAAACAGCTAACTTATTCTTTGTTTTTCCTAACAATTAAGATCAAAATCTCTTATATAACGTAAGTTTTATCACAAAGTTTATTTTGGGCTATAATTTTTGGCTTGTATTAAAGACAAATCTTAATCAAAAATATAGGGACGGGGCAGGTCAGTGGGACGGAGGCTACAGTCGGACGTAACCGACCGTAGGAGACCCTTTACTTTGATTATATGTACATACAAACACAATCAGACGCACACACTCTAAGCTACCTGCGTATGCAAGGCACACCACCCCCCCTCTGCCTAGTGCGGCAAATTGTCTGTGGCATATGTTCGCTGTTTCTTATCCGATCGAAACAAAATTCACAGCGTCGATAGAGAATGTCACAAACTAGTCAAATACCAAATAACAAGTCAATTACTTTAAAGCTGTGGCTACAGCAGCTTTTTGCGGTTTGCGGGGGAAGGGGGAGAGGTATCCAAAATCTAAAACAAACTCGTGGTGCTTACTGAATAGCGGAACCTGAATCCCGAATATGGTGTCTCTAGCTCTTATAGTTGCTGAGATCTAGGTGTTCATACAGACAGACAGACAGACAGACAGACAGACAGACGGACAGACGGACAGACGGACATGGCTATATCGACTCGGCTTGTCGTCCTGATCAAGAATATATATACTTTGTGGGGTCTGCCACGCCTCCATCTGGGTGTTACATACATTTCCTCTTTGCACTAAACTAATAGACCCTTTTTACTTTTTTAAAGTAAAGGGTCTAATTAAATTTTGGCTGGAGATGGTTTTTAAATCTTCTGAACTAAACTGTAGGTTATACAGAAAATTTAGACACTTAGTTAATCGGAGCACTATGGGAAAAAATAGCAGATTTTGAGACATCAATCCATTTAAATAAGTTTGTCAAATTCACTTTTGGCGGTAGTTATTAAAATAACATTAAACTTTAATGTTACGAACCAGGAATGTTAACAGAGCGGAGTTTTGTGATATTTAAAGATTTTACATCAAAGTCAAATAGACAAAGATAAAATGTATTTTATACTAGGTAATAAACTTCATAGATAGATATAGCAACGTTTATTCTCTCTGTCTCTCTCTCTCTCTCTCTCTCTCTCTCTCTCTCTCTCCTTTGTTTTTATAAAATAAATATGTTCAAATATTCTCAATGCTCATCTATCCGGAACTCATAAGTTGTATAGTTAAAGAGTATATATATTTTAATACTTGCTCGAATTATCACGAACTCCTCGCACTTGATACTTGAATCTTGAAGCTATTAGTATATGATATACTTATATACATGTTTGTTCTATATGTATTCTATGTGGAAAGTGGAGTCTTGTGTACATGGCTATAATAGAATATAACTTATATTTAGCCAGCCATAAACGCTTCTGCAGGCCATCACATAACTTCAAATCAAACACTTGTCAACAACAACAACATTAACAACAACAACAACAACGAGCTTCGTCCGATCGTATTAAAAAGACATTGGCCATAAAGAGGCTTTCGAGGGGTGCGTCTAAGGGGAGTGAAGGGAGGGGAGGGAGGCTGAGCTTCCAGTGCTAGGCTGCAATGATTTCCTTTCTGCTTCGCGTGGGAGTAAAGTAATTTGCTGGCACTGTTTTGTCAACTCGGCCAGAGGGGTGCGGGGGGGCAGGAAATTCGAGTAAAAATGGAAATGAATGTGGGATACGGATTTTGGCAACTGGCAAATGCCGATGGAGGCAGAGAAGGAGCAATGGAGCTTTGCTGGCCAGACAATTAGGCGGAATTAGGTCGCCGCTCGCTGCTTATTGTTGCTTATGTTTATGATTATGTTGTACGCGCATTAGCACACACACACACACATACACACACACACACATACACACAAACTCTCACACACACATACACACGCATAGCAACTGGCTGCTGTGGATGGCCAACAACAAATTTTATTTAGAAACTTATGTAAGCTTAGAATACTCGTATAACAACGGAAAACAACATGATGCCCACTACAAACAGTTTAACAAGCAGCACTACCAGATATCCTCTAAATACTATAATTGGAAGCCTAACAAATTGGCTTAAGGATATATTAAATTTATTTATTTAATACTCATTTTTAGACCCATCACTTTGAAAAAGTGCACAGGGTCTATTAAGTTAGCGCAAAAGAAAAATGTGTTTAACACTCAGAAGGAGGCATGTCAGACCCCTCAAAGTATACATAGTATATATATTTTTAATCAGAACGATGAGCTGAGTCAATCCTTCTGTCTGTCTGTCCGTCTGCAGCCTAGATCTAGATCTCAGCAACTTTAGGAGCCAGAGACACCATATTTGATATTTAGGTGCTTCTGTTCAGTAAGTAGGTCTATTTTGTTTTACATTTTTTATACCTCCCTCCCTTCCCCCACAAATCGAAAAAAAAAGCTAAAGTTTTAGATTGACATGCTTGTAGCTTTTGGCATTATTTATCAAAGCTGTGAATAGCGTTACGATCGAATAAGAAACAGCTAAGATATACCACAGACAACTTGCGCTGCTAAGCAGATGTGCGATGCATACGCGCATACACAAAGAGTAAAGGGTCTCTTACTGTCGGTTACGTCCGTCTGTAGCCAGCCGTCCAACTGATCTGCCCCATCCATGCATTTTGAGGTGATTTCAACTCACAGTTAAAATAAAAGTCCACAGCAACCTTTTCTTTAACTACGTTTTAAACAATCAAAGTTTCCTATCCACACTGGTTTGGTTTTATTTAATGCTTAGTTTCAATAAAACCGTAATGCTGTAAAAAAGTGAGCATACGTTTAAGTAACAATACTTGACTAATTTTGCGCATTAGATAAAATGAAATTCGCATAAAAACTGCTCAAAATGCAGTTGATTAATTTGGCTGAGTTTCGAGTGAAATCAGATGCCGACTATCTATCATTTTTCACAGCGAATGCTCAGTCCATATATTATCGCCAGGCACTGAAGACACTTGTATCTGTTTGGTGTAAGGAAACCTGCCGGCATAATATGCCCACTACATGATTGAGTACAAGTGCCAGCGAAAATTATTACAATTCTCGCAAAGTACGTGTGCCACACGCCAGTAATAATGCATAAAATACGCGTCCTGATTTAATCTCGAGCCAAATTATGGCATGTAATAAGCGCCAACGCAGCTCGCAGTGTGCGAAGCGGGCAGAATAACAGAGAGGCAGAGAATATGGCATACAGGAAACAGGAAACGGTACTCCCTAACACCATGCACCATACACCATACAACAGATACCTTGATCCGCATTTACACGCTGATGTTTTTTCGTGCAGTTTTTGTTTTTGGGTGTATAACTTCCGCTTTGTTACAAGCACAGAGTTGCACAGAGTTGCACAGGGTTGCAGGTAAGCAAACTAGTTATCGACAGGCACATATCGCACTTGTCGCCGTTATAGGGCTGTGCAATATATCAATTTTATTTAATTTTATACACTTTAAATTAATATAAACAAATATTAAACGATAACAAAGAATATATTAAAATTTATAGATAACAAAGCATGTATAATATATCGATAACGTTTCGGGAAACATGTAAACAATAAAAAAAACTTCACCGTCTAAATGTGACAAGTTTTTTGAAGATAAAAAAACTGAATGGAAAAACATCAGCGTGCAAACGCGGACTTATGCTGAGGGCACTTTAGATACTCTCAACACTGGACAACACATCAGAGCCGGAGTCAGCCGTCTCATATTCAATTTGTCATTGTTTTCGCTTTCATTTTCGCTTTCATTTTCGTTTTCGCTTTCGTTTTCATTTGCAATTTTTTCTCTGCTCGCCATTCTCTCTTCTTTTTGTGCTATGATGGCTGTACATGTTGCTCGTTTGATGGCTTCGCATTCGCTTTGCATGTCATTTGCATGACAAAAGAGCACCAAAATATGAGTACGGCCATCGCATGGGAGGAGCTGCCAACTGTCGTCTAAACAGAATCAATGAGAACGAAAAAACACAAAAAACAACTGCAAGAAAAAATATAACAAATTGTTGTTCCAGGCACTTGACTAGGTTATACCCTATGGAATCATTGACATCATATATCATTCCACACTCTAGGCCGTTATTCCAAATACAAATACAAAATTCAACTCCATGTTGCCCAACTTACGCATTCATTATGGGTATTACAGCTCTTACTGAAATTGCTGCCAAAATTTACTTAGTCTGGTAATACATATAGTATATTTAAGCTTTCTTAAATTTCTTTATCATTCCAATTGCACCCTTTCTGTAGTTTCAACTGAATTTTACTTTATATTTCGGCAAACATTCAGCTGAATTTTTGCAGCTCAATTAATTTAGAATTTTTCTTTTAATTCCATTAGTTACTTTCTGTAAATTTTTTCATGCGTAAAAGGATGTTTAATTTTTTCTTCGTCCCTTTCGAAAAACTTTTTCTTAAACTTTTTGGAGTTTTTCTTTTAAACCTTTGGAAATGTTTTGCCTATTTACACCTGAATTTTCGCTTTAAATTTATGACATTTTTACTCAAGGTAAAAGTTTCTAACTACAATTACAAATTATTTCAGGTCTTGATGATTTTAATATTTTTATACCCTGTGCCCATTTGAAAAATGGGAAAAACAGGGTTAATAACTTTGTCAGAATGTATGTAACAGGCAGAAGGAGGCGTGGCAGACCCCACAAAGTATATATATTCTTGATCAGGGATACAAGCTGAGTCGATTTGGCGATGTCCGTCTGTCTGTCTGTCTGTCTGTCTGTCTGTCTGTCTGTCTGTCTGTCTGTCTGTCTGTCTGTCCGTCTGTTTGGATGAACGCGTCGATCTCAGCAACTACAAAAGCTAGAGATGCCGTTTTGGTTGCTATAGATAGGTAGTTATCTTACGCAGATCAAGTTTATTTTGAAAATCGGATGCCACGCCCCCTTTACGCCCAAAAATCAATAAAATCCAAACAACCTCGTGTTTTTTAACATAAAAAGTTTAATAACAAGCGTAATATTAAGCATAGAATGTTGTTATTTGGAACATAAGCTCTGTTGTATTATATTTAACTAACCTAAAAAGCGCAGTGAAATCGGTTAAGAAACACAGGAGATATAAGCTTCACAATAGTTGAACTTAAAAGTTCAAAAACAAGCGTAATATTAAACATAGAATGTTGATATTTGGTACATATACTCTATTCTAATATATTTAACTATGCTGAAAAGCGCATTAATTATTTATTTATCTTTATTAGCAATTAGCAAATCTTCATTTTTCCAAAGTGGAATAGAAGGCGTAGGAAATGTAGAAGATTTAAGATGTCAGAATTGTTGTAGAATTTTTACTTCTCTAAACTCGTTGGTGCTCTAGACGTAAATAACTTGATAGAAATGAATTTTGACTATCTGAATGTGCTATCTCCAGAAGGCCCCATGGACCCGGAGCCAACTACGCACCCCTACAGATTCGCGAAGGTTTGTTCGGGCAACTCAGTGTTGGGCATTCGATTCGAAAATGGGATAATGGTTGCTGCCGATACAATGATCACCCATTGTGATCAATATTTCGCCGAAGAGAATCGGGTGTTAAAGTTTAATGAGCGAACTCTTGTGGGGGCTGGAGGGGATATGGGTAATGTGCAGGACTTGATGATGCAACTGGAGACTATGGCGTGGAGCGACGAGTGTGAGATGGATGACATACAGCTGGGACCTACTGCCATCTCCCATTGTCTGAAAACATTGATCTACCGACGGAGAACTACCATGAATCCCATCTTCGGAGATTTCGTAGTCGGAGGCTTCGAGCTGAACGGCACTCCCTACCTTTGCTCCATCGACACCAAAGGCACCATTTTAGCGACCAACATTGTGGCCACCGAAGATGCCATCCCGGCCATCCTGCCCATGCTCATGAACCAAGTACCCGACTATCGGAAGGTCACGCTCCTGCAGGCAGCTCACCTTATAAGAGACAGCATGAAGCAGCTCTACGACGGATACGTCAAGAACGGCCCTTACTACACCCTCGGCGTCTGCACCCCCGATCAGTGCAACATCAAAGGTCCCTTTAAGGTCGATGAAGACTTGAACCCTGAATTATTTATTGGGTTGTCCGAAAAGTAACCGGCGATTTTGCATACTCACCCGTTGACAATTTTTTTAACCGCTTGCGACTAGTTCATTGTATTTTTTCTTTTTCCAATTAAAAGCTGTAACTTTAAGCTTGCTTTAAAAAAAAAGTGCGGGTAATTTGGTTTATATTTGTTTGTTGGGCGTCAATTTCAATATGGAGCCCACAAACAAGCATTTTTGTGATATTTTACTTTATTTTTTCCGAAAAATAAAAAACGCAGCGCAGGTTGCAAAAAAGTTGCGTGATTTGTAGGGTGTTTTAGCCTTAAGAGAAACACAGTGTCGAAGTTGGTTTGTCAAATTCCGATCGGGAGATTTTTCACTCAAAGATTATGTCGGCCAAGTGAGGTTAATAATGACAATATCTGGGCTCAATCGAATCGGATCGTCATGTAACTAAGTATGAGATTGGAGAGAAGTTAAATATACCAAAATCAACCATTCATAATCATATACGACGTCTTAGAAGAATAAAAAACTTAATATTTGGGTACCACACGAATCGAAAACAAGGTTTTTAACCGAAAATTTGATATACAAAAATCTTTGGTCCCTCGGCAAAAATTGAGAGAGCTTGGCTGGAAACTTTTGATGCATCCACCATATAGCACTGACCTTGTACTGTTAGACTACCAATTTTTTTTTGTCTTTGCAAAACTTCTTATATGGTAAAAATTTCGACAAAGAAGAGGCTATAAAATCGCACTTAGTTCACTATTTTGCAGATAAAGGCTAGAAGTTCTGTGAGTTTGGAATAATAATATTGCCGATAATATGGCCAAAGGTCATCCAACAAAATGGCAAATATATATTTAATTAAAGTTCATTCTAAAATTAAAAAAAAATTTTTTACTTTTTATACCCTGTGCCCATTTGAAAAATGGGAAAACAGGGTTAATAACTTTGTGCGAATGTATGTAACAGGCAGAAGGAGGCGTGGCAGACCCCACAAAGTATATATATTCTTGATCAGGATGACGAGCTGAGTCGATATAGCCATGTCCGTCTGTCTGTCCGTCTGTCCGTCCGTCCGTCTGTCCGTCTGTCCGTCTGTCCGTCCGTCCGTCTGTTTGAACGCGTCGATCTCAGCAACTATAAGAGCTAGAAAAGCCGTTTTGGTCATTTCTGAAAGGTGTATACCATACGCAGATCAAGTTTACTTCAAATCTTGGATGCCACTCCCCTTCCGCCCACAACGAGCATAAAAAGAATTCATTCGCCAATTTAAGAGACACAAATCGAGTTATATAAATTCTGTTTTCAGTTTTTTGTCGGTCTATATTAGGCGCAAATAAGGATTTTTTCAAATTTTGGATGCCACGCCCCTTTTACGCCCTAATTCATAAAAACTGAATAACAAGCGTAATATTGAACATAGAACGTTGTTATTCGGTATATATACTCTCTTCTATTATATTAAACTTTCCTGAGAAGCGCATTAAAATCGATCAATAAACACAGGAGTTATAGGCGAAACAATATTGCAGGTGTTGCCTCGCTCGCTCACTAGCAGCGCGGCCAATTAAGCGGCACATATAGGAAACGTAGCAGAGACAGCATTGCTGCTACGCTGCGTATGACAGTTTTATAATATTTTGTTTTTAATATATTTAACTATCTTGAAAAGCGCATTTAAATCGTTTAATAAACAAAATATAAATAAATTAAATTATATATAAAAAATGTTAAATTAAATTATATACTGTATTTGCGAGCGCGCAGCGCGAGCTTTGGCACAGGGTATAAGACAGTCGGGCCCGTCCGACTGATCTGCTCCGCCCATTCTGGTTTTCCCTGAAATTTTTCTATTACTCGTACATTTCCTTCTTTATATTTTCTTAATTTTGGCTGAATTTATGTCGTATTTGTATGCAAACGCTGGTTCCTTTATTTCTTGCTAATGCTTGGCAAATTTTTAAGAAAAGCTGTTTCAATAGGTTTAAAATTAGATTACGATTTACCGCAAAGCATTTCCGTAAATATTTGAACTTAGCACAACAATATCTGGGCGATATTTTCTTAGAATCTCGCGCTGATTACTGCAATTTTCGCAGAATAAAATTGTAACACTCTGGTTTACATAGCCGATTTGTTGTCGTCGTAGGCCCCTAGAGTGTTAGGGATTAATGTATTCGTGTTTGGCAGCATGGTATTTAAGCAGAAATAATATGAAATTCTTAAAACGTTGGGTGAGAAGTACGGAAATCTAAATAAACAGACAGGCGGACATTGGGGCAAGGGGGGACAATGGTACAATGGGACAGTTGGACAACGGCAAATTGTAATATCTAAATTGTTATTTAATTCGAGTAATTTTAATGGCAGTCGCGAATGCGACAAGCAGCTGTGACAGTCATAGCCACAGTCAGAACAGCAACAACAACTGAGATACAAATCAGGACAACAACGGACGACAGGACAGAGCCCATCCGTAGGCAACTGTGGCTGGCATTCTTGGCTAACATGACAACATGTATTTGGATAATTTGAAATTCCCACATCCTCTCTCCGTTGCAGCATTTACATGCTAGAATGTTGGATATGCTGGCCATAGTTAACTGTATTGCGTGCAACATGTTCAATGTCAGGGCCATGTTTTAAATAAATTAAATCAACATTTTAAATGAGATCATTGTTTACATGACATGGCAACGACAAAAATCACTTTCCCTTGAACAGCAAAATAAAAAATAAAACCAATCACTGCTCACGCCCTCGCAGACTCTTGTGCAAAATCAAATTGATTCTTTATACAAACATCTTATTTATAGTCCAAATCACTTACTTCAGGCATAGGCACAAAAACAGCATTTATACAAATCAAAAACCTATTATTGTCATATAAATATAGATTCATAAATTCACTTGATTTAAGTCGAAAAGACGAAAAGCTCATGGTAAATACAATTCAAGCTTTCCTTTAGACTTAAGCACATTAATTTTTTTTTCGATGGTTTATAGCATCGGTTTAAAGCTAAAAGCCTTCCAATAAAATATTTGATTCTGATTAGAACTACTTTTAAATTATAATTTTGAATTCAGCGTTTCGTAAGAATTATTTTACGAGTTTAAACCTTAAAGAAATATTAAAAAAAAATTCTAGACCAAGCCTAAAATTATTTATTTTTGTTTAAAATTTTTTTCTTGGTTCAAAAATGTAATTGTTTTAGGAGGTAGTACTTTTTTGATCAATTAGGGCGTAAACAGCAGAGGTTTATTTTAAATGTTGATTGCCTTGAGTCCTTTGTGCCCAATTCAAAACCGAATTACTAGCGTAATATTGAACATAGAAAGTTGTTATTCGAGATATATAATATTTTTATTATATGGATCATATATTGAAAAGCGCATTAAAATCGTCTAATAAGCAGAGAAGTTATTAAAGCAACGTATGATGCGCTTTGTCTCGCTCGCACTCTCGTAGTGCGGCCATTAAAACCTGCTTGCCATAAAAACAGGGTATAAATAGTAATATGAAGCATTGCTTCAGTTTGTATCGTAAGTTGAATGATGGGTATTCACTGTCTAAGTTTGCAGAAAATACAATAGTCGAGTTGGCTTGTATTTTGAATCAAAACAAATCTCTTAGGGTTTAGTTTTGGTATCCATTGCACTACTTTAAAATGAAAAGCGTGTAAGAATGTGTTGAGTTAGTATTGCCTTTAACATTTGCATGTGAAAGTTGTATTTTTAGCAGATTTAGGTCAACTATTAAAGGTGAGAAAAGGCGGTGCAGAGAAGCCACGAAAATGGGGGATACGAAATCGAAGGAAGTAGAAGGAGTACAAATACAGAAAAGGAGCTTTCAGCTCAATAGTAGCTTAAGGTGAGCTACTTAGTGAAATGAATGCACTCAAACGTAATCAATGGGTATGACAATGAGTACTACAATTTCAAACAATCACTGCTGTCGCCTCTAGCTAAGGTGCACACTGAATAAAAATATAGAAACTAAATTTAAAACGTCGAAAGCTTATTCTTAAAATGATAAACTTCAAACAAGTTTTTTTATGTCCACTAAAAATATATTTCAATAACAATATAAAAATACTATATTAAAAATATAAAAACAAATATTTCATATCAATTAAGCTAGTTTATTTCGCAGAATATATATTTTTTAAATAAATAATAAAATTTGATCTAAATTAAATAAATTAATATAAAATAAAAATAAAATATATTGTTAATTGCTCAAAAATTTATTCTTGTAATTAAAAAATAATTTTAACTTAAATAATATCAAATTCATGATTTCAATAACAATTTTATTTCATTACTCTTAGTTTTCTTCCGCTTGAATTGACAATTTTATTCTGAATTTTTCTTAAAATATGCAAGCTTATTTGTGTATTTTAATTTAAATTCTCATTAAATCATATAAAATGCAAAAGCCTACGAGTTTTATTGAGGCTTAATTTCAATTTTTTCCTTTTCATAATAATTTCAATTTATGTTTGTTAATTAACGTACGTTTGATTCGAACCCGAAAACAAATGCACTAATAATCAAAAGAATTTTTAATTGTTCAAAAATAGTTCAACTTACTGATAATTTAAGAATTTATAAAATATTGATTGAATTAATAATTGTATTTCATTTAAATCACTTGAACGCATAAACTTTAAATAGACTCCACATTTTCTGGCAGTTTTTGCTTTATTTAATATATTTTATATTCAATTTGTCGCTTAAGAAATATAGTTAAATAGCAAATTGCTGCATATAATTTTTAAAAACATTTTTCACTGCTTTGATAAATTAGATTTAAAATATAAATGATGTAGATTTTACGTTTTATATGAGAATTTCTACTTTTAAATCTTAAAGTTTACAGCGCCGTAGTTTTGTGCTCACTGTAGCTTAAAAGAAGCAAAGGCAAATTATTTTGGCAACCGAAAATTGGGAAAAATAGGAAAAGCTGGCAACGCTAACTCGGCATTTCTATGCAATGGCTGAAGGCGCTTTACTGTTGTTCCGGATGCGTGTGTGTGTGGGTGTGTAATGTATGTATGTATGTATATGAGAGACGCACACAAGTGCGCATAATTGGCGCTTTATATGCAGATACGCCAGGCACTTACCCTGCGAGAACTGGATGAGCTTGCAGAGGAACTCCCCGAAGATGAAATTGCGCAGCAGAGTACCGACCAGGGTTACGGGCATGCAGAGCACGCCCAGCAGCATATCCGATATGGCCAGATTGAGCAGGAAGAGATTGGTGATGGTGCGCATGCGACGGTTCTGCACCAGGGTCGAGATGACCAACAGATTGCCCAGCACGGCACAGAGCAGGATCAAGCTGTAGCTGGGTATAAGCCACACGGGCATTTCCGTTGCGCTGCTGCCAATGCTGCCATTGCCAGCGTTGCCACTTCCGGTGCCGGTGCCGATGCCAATGCCGATGGCGGTGCCCCCTTCCGCCTCCGTCGCCGTGTCAATGCCCTCGGTGATCACATAGAAGCTGCTGGCGGAGAGCGCGTCCTCCTCATAGCCGAGGCTGCCATTGGCCGAGCTCTCGCTGCCATTCACGTTGGCCGGCGACAGCGTCAGCGAGACAATGTGACTGGCGGCGCTGCGCGCGTTGGCGTAGTAGTCGAGTAGGGTCCGGTAGGCATCCGACTCGTCCGTTGACGCCGTGCTGCTGGGGCTGCCTCCGAACATGGATGCAATGGTAGAGCTGCACAACTATCGATGGTTTCACAATTGTCTGATATATCGATGTTTAATTTCCAATTTCGATATTTCTCTGCATTGTGATGCTTCACACTACGAGTTTTTGTATACCCTGTACCCTTTGAAAACAGGTAAAAACAGGGTTAATAACTTTGTGCAAATGTCTGTCCGTCTGTCTGTTTTTAGGCACGGAAATTCCGTTTGGGAATATATGTAGATGTATAGGTTTATTTCAAATGTTGAATGCCACGCCCCCTTTATGTACTAATCGATTAAAGTCGAATATCAAGCGTAATACCATTAAATTTAACTTTCTTGAAAAGCGCATTGGAACCGCATCATAAACACAGAAGATATTAAAGAAACAACAAGGCGTGACCATTAAAGCATGATACAGACAAAAATTTAAGAAGAAACATTGCTGCTGCGTCTCGCATAATATTTTGTATATAATTAAAATACAGGGTACAGGGTATTTTACAGTCGAACATGTTCGACTCAGTTTTCGTGTCCAATTAATGATGATATTTTTGTTATTTTAATTTGAATTACATATTGTACTACATATATCAGGCGGAATTCATAATTTAGAATTTTTACTAATTCAGCACAGATTTTATGAAAATAATTTAAATTTTAATTATTTTTGTCAATGTTTTAACGATATATCGATTTTTGTTGTGTTTAAACCATCGAGGTACACACAATCGAAGGTTTTGCAGTTCTATGAATCGGAATCAGGTCGATTAATCGGTTGATCGCTTAGCCCGATAACACGACGAATGCACCAAACAAACAGAATCACAAAATAAATCGGAATACCTCGCCAAAGAGTCGCGCGCGCGCAGTAAGGATAAAGACGAGGGACGAGGTGCGAGGGTTGCTCTTACGGTTTCAAGTGACGGATACGTTTGTGCAAAACTTTACGGCTCACAGTCTACAGTTAACAGTTAATAGTTAACAGTTAACAGTTTACAGTTTGCAGTTTAAATCGTACGTTAATGCGTTACGTCAAAGACAATCACGACGCCCACGAGACGTCGACGTCGAACGCCAACGTCGTCGTTTATTTGGGCCCGCTCTGCTCTGCCTGTTTACCGTTGCGTTGAACGTGTCGTTGGCAACTGGTTGCGGCTTCTTGCGTTCGCCCACCAGCGCCTGCGTTTCGATTGCCGCCAACTCACCACAGGTTGACAGGCCCCAGCAACATGGCAGCTCCTTGGCAACACGCACGCCAGACAGCGCAACATGTGCTTGTGGCTTAGCTACATGCATAGTTATCAGTGTTGCCAATTTGTCCTTTTTCCGGACAGAGCTTTGCTTTTTATACCCTGTGCCCATTTGAAAAATGGGAAAAACAGGGTTAATAACTTTGTCAGAATGTATGTAACAGGCAGAAGGAGGCGTGGCAGACCCCACAAAGTATATATATTCTTGATCAGGGATACAAGCTGAGTCGATTTGGCGATGTCCGTCTGTCTGTCTGTCTATCTGTCTGTCTGTCTGTCTGTCTGTCTGTCTGTCTGTCCGTCTGTTTGGATGAACGCGTCGATCTCAGCAACTACAAAAGCTAGAGATGCCGTTTTGGTTGCTATAGATAGGTAGTTATCTTACGCAGATCAAGTTTATTTTGAAAATCGGATGCCACGCCCCCTTTACGCCCAAAAATCAATAAAATCCAAACAACCTCGTGTTTTTTAACATAAAAAGTTTAATAACAAGCGTAATATTAAGCATAGAATGTTGTTATTTGGAACATAAGCTCTGTTGTATTATATTTAACTAACCTAAAAAGCGCAGTGAAATCGGTTAAGAAACACAGGAGATATAAGCTTAACAATAGTTGAACTTAAAAGTTCAAAAACAAGCGTAATATTAAACATAGAATGTTGATATTTGGTACATATACTCTATTCTAATATATTTAACTATGCTGAAAAGCGCATTAATTATTTATTTATCTTTATTAGCAATTAGCAAATCTTCATTTTTCCAAAGTGGAATAGAAGGCGTAGGAAAAGTAGAAGATTTAAGATGTCAGAATTGTTGTAGAATTTTTACTTCTCTGGTCAAAATGTATTTTGACTATCTGAATGTGCTATCTCCAGAAGGCCCCATGGACCCGGAGCCAACTACGCACCCCTACAGATTCGCGAAGGTTTGTTCGGGCAACTCAGTGTTGGGCATTCGATTCGAAAATGGGATAATGGTTGCTGCCGATACAATGATCACCCATTGTGATCAATATTTCGCCGAAGAGAATCGGGTGTTAAAGTTTAATGAGCGAACTCTTGTGGGGGCTGGAGGGGATATGGGTAATGTGCAGGACTTGATGATGCAACTGGAGACTATGGCGTGGAGCGACGAGTGTGAGATGGATGACATACAGCTGGGACCTACTGCCATCTCCCATTGTCTGAAAACATTGATCTACCGACGGAGAACTACCATGAATCCCATCTTCGGAGATTTCATAGTCGGAGGCTTCGAGCTGAACGGCACTCCCTACCTTTGCTCCATCGACACCAAAGGCACCATTTTAGCGACCAACATTGTGGCCACCGAAGATGCCATCCCGGCCATCCTGCCCATGCTCATGAACCAAGTACCCGACTATCGGAAGGTCACGCTCCTGCAGGCAGCTCACCTTATAAGAGACAGCATGAAGCAGCTCTACGACGGATACGTCAAGAACGGCCCCTACTACACCCTCGGCGTCTGCACCCCCGATCAGTGCAACATCAAAGGTCCCTTTAAGGTCGATGAAGACTTGAACCCTGAATTATTTATTGGGTTGCCCGAAAAGTAACCGGCGATTTTGCATACTCACCCGTTGACAATTTTTTTAACCGCTTGCGACTAGTTCATTGTATTTTTTCTTTTTCCAATTAAAAGCTGTAACTTTAAGCTTGCTTTAAAAAAAAAGTGCGGGTAATTTGGTTTATATTTGTTTGTTGGGCGTCAATTTCAATATGGAGCCCACAAACAAGCATTTTTGTGATATTTTACTTTATTTTTTCCGAAAAATAAAAAACGCAGCGCAGGTTGCAAAAAAGTTGCGTGATTTGTAGGGTGTTTTAGCCTTAAGAGAAACACAGTGTCGAAGTTGGTTTGTCAAATTCCGATCGGGAGATTTTTCACTCAAAGATTATGTCGGCCAAGTGAGGTTAATAATGACAATATCTGGGCTCAATCGAATCGGATCGTCATGTAACTAAGTATGAGATTGGAGAGAAGTTAAATATACCAAAATCAACCATTCATAATCATATACGACGTCTTAGAAGAATAAAAAACTTAATATTTGGGTACCACACGAATCGAAAACAAGGTTTTTAACCGAAAATTTGATATACAAAAATCTTTGGTCCCTCGGCAAAAATTGAGAGAGCTTGGCTGGAAACTTTTGATGCATCCACCATATAGCACTGACCTTGTACTGTTAGACTACCAATTTTTTTTTGTCTTTGCAAAACTTCTTATATGGTAAAAATTTCGACAAAGAAGAGGCTATAAAATCGCACTTAGTTCACTATTTTGCAGATAAAGGCTAGAAGTTCTGTGAGTTTGGAATAATAATATTGCCGATAATATGGCCAAAGGTCATCCAACAAAATGGCAAATATATATTTAATTAAAGTTCATTCTAAAATTAAAAAAAAATTTTTTACTTTTTATACCCTGTGCCCATTTGAAAAATGGGAAAACAGGGTTAATAACTTTGTGCGAATGTATGTAACAGGCAGAAGGAGGCGTGGCAGACCCCACAAAGTATATATATTCTTGATCAGGATGACGAGCTGAGTCGATATAGCCATGTCCGTCTGTCTGTCCGTCTGTCCGTCTGTCCGTCCGTCCGTCTGTCCGTCTGTCCGTCTGTCCGTCCGTCCGTCTGTTTGAACGCGTCGATCTCAGCAACTATAAGAGCTAGAAAAGCCGTTTTGGTCATTTCTGAAAGGTGTATACCATACGCAGATCAAGTTTACTTCAAATCTTGGATGCCACTCCCCTTCCGCCCACAACGAGCATAAAAAGAATTCATTCGCCAATTTAAGAGACACAAATCGAGTTATATAAATTCTGTTTTCAGTTTTTTGTCGGTCTATATTAGGCGCAAATAAGGATTTTTTCAAATTTTGGATGCCACGCCCCTTTTACGCCCTAATTCATAAAAACTGAATAACAAGCGTAATATTGAACATAGAACGTTGTTATTCGGTATATATACTCTCTTCTATTATATTAAACTTTCCTGAGAAGCGCATTAAAATCGATCAATAAACACAGGAGTTATAGGCGAAACAATATTGCAGGTGTTGCCTCGCTCGCTCACTAGCAGCGCGGCCAATTAAGCGGCACATATAGGAAACGTAGCAGAGACAGCATTGCTGCTACGCTGCGTATGACAGTTTTATAATATTTTGTTTTTAATATATTTAACTATCTTGAAAAGCGCATTTAAATCGTTTAATAAACAAAATATAAATAAATTAAATTATATATAAAAAATGTTAAATTAAATTATATACTGTATTTGCGAGCGCGCAGCGCGAGCTTTGGCACAGGGTATAAGACAGTCGGGCCCGTCCGACTGATCTGCTCCGCCCATTCTGGTTTTTTGTATGGTTTACTTTTACTATGAATGTAGTAATTTCTACCACAGTGGCATTATAATTTCATTACAAGTGTATTTATTTAATCTCATTAAATATTGCTGCTACGTTTCGTGTGACAGTTTCATAAAATTATATTTTGAATATTTTTTTTTAATTTTACGCTGTGTTCTCAATAAAAAATTCAACCTAAACAGCGTTTGCTGCAGCAACATATCTCTTAGCAACAAATGCCTTAGCAACACAAGCGTTAGCAACATACGTTTTAGTCTGCCTTATTCCGATTTGTGATTTGGGAGCTGCAAACACTTTTTAAAATTCACATCTCTTGCTCAAATGGATTCATAATTTATTTGTCTTTTTGATAATTTAACTATATCATAAACAAATATATTTTTAAATCATAGTACACACTTACAAAAATATTTTAGAGACCTATTGCCATAAGCTTTTAAAAAAATGTATTATATTATCTTTTCCATTTATACCTGTTCTAGATAAAGTTTAAAATAATGGTTAATTACTTTTAAGTATTCTGCGAAAGATGAAATACAATTTTTGCTATCAATTGCTAAAATTCTTAAATTAATTCTTCTTATTAACGTTATTTTGTCCCTGATAAAAATCCAATACGAACTTTATCTGCTAACTAGTGCTGATAGTTTGCAAAATTTAGGGATTTATACAGAAAGACAGACAGACGGACATGACGATATCGATTGCATACATTTATACATATTTGTTGCAAAATGATTTTATATGTCATTTCCTTATTTTACAATGTTATCAAAACATATTGAGGCAGGAAGTCTATCTATTTGCTTGATAGGAAAACAAATTTTTTACGCATTTTGTCTTAAACAGTTTTTTAGTTACGGTCTGTATTTAAGCTGCCATACAGTGCATGAGATCATAAACTCTACATCATGAACTTGTGGCTTGTGGCATGTGGCAGGTGAACTCAGAACCCGTGCCCCAAAGGAGCGCATAAAACAAGCGTCAACTGCAAGTGTTGGGGGAATTGTGTCTCTTGCCGACCCATTAACCTTGTGCACCTTGCACTTTAACAGAAATATAAAATTCATACTTGCTGGGCTTTAAAGAGCTTGCTGCTCTTAGAGCAGAAAATCTGGAAGCCACAAAATCATGGTTCCCAATAATCGTCCCACCTGCCTCCCAAAAAAATCAACTCTGTTGGTGATGTGAAGTAAAATGTCCGTCTGTCCGTATAAACCCCTAGATCTCAGCAACTATAAGAGCTAGATCCGCCATATTCGGGATTTAGTTTCTCCTATTCAGTAAGCAGATTAAGTTTATTTTAGATTTTAGATACCTCCCCGCTTTTCGCCGCAAATCGCAAAAAATCGCACCTATATCATGAATCTCCTTAAGCACGACAACAGCCACAATATTAAAGCTACAGACCTATAGCATTTTTCACCAATGCTGTAAATTTCATTACGATCGGATAAGAAACAGCGAAGATATGCTACTTCAATTTGCGGCACTAAACAGTAGGGGGCGCAAAGTAACTGTCGATGATGGCCGACTGTAGCCTTCTGATCTGCACCAAATATTTCTCTTCAAAAAAGAGATTTTTCTCGTAAGCAGCTTATGAATATAAATTCAGTTCATAAAATACACCATTTCCCAGATACAAATACCGATAAAAGTAGTATGAACGCATATTGTTATTGACAAATGTTAAGTGTTTTGAATTGTTTTATTTGTTTAATGGGTAAAATCATTTTATCAACATGTATTAATATTTGTATAACTCTGTATGTAGTTTGTCTCCTCGCTTATTGCTCGTTCTGCACTTATTAACTAAATACATAAATAATTTAGAGCTTAACCTAAAAATCGTATGGTTTCAATTTGTAGCCAGTTTTTTGCACACGATATTTATAAAAAAAAAATTATAATTAGAATAAACAAAAAAAAGTATCATAATTGTATACAAACATAAATTAAAACATTAAAATGCGAATTTAAAACGAAATACTTTTACATAATTTCATCGTATCGTATTGAAACGAATTCCTCACACAATTGTCTAGCAAATTGTTTACATTGATTACAGAAGATTTACAGATTACAGAAGATTTACAGTTTACAGATTACAGATTACAGATTTAAAGATTAACAGATAACAGCAACTATAGCCCGCATATGGTAAGTGTATATAAACGAATATCAAATATCATAATACAAAAGATTTAAGATTAAGCATGGTTTCAGGGCGTTTGCTTTGTGTGTGGTTTCATTTGATTTCACTCCCAATCATTCAGTTAAAATATAACTCTGCGAGTTATATACTCTATAGTACATATATAAATATATGTATATATATATATATAATGCTAGTTACATTTATATCTAGATAGTATATGAAAATACAATAAGAAAGCACTTGAATTTCTCTATATATCGACGCAAAAAGGCAACTTGGTGTTTTGGTGTTCTTCTTCTTCTTTCTTCTTTTCATTCTTTTGATCCGTTTCCATCCTATGTTACAACTGTAAAGGCAAACTCTTGGCTCCAGTTTGTCAGCAGTTAGCACGTCTTTTGGCCGCACTTTTAGCCGCTGTAACAGTAAAGAAAGTAAAGGTTTAAATATACAGCATACACATACATATGGGATGGTCTTAAGCTAGATCGGTTGAAACGAAATGCAGGTGATTAAACTGGCGGATATTGCTACCAAGTAAACTACAACAGCAACAGGTGGAGTTAGGCAGTATGAGCAGTATGTGCCCAGCAAGCAAAGTTAGGAGGGCTCCAAATTACGTGTCTGAAAAGAGCCGATCTTGAGCGCGTTTTTGGGATGTACTCTAAAATTTAAGGGTTTTCGGAGCACATGCAGAGCTCTATATGCACTTTCGGAGTTTAGGCAAACAATCGAAAATATCGGAATGCAGAATCATGCGATGCAAGTTAGTTATGGATTAATTACATTTTATATTTTGTTGAATGATCGTTGAAAGATGTAAATAAGTACAATCGGACATAAACAACAGTAGGAGACTGTATACACAAAGTTAAGCGAATTGCCTTTGGCATATCTTCGATATTTTTTAACAGATCGTAATAAAATTAACAGCACTCATGAAGAATGCCATAGGCTACGTATGCCAAATTTTGTGGCTGCTGTGGAATTTGTATCTTGCGAGCTCAATGAGGCTGTTGGAAGGAAGAAGGTGTGGAGTTATCAAAAATCTAAAATAAACTTGATACGCGTACAGCATTGGTGAACCAACATGCCAAAAATGGCATCTCTAGCTCTTATAGTTGCTGAGATCTAAGTGTTTATTCGGACAACAGACAGGACAGACGGACAGGCGGACATGGCAATATAAAATCAGCTCGTTGTCCCTTCTGAATGTTACACACATTCTTAATTTGCCCTAACTTAATAGACCTTTTTAAACTATTTCAGGTACAGGGTATAAAAACGCTCATTCCGAAATGCTCATATAAAATCGTCGGAAAAGTGTCATACAACGCACATATTGCTTGCTGGGTTATGGGGTAGTCGAAGTCGGTTTGAAAGTATGCACATAATAGAGTAGCGTATGCAGCTCAGCACCAGGTGGAATCAGTTGAAACAGTGGAAACAGTTAATGTTTAGCCAGACAAATAGACAAAACTCTTACACTTGGCAGGGGGATTTAAGCCCAGCTTCTAGTTGTTGTTGGTTGTTGGGTTTGTTGTTGCTGCTGTTGCTGATGTTGCTGCTGCTGTTGGCACTGCGGGCTTTGAGTCGTTGCTCTGGGTTAAAGCTGTTGTTGTTCTGTGTTTTTTTTTGTTTTTTTTTTTTGTGTTGTGTGTGTTTGGAGTGCTTGTGAGTGTTGTTGCTGCTGCAACTGCGGCTGCTGCTGCTGCTGCTGCAACTGCTGCTGGTTTAAGGCATGCGCAGCACTTACTTTAAAAAGTCATTCATATTGATGTAATTTTTATAACTAAATAAAGAGAAATGCACAAAAACGTTGTTATATATATGGCCAAACAGAAAACAAGATTGGAAAGCAGGTAACAGAAAGAAGCCAAAGTAAAACCATGGGATGTTAGTCCGCGTTTACACGCTGATGTTTTTTCACGCAGTCTTTGTTTGTGCGGCTCTAAAGTAGAGCTGTAGAGTAGAGCTGGGCTTCGATTCGATTTCGATTCGATTAAATCGATTCTTTTTGTTTGATAATCGACTTTTTTGTACCATGCAACTTTGCGAATTCTTGTGAAATTCAATATAACGCGATTATATTTAGAATAGATTTCTATTATACATCAAAAAATCAGGACAAGTCGATATAGTCGATGTCCGTCGGTCTGTCTGTCCGAACTCAAACTACTATTTTTGGTAAGTAGCTTCTCATATGCAGTAGATAGATCAATTTATTTTTTTAAATTTTGTATACCTCCCCCCATTCCTCCGCTAGCCTCCGCCAGTCAAAAGCTTGTTTTGCATTGCCATAGGATATAAAACAGCGAAGATATGTAACAGACAAATCGATAGAAGGGAGTAAGGCAGGTAAGCAAAAAGTTAAGAGTCTGCTATTGTCGGTTACGTCCGACTGTATGCTTCCACCCGACAGATCTTTTTCGTCTTGAATGTTTATATTTTGTATGTTCTACATGCAAGTTGAAATTACCGGTTTTATTTCGATTAATCGATGAAAGCGATTTTTTGATGTGAATCGATCGAAAAGATTGATTCTTGTAAATTAAAGATCGTACCCAGCTCTAGTGTACAACACAAAAACCTGCGATAAACTGCGTGAAAAAACATCAGCGTGTGAATGCAGACTCTAGACACAAAACACAGTTGAGTTGCAACAGTTGAGGGGCATGCAATGGGGCTAAGTACAAAGTAACAAGCTGATAGACAAGACTACAGGCTGCAGACTACAGACAACAGGCCAGAGAGAGGCAAGCACATTATAAGGAAGCTAGCGCTTATGCCTAAACATAGACATATACTATGTACTATATACTATATACTATATACAACATATATACAAGCGGGTATATACAAGAGCTGAGCATCCGCTACCTTTTGGCCGATGTGGTACGCGAATAGGGATTCTGCAGGATCTTTGGATGCGTTTCCATGACGCGCAACAGCAGATTATCCAGATAATCCTCCAGCTCCTTGACACGTTGTCGCTGCAGCAACGCCTCGTTCTCCATGCCATTGGCAATCAGCATCAGCTCCTGCCAAAAGCAATGCAAATTATTATTAATATAATAATAATTAATAATTACGATTTAGCAAAACTCACCTCGCGTGATTTGCCCTCGTATTTTTTGGCCAGCTGTGCAGAGATCTCGGAGCGACGATCCGCATGTGAGCCAGACTTTTCATGGCCAATAATAATGCGTTCCGTGGACTTGGGACTGGGCGAATTGCTATCCGTATCATTCTGTTTATCTGCGAACAATAAAAATGCGTTCAATTAAAACCACAATTGAAATTAAAGATTTCTTAAACCTAACTTAACTTAAAGTAAATCTAATCATTTGTATATGAAATTGTGTGCCATGTGGGAGAGTGTGAGGCCAATAATTATTTAAATTATTATCATAAATAATTAATCGCGAATGCAACAATTAACAAATAGAAACAAAACACAAACAGCGTAAACATGAGCAGAGTGATGTTAACTTAACAGAAAATGTTTAGAAAAATGTTAAAAAAGTATATAAAAAAGAATTTTAGTTTCAATTTGAAGGTGTAAATACAAACTGCAGTTTATGCTAGCTAGTAAATTGAAGATTACGCTCGAAGTTGTCTAGTGTGACCGTAGCTACACAATAACTTAACATGCGGTCACACTAATTTAAAACAATTACTTAAAAGGGAAACGGATGTAAACATGATTGATAGATGACTGATGTGCTGTAGTGTGACCGTAGATAAAATGTATTAATTATACGGTTACACCAATTCTAATTGCGTGTTAATTAGAAAGGAAAGGAAAGGTTAATTAAAAAGGAAAAATGTACTTAAATGTTAGATGACTGATAAATGTACAAACTAAAATATGAAAAACAATGAATTGATTACTATGAATTATCTATATGATTGATAGAGCGTCTAGTGTGACCGTAGCTACACAATATATTTAACATACCGGCACAAGTTAAATTAAAAACAAATTAGTAAATGTTGAATTAAAATCTTATTTACTGTGCCCATATTTGCTAAATATATCTGCAATATAATTAATTATTTAAAAAAAACATTAATCGGACACTAATGTGACCGTAGCTTTACAGTAAATTTAACATTGAATTCAAAAATAAAAAAATTTTGCAAAATTGATGAGATCAAATGCTTTGGAGTGACCGTAATTATTCAAAATATTCACAATATATTTATGTTAGCATACGGTCACACTAACTGAGCAAACAACTAATAACTGAGTACTTAAGAATAAAATAATTATATGATTGATGGAAAATTAATGCAAATATTAGTGTAATGCATAGATGATGGACAGACTGATATTGCTTGAGAATAAGTAGGATTTTTGAGTAGGTATTAGAGGTAGAAAATATATTTAAGGCAAAGGCGATTTGTTTCCATTTTGCAACACTGTGCACACACACACACACCCACACACACACACACACACAGACACACAACTGCCGCACTCCCCCAAGAGCCGCTTGAGAAGTCGAATAGTTCGAGGTACGTGGCAACGCTTGAAGTCAGATAGAGTTTGGAGGAAGATATTGCTCTGGATGGGTACTGGCTGGGTTATGCATTTGTCTCTAGACTGTTCTATTTTTGTATATTTTGGTGTCTTTTTTTGGGTGTGGGAGAACAGCTCACCTCGCTTATTGCCATATTTAAATTTGCCCAAACGCTTCTCCCGACCGCTGCCGCTGCCGTTTCCAAGACTTGCGTTGCCATTGCTGCTAAATTCTTTGGGCGATTGCTCCGGCGTAAGAAAATTGTGCTCTATGCTTGCTTCAACAACATCGTCCTCAATCGCAGCAGCAGCAGCAGCAACAGCAGCAGCAGCAGTAGCTTTGGAGGCTGCTTGTGGCAGCTGTTGCGCCGGTTGCGGCTCCTCCACCAAGGAGGGGCGCTTGGCAAAGCTCAACAGGCGCTGATCCTCCTCGCGTCGCTTGGCGTCACGGCGACGCTGCTCCTGCTGCAACTGCAGCTCCTGCTGTAGGGCAGCCTCCTCTTCGCGCAGCCGCTGCTCATTCAGCCGCAGCTCAGCCTCGAGCCGTGCATCTTCTGCGGCACGACGCTGACGCGCCAACTGCTCCTCGGCGGCAGCCTCTGCCTCTGCCTTGGCCTTGATCCGAGCCGCGCTCTCTGCCTTCAGCAGTTGCTCGCTGTTGGCCACACGTGGCTGCGGTTGCGGGGGCGTGGCACGTGCAGACTTTGGCCTGGCCTGTGGCGCTGGCTCATCCACAAAGATCGCATTGCTGTTGCGCTGCTCGTACTTGGCAAAGCTGGCATTGAATGAGTCAAAGTTGCGCGGCTCCACGTCCGGCGAGAAGAGCGAGCTGCCTGGCTTCTTCTGCACAATCTCAACTGGTGGCAGCTCCTCTTTCGACTGCTCTCTTGGCTGCTCTTTTGGCTGCTCTCTTGGCTGCTCTCTTGGCTGCTCTTTTGGCGCAACGTGCGGCTCATCGTTGTCCGATGAACTCGATGAGGAGCTGCTTGTGTCTGGCGGCGGTGTTGGCGGCTCCTCGCTGGTTGCCGGCAGCGGCACACGCGTCTCCCAGCTGCGACGCTTCAAGGAATCGCTGCTGCCAATCTCCAGATACTTGCCACCACCATACAGCTTGGACTCCCATTCATCCAGCTTAAGTGGCGCCTCTTGCGGCGCCGTTTCCACAGCCGTTGCCAACATACCCATGCCCATATCCTCCCGTTCATGTTCCATTTCCATTTCCACCTCTGCGTCCGCGTCCGCGTCCAGTGTCAGCTGCGTCTGCGTGCGCGGCGGCTTTGAGGGAGCTGGCAGAGTGCGCGCTCGCACACTGAAATCAAGCTCAAGCTGTTCCATCTCCGCCACGATGGGATCCTCATCTGTGGCAAGTGTCTCTTGCAATTTGGCCTTACCTCCGTTGAATTTCCCCTTCGGCATGCCGCTGCCATTGCTGAGCAACGGCGATGGATTACGCGGCGCAAAACCGCTGCCAGCCGATGACGACGATGGTGGCACCTGGAGACCAGAGCGCTGTATGTTTAGCGAGCTGCCGGAGCTCTTGTGCGACAGATTGTCGAACACAAACTCGTCCTCATCTTCGCTGATGACGCCGGGATCTGCCTCGCCGGCGCGCTGGCCACGCCTACGACCGCTGCCGCCCAGACCGGTGGAGCTGTTTGGTGTGCCAATGCTGGCAAAGGAGCCGCTAAACGAGCCGCTGTCATCGCCGTCCGCATGCTTCTTCTTGCTGCGTATGTGCAATTTGGAACTGAGCGAACCGGCCAGCTTCTTGATGCTCTTGCGCTTCTCGCCCTGGCCAATCGACAGCAGGCTGCCGCCCACAGAGCTGGCCAGCTGGCCAATGGAAGACTTGTGCTTGTCCTTCTTGCTGAGATCAGTCAATGAGCCGGATTTGACGACGAACGCGATGCGCACCTCCAGCTCACCGCGCTCCTTGTTCTTCTTCTCCTTGCCCGGTTTGCTCTCCAGCTTAAACCATTTGGCCCGCGGCCTGTCGTACACATCCATGTCCTTCAGCGGCAGCGTCGCCTGCCCCAGGAACTCATCGATGCCCAGATTATTGCGATGCAGACACGTCAGCGTCAGCTCAGCTCTGTTTCCCTGATCCGGGATTTTCCTGCAAACATTGCAAATGCAAATCAACGTCATCAAGGCCACACATTAACACCGAATCACCGAATCACTCACAGTTCGCACTCCTCGTTCCAGTTGACGCTCGTCTCCGCCTTGTCCTTCACCGACGTCTGGTACTTCTCCTTGCCCAGCGCAATTGTGACGAAACAGTTGTTGGTGCCATTCTTGCCCTTGGTCAGCAATCCTCGTGCTCGCTGCACTGCAAAAAGCGAACAAAAATAACGGATAAGTCGAGTGTCAGGTAAGCGCTTAACTGGCTTTGGGGAGAATCTTCGGAGAGAAAAAGAAAACTGATGAATAACTCGCAGATGCAAATGGAAAAGAAAAAGAAAACAATATGAAGATGAGAGTGAGAGAAGATCTTTATTCAACAGAGAGATAAATATTCGTAACATGTATATCGGAAGATGTTCTTGAATAAGAAAATAAGAAAGAAAAGGAAGAAGCAGCTGAAGAGGAATTTAAATATGCAGAGTAGATCTACAGGTAAAGCAAAATAAAGAATAAGCTGAAGGTATAACAGAAGAATAAATAGCTCATTAGCTATTATGAGCTGGAGACGAAAATAGAGAGGGAGATAAAGTTGAAGATGCATAATAATATATGATAATGAATATCATATAACAGAAAGGTATAAAGAATAATATAAGGAAGAATATAAAGACAAATATGACGAAGCATGTCAAGAAAACCAAATCAATACAAAATATCAAATAGTATAAATAATATAATATTGACAGCATTTAAAATAGTACTATCTGACCTGACATGTATCTCACAGGATAAAAAGTAGATTTCAGGACTTTCAAATATGGAGTACATCATTTTTTAGACACCTTTCCAAAATCACTATCGTGCTACAACTATCTTGTCTTTTACAATACAACTCCATTTCGAAAAAGTTAAGAGCCCGTTAAGATTCCAAATTAGTAACAATATACACAATTAAAGTTTAAAAAGCAAATAAAGAGGAAGAAGAATATATAGATGTTGCTAAAGATTCAGGTAATCGAGGAAGCTGCTTATGCATATAAAGAAGCAATAAATTATGACAATTATGAACAGAATTATAAAAATTAGCAAGCGGCACGTAATGACGAAGATAATTATGAATATTTGTACATGCAGTTAATTTGAAGATGTACATACTATATCAGAGTAAGATCAGCTTAGAGTTGAAGACGAAAAATAGGGACACTCTGGTTATTTAATTTCAATTTTTTATTTTTAAAAGTTTGCAATCTTTCTGGTCAGAGAATATGTTGTGGAAGTTAACTATAAATTAGGCCAATACTGCCATCTATAATATGGAGAATACCCCAAAATAATATTGATAACATTCCATACATTCCATTCCTTTTACCTTGATTACAAAGATCATAAAACTAATTTATGTAATACGAAACTGAACTGCGTCTTCCGCTTAATCGTTCTCAAAGTTCATGCCAAAAATAGTCTAGAGGTGCGATTGATGTCTTCATTTTGATTTCGTACGACTTCAGTTCCGGCAGCTGAATCAACAACAAGCGCTACGACAAGTGCGCCGTCTAGTAAAAAAAAAATTAATCAAAAAAATTCGTTAAAAAAAATTCGCATGGATGAAATTGTGAGTCAGTTTCCCGTGGCTCACAATCATATTTGCGATGGCGACCCAAAAGCGAGTTTCACTCGACGGTAGCTCGTGACCTCGACGAATCCAAAATCACAAACGAAAAAATAAAAATAATAATAATAATAGCTCTAATAATATGTACTGAAACTAAAACCCAAACCCCAAAAGCCAAAGCCATAGTCATAGTCAGAGCTAGAGCATCCGGCTGATATGGAGACCACAATAAATCTGCTTTCGGCATTTGTATTTTAGTTGTTATAATTTTTTGTTTCTCAAACAGAAATTCGCAGCATTGTTTGGAGTCAAGACGGATCGGTTCCAGTCCAGTTACATATATGCATAGCAGATTTCAATTCTCAGTCTCTGACTAACCAGGCAGGGCGTACATTACACCAAAACAGATGCATAGCACTCAAGTTCATTTTAATGGGGAAAAAAGGAAGTTATATACAGATTTTGCTTCAAGTGAAAAAAGATCGATATCTAAGGAATAGGAATATATAATTTTAAAATGTATCTTATAGTTTATAACTATTTGATAATTTTTTACTTTCATATTCATTTGATATAAATGTATTCCGATATTAAATATTTTTATAATTATTTGATATTTAGTATTTTTGTGTTGATATTTATTTTATTTTAGATTAGAAACGACATTCTGAATACTTTGCAGATAATGCTATTTAATATTTAAATATTAAGTACAATAAAAACTATCTATAATTAGGAGAATTACAAAACAAATATAATTTCTATATGGTCAGATAAAGTAGAGAATAATATTGGGGATTATAGCTAATTTTCCAACAAGCTTTTCGGCGAATAATTTAATAAAAAAATTAAAATATATGGACGGGGCAGATCAGTGGGACGGAGGCTACAGTCGGGCGTAACCGACCGTTGGAGACCCTTTACTTTGAGTATATGTACATACAAACACAATCAGACGCACACACACTAAGCTACCCGCGTATGCAAGGCACACCACCCCCTCTCTGCCTAGTGCGGCAAATTGTCTGTAGCATATGTTCGCTGTTTCTTATCCGATCGAAACAAAATTCACAGCGTCGATAGATAATGTCATAAACTAGTTAAAAATCAATAGCTTTAAAATTGCGGCTACAGGAGCTTTTTGCGGTTTGCGGGAGAAGGGGGGGAGGTATCCAAAATCTAAAACAAACTCGTGCTGCTTACTGAATAGGGGAACCTGAATCCCGAATATGGTGTCTCTAGCTTTTATAGTTGCTGAGATCTAGGTGTTCATACAGACGGACAGACAGACAGACAGACAGACAGACAGACAGACAGACAGACAGATGGGCAGACGGACATGGCTATATCGACTCGACTTGTCGTCCTGATCAAGAATATATATACTTTGTGGGGTCTGCCACGCCTCCTTCTGGGTGTTACACACATTTCCTCCTTGCACTAAACTAATAGACCCTTTTTACTTTTTTAAAGTAAAGGCTCTAATTAAATAAATAAATCTAAATACTATTTGAAAATACTTTATAATATTGCAATTGATTCGGGGTGATTCGAATACTTTAAACTATTTAATATCATTTTAGAAATGGTTAAAAAATTTAATTAATTTGGTAAGAGTTGCCATGATAATTGCTTATTGATTAGTAGCAAAACGAAAAACGAAATATGAAAGAAAGATTAAGATATTTAAATGTGCAAAGTAAAAAATTGTGCAAAAAGCGATTCGTAACAATAACAATAACCACAACAACAACAACAATTACTTGGCACAAAGTGAAAAGTGTTCAATGGAAATGTAATACCAAAAGCATTTTAGCCATTTTTTTAAGGCTTGCGAATTTGTTCACCTCTCGCTGCTTATCTGCATATAGTAGTATATATATATGTACTACAGATATATGGTATAATATATCATATATAGGCGCCTATGTCTGCGACGCTCTTTCTTTTTATCTATGGCTTATTTCTAGCGAAAGAAATGAAGTTGAGTTGCTTGCAGCCCAACACTGTGGGCGTCTTGACGCCAAATAATTATTATTACATTAACAGTTTTTCCTTTTGCCCGTTTGTTTTTTGCCAATCTGCCATTCTACCATTTTGCCATTCCGTTTTAGACCCGTATTCATCGCTCGTTTTGCTCTTGTTGCTGTTGTGTTGTTGTTGTTGTTGTTGTTGTTGTTGTTGTTGTTGTTGTTGTTGTCGTCTTCTGCTTTGGCCACATAACTTAAGCCAATTTAGGAAGTTTTTGCAACGACATCGCCAGCAGCTCACCCAAACATAAATATGTACATAAATACATAAATACAAACATACCTGCACGTATGACTACAACATACACTGAAAAAATTATTGCATTTTCATTTTTATATAAGCAAAAACTGATCGCATAATTCAAATGCCAACAGCGTACGAGTTTTTGCTTCGGAAAGTGTTTTCCGAAGTCATAAACTGCAAAGCTCAGTCGGACGCACTCGACTAACGTAGAGGTAGAGTTTTTTATATTGATGAGTGTTACTTTTTATTACACATAAACTGAAATTCTCTATTATTGGATTTTAAATGCATTTTTTGTATTTCGAACCTGCAAATTGTAAAAAAAAAGAACTTTTGTCTATATGCTATGCATTTTTTTCTAGTGTAGACATGTATACATATAATTGAGGTTAAAGCGTACAAACGGACGGACAAATGGCAGCGGCAAAACGGCAAACGAAACAGTAAAAAACAGCGCCAAAGCAATAGTTGAATAGATAGATGGATAGATGGATACATAGATGGATGGATGGATGGGTTAGAATATAGAATTTATGCGCTGACTATCGATAAACCGGCTTGCGTGGAGCAGGGAGAATATCAGATTCTCTCTTAACTAAACTGGCAAAGGAAGGGAAAAGAGGCAGACACAGAGAGAGAGACATAGCAAGCCAGAGAAAGAGAGAGAGAGAGATGTAAATGGAGAGACAACAAAAATAGAAATGCCAAAACGTAAATGGTAAATGCCAAATGCCAATGCTAAAATATGCCAAAAACAACTTAAGAGTCTACAGCAGTGGGGAAACCGTTAAGCTGTTGTGTTTATTGAGTTGCCGTTCAGTGATTCAGTTAGTCAGTCAGTCAGTCATTCATTCAGTCAGTCAGTCAATCAGTTAGTCAGTCAGTCAGTCAGTCAGTAAAGGAGTCAGAGCGTCAACATTTGGCAAGCATTTCTCTTTGTCTTGAGTCAGCGTGTGAAATCATCGTGCGATATCTTTTATAGTCTAAACCCGATCAAATTGCTAAGGCCAGTAAAAATTCGCATTCGCATTGGCATTCGAATTCCATTACATTTTCGATTTATACACTACAAGTAATAAACGAACCATCGGTCTAGCCCCACTGCATGTATACCCTTTACCCACCCACAGCTCGCGCTGCGCGCTTGCCTCGTATATGACTTTAGAATAAATGATTTAAAATTAAAAATCAGATTGTAGTTATGATCAAAAATATATATACTTTTCTGCCACGCCTCTTTCTATCCGTGTCATACATTCTCTCAAAGTTAATAACCCTACCATTTCTTCGGTACAGGGTATAAAAACCTTGCCACAGCTAATTGAAAGCTTTGTCGAGAGCAAACAGAAGCCCAAATCAAAACTCTAGAGCGCTCTCTGGCTGGCGTCATCAATGAATGTTGGGTAAATAAACGAATACACTCACAAACACTCACACAACCAGAGTGAGTCTGGGTGTGGGTGTGAGTTTGAGTATGAGTGTGGGAGAGTGTTTGTATGCCAAAAGTGAGAGCAGGTGAGTGCGCGATCAACGTAAATAAACAGCCGAATGCACTGCGAGAAAATACCAGGTAGCGTATAAAAAATAAATATGTATAGATCATGATTTATATCAAAACACGACATTTATGTATTTTTTATTTTCTATAAAAGTGTACAAAATAAACGTTTGTTATAATTTATTATTATTTGACTTTATTATAAAAATTACAACCAGTTTCATAAATAAATCTATAAATTAAAAGCCGTCAAAAAATCAGATATGTGGTTTCCCTACTCTTCCCGGTGGCTTTCTTGGGCTTTAATTTTTTAAAACTCATAACGATTGGTATTTATGGTGCCTAGAAAAAATCAGCAAACAAACCAAATGGCGGTGTTATTCGTGATTAACAGTAATAATAGCTCCAATACAATTAAATTATTTATTATCTAAACTATCAGTTAGATCAATTTAAATAATTTTTTTAAATCTACAAAAAAAAATGTATTTGTTACGATTATTTGTTCATATGGTTTAACTTTTTATAATGTCATAAAACGCGCAATATTACCGGCATTATGAGTCAGTTTTTTTTATAGGAATGTTAATATATACACATACATATATATGAAATATGAATGCGTTACGTAGTCCACCCGCCTAATAATGAATTTGCAGTTTCTGCAGCGCAATTAACACTCAACAGTAAAATAAACAGAAAAAATATATTGAAAAAAAAATATATAAAAAAATTAACTCTAAAAAATCGAATCATGATAACATAGAAAAAAAATATATATACTATATATGCAGTTATTATTCATAATATTAATATATATTAAAAAATTCTTTTATTTGCTATTAAAATAAAACTTTGATTATATAAATCATAAGTTTTAATTGATTGATTATTGGCAATCACAACATGCTAAATTATTGTATTTTATTTAAACAGAAATTCAAAACCTATGTGGAAAACAAAGATTTGATTTATTTTGCTTATTTTTTTAATCTTAGTTCAGTTTAAAATATCAAGCTTAATGTTGAACTTAAAAGGTTCTGATTTGGAATATATACTCTCTCTTATTATTTTTAACTATCCTGAAAGGCGCATTGAAATCGGTTCAATCATCGAACGTTGTCTCCACACAAAAGAGTAAGTAGAAGAAGCATTGCTGCTACTCTGTCGTGTGGCAGTTTTATAGAATCATATATAAAATATAGGGTACCAGGTATTCGACTGATCTGCCCTGTCCAAATTGTTGTTAGCTATGTTTCTCTATCAATATCTAGTATTAACTACAGTAAATACATCCATTTATTTAGCTATACTTCCCCGCTTATGAATGGCATGATTTTAACCTATTTCTCTTTAGTAGGTATCCATCTATAGTGTATCTGTCTTCTGTCTAAGCGCCAGTTGGCTGTGAATTACTCGCATTGTTCCCAGGCCCATGAGTATATACAATGCTGCTGCACCTCAATCATGTCTGATTCCAAAAATATAAACAAGAAAGAGTGCAAAAGAGACACGAAAACAGAGAGAACAATGCGACAATGCAACTGGCGGCAATTGTCGCGTTTGTTTTGCTCTTTTCAACTCTCGCTTTGGCCTCTTGCTGCTTGAGGTCAACATTTGAGGTTAATTAATTTCAATGAAATCATTGCCAAGTCGTCGGTATTGTTATGATTATTGCGTATGAGTTGTATTATGGTTTTAAGGAAATTAAACAAATTTTCTAATCGTTTGTAAATTGTATAATGATACATGAAGTGCATTAATTTGATGATTCGCGAACTGCTCTTCAATTATGCGCGTTTTGTGGGCGTTTAAAAACGCGTCAACAACTTGAGCAGAGGCACGTTTAAAAGTGGAAGAAAAACCCAAAAAATAATAATGATAATAATAATAATAATAATAATACTTGACTTGCGACAGTTAAAAGTGGCAGTCGACCGTTAAGAGCCAAGCGACCTTATTTTTGGTTTTGGAGACACAAGTCGCCGTAAAGTGTTTGGGGAGCTGCTGCTGTTGTTTCCCCACCCTCTCACTGCCACTCCCACTCAGCCCCTGCCCCGCTTGGCCCAGGCCTAGGAGAGGCAGCAGTAAAAGTCGCATTACAAATGTAAAAAATTCTCAACACGCACTGTTCCACTTTTGCTCTGCGTGAGAAGCGCAGAGACAGAAACAGAGACAGAGAAAGAGAAGAGAGGAGAGAAGTAGTTGGACCTAATGAGATACACGAGAGTCAGCGCCCATGCCCATTATGATCAGTGTTACCGATTTTTCCGAGAAAACAAAAAAATGTACGGGAATACAGCTAAAAAGTTTTCAAAATAAGCCGGAAAATAGCCAAGATATTCAAAAGATTTTCTCATACATTTTGGCAGTTTTTTAGACCCTTTACTTTAAAAAAGTAAAAAGGGTCTATTAACTTAGTGCAAAGAGGAAATGTATGTAACAGGCAGAAGGAGGCGTGGTAGACCCCACAAAGTATATATATTCTTGATCAGGACGACAAGACGAGTCGATATAGCCATGTCCGTCTGCCCATCTGTCTGTCTGTCTGTCTGTCTGTCTGTCTGTCTGTCTGTCCGTCTGTCTGTCCGTCTGTATGAACACCTAGATCTCAGCAACTATAAGAGCTAGAGACACCATATTCGGGATTTAGATTCTCCTAATCAGTAAGCAGCACGAGTTTGTTTTAGATTTCGGATACCTCTTCCCCTTCCCCCGTAAACCGCAAAAAGCTGCTGTAGCCACAGTTTCCAAGCTATTGATTTGTAATTTGGTATTTAACTAGTTTATGACATTCTCTATCGACGATGTGAATTTTGCTTCGATCGGATAAGAAACACCGAACATATGCCACAGACAATTTGCCGCACTAGGCAGAGGGGGGGTGGTGTGCCTTGCATACGCGGGTAGCTTAGTGTGTGTGCCTTTGATTATGTTTGTATGTACATATACTCCGACTGTAGCCTCCGTCCCACTGATCTGCCCCGTCCATTTATTTTGATGTAATTTGGTGAAAAATATCTCTAAATTTTGGTTCGAGCTGGTTTTTACAGGATATTCTAGAGCCTAGTGCGTTCTGCTGAAAAAATCTGACAAAAATGTAAATTATTTTTCCAAGCAGATGCTCTTCAAAAACCGCCAGAACTGACGTAGAAAAAAGTGGATGTGGCAACACTGATTATGATCTTCATTTCTGTAATGACGATCATGTTCTACTGCTGCTCCCGGGGCCATTGCTCCTTATGCTAATGAGGCTATAAGCAGAGCAGTTTTAGCATCTGGCCCCGTCTGCAATTCAGCCTCAACTCTACAGATATATATATACAGTAGAATCCGGTTATAACGACGCCGCTTATAGCGTCCGTCCGGTTAGTGCGACGAAAACTCGATGGTTTGGTTGGTCCCCATACAAACTTATATGAAACGGCCTCCGCTTATAACGACTCCGCTTTTAGCGACAAACCGCTTATAACGACGAGATTTTTCAATTTCAATTCAATTTTCATTTCAATTCAACCGGATATTGCGACGTGCCGAACAAAAAAAAAACTTTAAAGCGGAAAATTTGATTTCTTTAACAATGCTAAAAGAAGCAAACAAAATCATGGATTTTGTGTTTTTTCAATACGAAAAAGAAACAAAATCATGGATTTTGTCTTCCGGATATAACGACGTCGGTCCCTTGAAAGTCGCTATAACCGGCTTCTACTGTATTAAATTTTTTGTTTTGATTAAAAAATTAATTTGTTTTATTTTAAAACCTATTACGAACATGGCATCCATAATATACAAAAAAAATTTTTTTTTGCTCCTTTCGGATAGTGCGTCTGCCGGATATAACGACGTAAAATCGTCGGTCCCTTGAATGTCGCTATAACCGGATTCTACTGTATATATATATATATTTTGAAATGTTTTCAATGTTTCTTGCAGTTCGTCTCGCTTTTGATTTTGATTTAAGCTTCGGTTTTGGCTTCAGTTTCCGTTGGCATTGGCTGTAGTATTTATTGTGTATTTCCTAATTGTCACCAAGCCCCTGTATTGGCCTTCTATTGGCTTAATAGTTTTTTTGAAAACTGGATTTCGACTGGCCAAAAACAACTTGCATACTTGCATAATACAAAAGTTAAAGGATTTAGCTACAATTACTACAATCAATCTAGCTTAATTGCAGGCAAATATCAGCTCATAATATAGCTAGAGTAAAAATCAGAATATGCAGTCTATATTTGATGTATTATCGCCTGAGCTTCAATTCGGTTTATTCTTTTTTGCCCATGGCACGATCTAGCAGGCTAAGATTTGATAACAAACTTCAACGTATTCTGCAGAGTTGCACCAAGAAAGAATTATCGATAATTTGATTTGCAAGTTTATTAAAGTTCCAATGCTCTAAATTATAAAACCCCTCATTGGAATTAAAATAAAAAAATTAATTAATTTATTTATTAATAAAAAAAATTAATAAATGAAGATGCCAGTTAATACTGTCTAAAAAACACATAACAAAAACGACGTCAACATCTGATTGCCAAAGCTGCTAAAACTGTTGATTATGTCTTGTAGCTCATCAGTTTATTATACCCTAACTAATTTGCGTGAAGCAACGGGTATGCCGAGCTGTCATTTGCCAAATTACCTAACAGAACAGTTTCTATGCTAGAAACCAAAGCACATTTTGAGCTCATCAGCTCGGCTTAATGAGTGTTTATATAATTGATGTTTGGCTTCTTCTGCGGCCTTCTTCCACAGCTTTCTTCCAAGTCTTTCTTCTTCTGTGTGCATAATATGCCGTTAAGAGAACAGCATTTGATAATAAACATCAGCAACAATTAGTCGCAATATATACACACATAAGTAGTAATATCATGCGCCGAGATCGTGCGAAAATGTTGATTTATGACTCGACTGATTGTTGTTGTTGTTGTGGAAAACTCATGTTAAACCGTTGTGGAGTTTTTCATTTCATTTCATTTCGTTTTGATGTTTGATTTGATTTCAATACATTTCATTTGGTTTCGTTTTTAGACGCAGTACTTTGAAAAAGCACAAAAGAGTCTATCAAGTTAGTGCAAATGGGAAAAGTGTGTTGCAACTAGAAGGAGGCGTGGCAGAGCCCACAAAGCATATCTATTCGATATAGTCATGTCCGTCTGTCTGTGCGTCTGTCTAAACAAAATCTCGCAAGCTATAATAGATAGATCCACCTATTTCGGTATTAAGGTTCTCCGCTTTGCTTTATTTTATAGATACCTCCATCCCTTTCCCAACTAACCACATTTTTAAAGCTATATACTTGTAATTTGGCATATAGCATTCTCTATCGACGTTCATTATTGCCTTATAATCGGATGATAAACATGGAAGATATGCAACAGACAACTTGTTTGACTGGGCTTAGTTTAAGATGTGTGCTTACGCGTGCTTAGGTTCTACTGCCGACGATTACTTCCGACTGATCTGCTCAGCTGTTTCTGGTTTCGTTTTGACTTCAATTCATTTCATTTGGTTTCGTTTTATTGTTATGCATTATGCATTTTGCATTCCGTTGCACTCGCTGCACTCGTACAATGTTATGAGTGTATTCAAACTACATGCGACCGAGTGCATAATGATTAATTCAAAACGAAGGGGGCGCCGGGGGAGCGAGGCGCAATTAAATGATTGCTGTATTCAATTGAAGCACACGTAGACACAATTTCCAACGCGAACCAAAAGGTCAACAGAATCTAACTTGGGTTAGTAATAATGGCAGCAGTTGCAACTTGCAACACTTGCAGTAACAGTAGTTGCAACAATCGCAGTTAACTCGATATCAATTTGCTGGCATGCGGCAGACCTGTTTCGTTATTGTTGCTGCAACGCGCGCCTGGAATACTGGAATACCCGTCCAACTGGGTCGGGGCAATGAAACGTAACTGTTACGCATAAATGCATTCATCCACATTCATCCACATTCATTCATCTATCCAACGGGCATCTTGCCCCCATTGCAATTGCAACAAATCAAACGGCAAACAAAAGCTGCATACCTGCATACCTGCACACATAAACATACATATGTACATTCGTACATTCGTACATACTACATACCTCTCATACCGCACATTCTAGTATAACCAACTTAAGCAATCATACACACATACAACTCGTTTGCCATCAGCATTATTATTGCTCATCAAACTAGGGTTCCAGCTGAACCGGTTCGGAACCGAAATTCCGATACTTTTTGCATTACAAACCCTGTTTGATTGCAGAATTACGCATTGGCTCAAAATATTCTAACCTTATATTTAGTTAATAATAATTTATCAAGGATAATCAACAAGGCCAAAAACTTAAATTATCTATAAGAAGTCTTCAATATAACTAACGATATAAATAACAATATAAATAACGTTTTTATGGTAAGTTTTATTCAATTTATTAGCCCATCCAAACCAGAAGCGGAAAACCTGCATCTCTGAACCATTTCATCAATTTAAAAAACACAATCAGACGCACACACACTAAGCTACCCGCGTATGCAAGGCACACCACCCCCCCTCTGACTAGTGCGGCAAATTGTCTGTGGCATATGTTCGCTGTTTCTTATCCGATCGAAACAAAATTCACAGCGTTGATAGAGAATGTCATAAACTAGTTAAATACCAAATTACAAATCAATAGCTTGGAAACTGTGGCTACAGCAGCTTTTTGCGGTTTGAGGGGGAAGGGGGAGAGGTATCCAAAATCTAAAACAAACTCGTGCTGCTTACTAAATAGGGGAACCTAAGTACCGAATATGCTGTCTCTAGCTCTTATAGTTGCTGAGATCTAGGTGTTCATACAGACGGACAGACAGACGGACAGACAGACAGACAGACAGACAGACAGACAGATGGGCAGACGGACATGGCTATATCGACTCGTCTTGTTGTCCTGATCAAGAATATATATACTTTATGGGGTCTGCCACGCCTCCTTCTGGGTGTTACACACATTTCCTCTTTGCACTAAACTAATAGACCCTTTTTACTTAGGGTCTAAAAACTTGGCTCCAACCCGTATTTCAAACAATACTTTATTTTAAAGTATTCACTAAGGTGTTTAACAGTACTAAACAAATTTTAAATTCACATTTCTCAAAATGTAAAATAAAAGTTATTTAAATTAATAATCGTTTAAAATGATCTTAAAATAAATATATAAAAAATGATCAAGTTTATTAATTATTATATTCGCGTAAAACTATAATTGCTTAGATTAGACTAAATTAAAATGAAATTTTAAATAAAATATTACCCAAGATTGTTCGGGAATTTATTCAATTATTTAATGTACCCTTACTATACATTTTTCTTTTTCCCCCGAACTTCTGCATGTAAAAAACGTAGGTATTTTGTTTGTTTTTGTTCTTTTCAGACTGTTCACTTGGAAAAGCTAGAAACACGCCCTGACTAAATGAATCATGGCAAGAAAATATTTTATCACACAACTAACATACTTGGCTTTACCTTTTCAACATTTATTTATTTCATTCACTTCTAAAAATAACCGTTTCTTATCGCTACAAAGTCTCAGTGTTATCAGGTGCTAGCTGATCTATAAATTTTGTTCCAAGCATCTATAAATCTATCTACAAAGTCTAAGCCGGCTATATAGCAAATCAGTGCAGAATAAGCTCCAACTATCATAGCAACTATCTCGCTTATTGGTAAAAATCGTATTAAATATATATAAGATTCTATGTAAAATCTGATTTTTATTTAATATTATATAAACAAATTGTCTATATCTAAATATATATATTTTTATATTACAAAAATTATAAAATAACACTAATAATAAAAAACAAGTTGATCAAATTCGGTCTTGATAAGCTAATTTTAATAATGTTTATAATGTTAAATTCCGATTTTTTACTATTAAATAACATGTCCTGCTAGGATACCTAGTAGTCGCTCCCAGCCTTCGTATGCACAATTTCTAGGGTGCGTGAGCTTGTTAGACTTTGAAGTTGCTTTCCCTTGGTGCTTGCACAGTGGAATATTTGTTTGTTTGTTTGGCTGATTGGTTGGTTTCGATGGTTTGCGGTATCTTTTCGAAGGCGCAACATTACGCAATCTTGTTGCCGTTGTTGCTGTTGTTGCTGCAACATCATGCCACATTGCACGCAATGAATTAACGGCTAAAAATAACGCAAACTATAACACATCGAGCTGCAAAGTTCTGAAGAACGGAAAACCAGCCTGCAAGGACGGAGACTAGCAGTCGGAAGCACTCGACTGAAGAATACCCTGCAGCTTTCAAAATCAAATCATTTTGAATATAATTTTTTTTATACATAATTTAAAGTTATTTATGAAATATCATACGAAGCGCAGCAGCAATGCTTCTTCTTACTTTTTTGTCTACACAATGCTTCAATATACTGTATATTTAATAACTTCCGAGTTTATTAGCCGATTTCAATGAGTTTTTAAGGATATATATATATAATGGTAGAGAGTATTTATTTAGTGCGTAAAGGGGCGTGGCATCTAAAATAAACTTAAACCGCGCATGGTATACACCTACCTACATGCTAAATATGAACGCTCTAGCTTAAGTAATTCCCGAGATCTACGGGATTATCCGCGGTATCTCTTTATCTCTTTAATAGCTAATAGCCCTGTTTTTAGCCATTTCGTGTATACAGGGTATAAAAACAGCAGCAAATATTCTAAAGCCGACGACAACGCATTACGATGTACAAAGCACTCAATAGAGACCTGCGGGCACTCGAATGGGGGCCATGAAGGAGTGCCAATGACTTGGGAGTGGCCCAATTACTTAGGTCTAAGTGCCCAAATAGCTGAGTGAAAGAGACAAAAGCCAGAGGCAAGAGCAGAGAGAGACATGAAACAATAGAAAGCACCTCAGGTGACGCATGCATAGAAAGAGTTATTTAGGGAAATAATTGTAAAAATTGAATTCGTTGATACAAGAGACACGAAAACATAAATAAACTTGATATACTAAGCCGATCTAATCAACCTAAAGTTTGGATTTTCTTTTTATCTATTTTGCAAAAGTAATTCGTATGTAAGACAATAATAATTCTATTTTTATGGTTCGTTCGTACTGAGGAGTTTCCCCTCTGTTCGGATAACTCATGTTTTAGCTGCCGGCCTATGCCTCAAAAGGTTTATGTCAAGACCGTACTTGCTCCAGTTCTGCTTATCCGAAACCAATTTATGCAAAGTTTGTTGTTAACCCCCACAACTGATCTAGTTTTCAACTAAACTCTTGACTTTCCTTAAAGGTCGTAAAGTTGCTCATCCGCTAGCCGCGATCAAGATTAAAGTTCCATTAGATTTTAACCTACTTAGTAATAGCTTCATCTCGATCGGAATTCATTTGGAGATTATGCAAAGGTTCCAACTAGTGTTGGCAAAACAGGGATAGTGTACACTGTTGATAATTCCGTTAATCGATAGTTGCTGCCATCGATAACAATCGATTGGTTTATATACTTAATTAAAGCCAGAAGAAGAATATTTAATACTTTTAATATATATTTCAAAATTATACTTCTTCGTGAGACAGTCGATTATACGATTATAAGATCGGTGTGTGGTTTATTTCCGATATTTATCGACTGATCGATATTTGTAAGTCATCAAAGAGCTTAACAATCAGGAAAAGCAATTATATTAGTGGCTACCTAAGTTTTGTAGAACTTAATTTACGGTTTATCACCAAAAGCTGTTTTGAAAGAGACTGCGTGTGTGTGAGTGTGTGACAGTCTGTGTGTGTGTGTGTGTGTGTGTGTGGTGGTGGGAGAGGGGGTGTACACAAATGGAGCGTGTGCCCATCTCGAGTGTAAATATTGACATGAGTCTCTGGCAAATAGAAGAGTTAAAGATACTCGTATTATGATTATATTAAACGCGTACGGCGGGCATTCCGGCTGAGCAAGCCGGGCAATTGGCCCGTGGGGCACACACACACACACACGCACACAGACACACACACACGTCTTATAACTTCCTCAATGTGTGTGTGTGTATCAATCAAGAATGCAAACAATGCCTTAAAACAGACAACAAAAATCAACAAAAAGCACAAGACGGACGGATTTGTTTATTAATTGACGTCAACTCAAGAGGCTGGCTAGTGACGACTAGAAAAATACCCTACAAACAACCCATAGATAACACAAGTAATTTAACATGAATTATAGCAGCTTTAAAGTTTCTTTTACCCTGCAGTATAAAAATGCGTTAAATTTCATAAAAATCGGTACATAATTTAGGGAGATATGACTTATCAAAGTTTTGCTTTCCTGGCAATGCTGAAAGAGCATAGAAAATTCGACGTATTTCGCTGTTGCTTTTTTGTATTTTATTGCTGGATTTTTGTATAAGCTAAGCAAATACTCAAATAATAAAGTATTTAAATGAAAAAAAGAGAGAGAGAGAAAGAGAGAGAGAGAAGGAGAGAGCGAAACTCTCGCAAGTTCAAGGTGGTAAGGCAGATGCCAAAAGGACAAACAATGCCAAATGCAAATTAAGCATCAAAAGCTGATGACGGCACACAGAGTACGTACATACATACATACATACATGCATACATACATACATACATACATACATGCATACATACATACATCTGTGCATAGGTGTGTTTATCTGTGCTTGTCCATGTTGCCATTTTGTGTTTTATCTGCTTTATTTACAGTGACAAAAATTATTGTGAGTCATTTACGGGTCATAGAGCTGCAGATACAAACATACACACATACATACATACATACATACATACATACATACATAGACAAGTATATACACATGATAAACATACAGATGTTACGATAATTAAATAAGGCAACACTGCTTTACCTTTTCTAGTCATCATTGCAAGAGGATGAGAGAGAAATTTTGCACAGTGTTGCCAGAAATGGCTAAATTGGCAATACTAAACATCCAAAATATCCATATGAAAATCTTTAATTAATCGTAATTCTTTGATTAATGGACCGATTTAATTGAAATTTATAGCATTGGTAGATATCAATCATCTCTAGTAGAGATTCTCTACAGTTCGTAGCAGGGCGAGCGGCGTAACGCCTGTAATATTGTTTCGTTCATATCTCTTGTGTTTATTGGCCGATTTTAATGCGCTTTTCAGGATAGGTAACTACCATACACAAGAGTATATATTCCGAGTTTCAACGTTCTATGTTCAATATTACGCTTGTTATTCGGTTTTTATTGATTAAGGCGTAGAGGGGGCGTGGCATCAAAAATTTGAAAAAAGCCTCATCTGTGTATGATGTAGACCTACCAACTACTGAAGAGAGAATTCATGTAAATATCTCAGTGTCTTTTAAATTGGCGAATGTATTTTATTTCATTCATTGTGGGCGGCAGGGGCGTGGCATTTAAGATTTGAAATAAACTTGATCTGCGTATGGTATACACCTTTCAAAAGAGACCATAACGGCTGCACTAGCTTTTATAGTTGCTGAGATCTACGCACTCATCCAAACGGACGGACAGACAGACGGACATCGCTAAATCGACTCAGCTCGTCTCCCTGATCAAGAATATATATACTTTGTGAGGTCTGCCACGCCTCCTTCTGCCTGTTACATACATTCTGACAAAGTTATTAACCCTGTTTTTCCCATTTTTCAAATGGGCAACGGGTATAAAAAATCTTCCTGATCGGCGTTTATAACCTTTTAACATAGCTAATAATTGTCTGGCGAATTTTTTGACTTGATTTAGCGCTTTTAATGCCACTGTGCGAACAAGCTCAATTATAAAATGCCCAAAAAAACAAAAACACAAAAAATGCGGCAAAGAGCGCAAAGCAAAATAACAATAATAATAAACAAAATATGTAATAAAATGTGTGTGTCTATATGTTTCAGAAATCAATCAAAGAAAACAAGCAGAAGGTAAGGAATTTTTGCGATTTTTGCGATTTTCTGCTCTTCTTTTTGTTGTTATTTGCAAAGACACGCGCGATGAGTAAGCGCGACAGAAGTTATTATCGTTGAATAGCAAAAATACAAGCGCAATCTTATCAGTGAACGCGTCTCACTGATAATAGGCCAAAAGTTAAGAAAATATATTTGAAAAAAAAAAAAAACAGAAAAGAAAAAAAACTATATAAGAGAAACCCGGGAAAACGTGGAAGCTGCGTGCTGAGCAGTGTTGATAAATTTCTTTAAGAAAAGAAGGCTGTTTTTGACGGAAATAAAGCCAAAGGAACAGGCCAGTTTTTCTATGCTTTCACTTACTGGATTTCAAATTATTCAATTCAAAATAGCTATAACCATAATTTCCCTATATATGTATTTGACTGTATTAAAAGCCAACAAATTTGGTACAACCAATAAATTATATATATTCTTGATCCGTTTGTATAAAAACAATGTATTTGTATTTTTAAAAAAATATGCTTTAAAAAAAAACAGCCAGATTTGAGTGGAAAAACGCGGAACTGGCAGCACTGGCGCTAAGCTCGCAAGCAGCTCTGCCGCTGCCGCTGCCGCTGCCACAGTCGCAGTCGCAGTCGAGGGTCATGACGCACACAAAGCAAAAAGTGAAATTTTAAACAAGATATCGCATAGCTTACAGAAAGTTTTCTCCCCACAAACAAAATCTTTGTCTTCCTAACTTTGTGTGTGTGTGTGAGTGTGTATGTTTGTGTGTGTTGTGTTTGTTGTTCTTATTGCACCCAGCGTTGCCAATTTAGCGGTTTTCAAAATTATATTTGTGTCATAAATGTATTTGTAAAATTGTAATTATTTTTAATATTTTTTTTAAATTTTTTTTACGTATTTTTATTTATTTGTTTATGTTTATGTTTAAGTCAGTATTTTGTAAATATTTTCTGTTTTGCGAATCTGGCAACACTGATGGCCATTGAGGCGTAACAAGCCGTTGACAACAACAACAAGCAGCAGATGTATTAGGCGCAATTCCAATCCGCATGCACACAAGCGCACAATCAATCTCACCTGACACACACGCACGCACACTTGCAGACGCTTCACAAACACACACACACAAAGACGCATATGTATGCGCTAAACAAGTTTAAACTTTTAATGCGATTTTTTACGAGCGTCGCCCTCTCTCTCTCTCCATCAGTGTTGCACATTTTTTCAAGAATATAAAGCCAATAAAATAAAGCTAATTTGCTTTTAAAAATATATATCTTTCAATTATTAACCGATTTTCATTAAATTTACAGAATTAATAAGTAATAATTATAATATTTTATTTAGCTAGATATTAATGATCTTAATGATAGATTTTTAGACCTATTTATGTTATTTATTTTAGTTTAAAAAAACTCAAAATATCTTAATAAAAACAAACAAATTCCCTCTAGCGGAAAAAAAGCGTGTTTGGCAACACTGCTACCAAGCTCAACCCTCTCGCGATCTCTTTGTTTTTGCATTGGCATTCACGAGTGTGACCAGCTGACATGACGAACAAGCGATGATGAGGGCATCGTGACGCAGGGGGCGGGGGGCAGGATACCTGCACTTACCCGTTACACTGCAGTGTGTTGGACTCCACATTGTCGATAGCACCGCTTGGAGTTGTGGATCGTGTTTCGATTGTTGCGTTGTTTTGTTTGTGTAGGCGGGGGGAAGCAGGGGGCGCTTTTAATTGTTAACAACACTGGAGCGCATTAAATTCTTATTGCAATATGCACACACTGTTTCACGCGACGCGCTCTGCTCGTAATTGGTTAAAAAGGCAACAGAAAAAAAATTAGAAGCGTACAGAGAGGAACAAACGCGGATGTTCCGCAACTCCGCCGTTTGTGATGTCTGAAACGAAACTGGCAATCGATGTGACGTTATCGGCACTGCCGCTGCGTGCGGTATTAAGAAATACCATGCCTCGTACGGTCACTTTGTCCGCTGTGAGAGTGGTATTTTTAACAGCGATGCCAATTCAGCGGGTTTCGGAAATATATTTCTGCTCAACAATATATTTATTTTGTACATATAGATTTATTTTTAATATTGTATATTGACTTTAATTTTGTATTTTTTTTTGCTTATTTTATTCTATTATTACGTTTATTATAAGCCATTCTTCTCTGGCTTTTCCGGCACCACTGGCAAAAAACACAAACAGTATCTATAGAATTTGATTTTCTTAAAAAAAAAAAAACACATATTACAAATTACAAATATATATAACATTATTTCTAATTTTAAAATTGTCAACAGATTTCTAACAAGCAACCCACTAAAATGCCAACGCTGATCGTTTGCGACAGTGCCAGAAATAGCCAAATTTAAACTCCAAAATATCTACAAAGCATAAAGCAAATACAAAATAAATAACAACAAAAAATTAGCTGGCGAAACGCGTAGGAGGAAAAAATTTAAAATAAAATTTGACTTATTTTAAGTTTGAGACCAAAGGCCGGATAAACCCCAGGAAAGAAAATAACAAAAACCACACTGGCATACAAACACAACACAAAAAATTATCCCCTTTTTAAATTAATAACAATTGTTTTTTTATTAAATTTATTTACTTTTTTGCTAACATTTATTTTTTTACATCTAGCTTTTTCTGGCAGCACCACGTAGAATATGCCGAAAAAACACCACTTTTGGCACAATTATGCTTCCAATGGCAACCCTGGCAGGCAATAACAGCGGCTTGCAACACTGCTGGCAGCTAGTTCGTTCACTGCACTTTTGCCAGCTCCGCTTTTTCCCGCCAGATCTGGACGTTTTTAAGGAGTTACATTCAGATTATTTGAATTTAGTAAAATGCATACCAAAATAGGCCTGTTTTCAATTTTTTGATCGATATTTGCCTAGCTTTTATTTAAATGTTGTTTTGTGTAAATTTTTATTTTGTATAATAAAGAAAGTTGGCAGCACTGCTGCACTATGTTACACTAAGTCGTTCACTAAACTGTTAACTGATTCATTTGAACTGAGTCCGAACTGAACGACACAACTCCAACAGCTCCAGAGCAAATTCCTACAGCTGCGAAAAGCAAAAAAGACGCCGCATTTATTTTAAAACCGTTCGCATCGCAACGTCTTTTCGTTAATTAAGTAAATACTAATATATATAATACTTGCAACTGTAAAGCGAGCAATTGACGCCATGGAGCCCATGAATCTTGGCAGCCCCATTCACAGCAACCAGAGCCAATATCTGCCGCCCTTTCTGATGGGCGATCCGCAGGGCGTGGCCGCCCACAACAACACGCTGTCGCCCAAGACAGGACGCTACAACGTTAGCTTCGGTGAGTGCAACAAACGGTTGCAAGTGCGCGTTTACACGCTGATGTTTCTGCACGCGGATTTTTCATGGAGATTTTTGTTTTTTTTTTTGTAAAGTGCACAAAAAGTTACAGTTTAATACAGTTGGCGTTTACACGCTGATGTTTCTTTACGCGGCTTTTTCATGCATTTTTTTGTTTTTTTTTTTGTAAAGTGCACAAAAAGTTACAGTTTAATACAGTTGGCGTTTACACGCTGATGTTTCTTTACGCGGCTTTTTCATGCATTTTTTTGTTTTTTTTTTGTAAAGTGCACAAAAAGTTACAGTTTAATACAGTTGGCGTTTACACGCTGATGTTTCTTTACGCGGCTTTTTCATGCAAACACAATCGAAAAAAACTAAGTCAAATAACATCAGCGTGTAAACGCGCACATGCCGATATATATGTATATGTATATATTATACTAATTCCTAATTTCCAATCCTTATACAGCTGCCACCTCGCCCGACGCCAGCGCCTACGCCAGCCCCCCGCCCCTCAACCGCAGCGTGCTCAACTCGCGCACGCTCTTCGCCAGCGGCAGCGGTGGCGGCGGCAGCGGCAACAACAGCCTAATGGGCAACGGCGGAGCAGCTGCCTCAACGGCCGCCCATCAGACGGGACCGCCCACCCAGGGCCTCTTTGAGACGCTGCGCCTGGAGCAGCGAACGGCGACGCCGCAGCCGCTGCGGACGCAGGCGTCGCAACTGAACAACTCCAGCTATAGCCTGAATCAGAGCCTCAATCAGAGCCTCAATCCGAGCCTTAATCCGAGCCTCAATCCGAGCATCAATCCCTGCCTGGGGCAGCTGAGCGATTCGTATGTCAATGGCAATGCGCCCAATGTGCTGAATGCCTCAACGCGCGCCCTTTACTCCCCGCTGGGTGGTGGCGGCGTCTCGCCCCCCATGGGCAGCCAGAGGAACGAGCATTGGGTGACGATTTTTGGCTTTGTGCCCGGCAGCAGCCAGCAGATACTGCAGCACTTTGTCACATGTGGCACCATCGTGGACGTGGTGAATGCCCCGCAGAACGGCAACTGGATGCACGTGCGCTTCGCCTCCCGCATCGAGCGGGACAAGGCCCTCAACTATAACAACAAGGTCATCGGCAATACCGTAATGCTGGGGGTCAACTGCAACATCCCGGACGAGCTCTATAACAAGGAGAACAAGGAGCAGCCGCCACAGGAGCAGACTCCCCTCCCGAGGGGCAAGATGCGTCCCCTGGCGCAGTCGCAGGTGGCCAGCGGGTGGCCGAGCAGCGCGGGGCCGAGCAGCGGGGTGACGGTGCCGGAGAAGAGCAGCGGACTGTTCAGCAAGGCCATGGATCTGGTGATGGGCTGGTGAGCAGCTCCGTCCTTGCAACACACAAAAAAAGCTACAAAAAAAAGCTGATTTTAGCGGCAAAAACCAACACCACAAAATATATGTATATATAAATCGAGTTGGGTAAAAATTGCGTAATCCTATTTTCAATTCTATAATTCACCCAACGAACATTTCTACATCATTAATTTAAAGTAAATTCTTAAGTATGTAATTTAAATATAAAATGTTATGCATAAATATCAAATCAGAATAATGACAAAAGACCTATTATTGTTTCTATGTTAGCATACATTTGCTAAAAAAGTTGATGAAACATCTGACAACAAGCATTATTTTTGAACAAACCCAGAATTGCCGCAGATTTACAAATTTTACGGAAAATGCTCTTTAAAAACAGTTAGATTTAGCGGAGAAAACAGCGCCTACATTTTTTTTTAATTAATTATAATAAAAATCGATGCCAAATTATTCATTTAACATACTTATTTGTATTGGGAATTTCATCCATATTGTTCAGAGATATATGTTAAATTAGTATGTAAACAAATTTAACATTTATTCAAAGCATATTCTGAAATATTTAAATTATTCAGAAATTTAAGGTGCGAGAGTTTTTTGGTTACCAATGTTTTGATTAATGGACTTACTGAGGGAGATTCTGCATTAAGATTTGCTCTTTGAAATATCAGCTAATATTGAAAGAATATAAGAGATATATAAAAATAAAAATGGCATTACAAATTACAGTAAAGTTTAGCGTAAGTTAATATAAAATAAACTTAATATTTTTGAATTGAGTGAAGAACAATAATCTGTCTGTCTGTCTGTCCGTCTGTTTGGATGAACGCGTCGATCTCAGCAACTACAAAAGCTAGAGATGCCGTTTTGGTTGCTATAGATAGGTAGTTATCTTACGCAGATCAAGTTTATTTTGAAAATCGGATGCCACGCCCCCTTTACGCCCAAAAATCAATAAAATCCAAACAACCTCGTGTTTTTTAACATAAAAAGTTTAATAACAAGCGTAATATTAAGCATAGAATGTTGTTATTTGGAACATAAGCTCTGTTGTATTATATTTAACTAACCTAAAAAGCGCAGTGAAATCGGTTAAGAAACACAGGAGATATAAGCTTCACAATAGTTGAACTTAAAAGTTCAAAAACAAGCGTAATATTAAACATAGAATGTTGATATTTGGTACATATACTCTATTCTAATATATTTAACTATGCTGAAAAGCGCATTAATTATTTATTTATCTTTATTAGCAATTAGCAAATCTTCATTTTTCCAAAGTGGAATAGAAGGCGTAGGAAATGTAGAAGATTTAAGATGTCAGAATTGTTGTAGAATTTTTACTTCTCTAAACTCGTTGGTGCTCTAGACGTAAATAACTTGATAGAAATGAATTTTGACTATCTGAATGTGCTATCTCCAGAAGGCCCCATGGACCCGGAGCCAACTACGCACCCCTACAGATTCGCGAAGGTTTGTTCGGGCAACTCAGTGTTGGGCATTCGATTCGAAAATGGGATAATGGTTGCTGCCGATACAATGATCACCCATTGTGATCAATATTTCGCCGAAGAGAATCGGGTGTTAAAGTTTAATGAGCGAACTCTTGTGGGGGCTGGAGGGGATATGGGTAATGTGCAGGACTTGATGATGCAACTGGAGACTATGGCGTGGAGCGACGAGTGTGAGATGGATGACATACAGCTGGGACCTACTGCCATCTCCCATTGTCTGAAAACATTGATCTACCGACGGAGAACTACCATGAATCCCATCTTCGGAGATTTCGTAGTCGGAGGCTTCGAGCTGAACGGCACTCCCTACCTTTGCTCCATCGACACCAAAGGCACCATTTTAGCGACCAACATTGTGGCCACCGAAGATGCCATCCCGGCCATCCTGCCCATGCTCATGAACCAAGTACCCGACTATCGGAAGGTCACGCTCCTGCAGGCAGCTCACCTTATAAGAGACAGCATGAAGCAGCTCTACGACGGATACGTCAAGAACGGCCCCTACTACACCCTCGGCGTCTGCACCCCCGATCAGTGCAACATCAAAGGTCCCTTTAAGGTCGATGAAGACTTGAACCCTGAATTATTTATTGGGTTGCCCGAAAAGTAACCGGCGATTTTGCATACTCACCCGTTGACAATTTTTTTAACCGCTTGCGACTAGTTCATTGTATTTTTTCTTTTTCCAATTAAAAGCTGTAACTTTAAGCTTGCTTTAAAAAAAAAGTGCGGGTAATTTGGTTTATATTTGTTTGTTGGGCGTCAATTTCAATATGGAGCCCACAAACAAGCATTTTTGTGATATTTTACTTTATTTTTTCCGAAAAATAAAAAACGCAGCGCAGGTTGCAAAAAAGTTGCGTGATTTGTAGGGTGTTTTAGCCTTAAGAGAAACACAGTGTCGAAGTTGGTTTGTCAAATTCCGATCGGGAGATTTTTCACTCAAAGATTATGTCGGCCAAGTGAGGTTAATAATGACAATATCTGGGCTCAATCGAATCGGATCGTCATGTAACTAAGTATGAGATTGGAGAGAAGTTAAATATACCAAAATCAACCATTCATAATCATATACGACGTCTTAGAAGAATAAAAAACTTAATATTTGGGTACCACACGAATCGAAAACAAGGTTTTTAACCGAAAATTTGATATACAAAAATCTTTGGTCCCTCGGCAAAAATTGAGAGAGCTTGGCTGGAAACTTTTGATGCATCCACCATATAGCACTGACCTTGTACTGTTAGACTACCAATTTTTTTTTGTCTTTGCAAAACTTCTTATATGGTAAAAATTTCGACAAAGAAGAGGCTATAAAATCGCACTTAGTTCACTATTTTGCAGATAAAGGCTAGAAGTTCTGTGAGTTTGGAATAATAATATTGCCGATAATATGGCCAAAGGTCATCCAACAAAATGGCAAATATATATTTAATTAAAGTTCATTCTAAAATTAAAAAAAAATTTTTTACTTTTTATACCCTGTGCCCATTTGAAAAATGGGAAAACAGGGTTAATAACTTTGTGCGAATGTATGTAACAGGCAGAAGGAGGCGTGGCAGACCCCACAAAGTATATATATTCTTGATCAGGATGACGAGCTGAGTCGATATAGCCATGTCCGTCTGTCTGTCCGTCCGTCCGTCTGTCCGTCTGTCCGTCTGTCCGTCCGTCCGTCTGTTTGAACGCGTCGATCTCAGCAACTATAAGAGCTAGAAAAGCCGTTTTGGTCATTTCTGAAAGGTGTATACCATACGCAGATCAAGTTTACTTCAAATCTTGGATGCCACTCCCCTTCCGCCCACAACGAGCATAAAAAGAATTCATTCGCCAATTTAAGAGACACAAATCGAGTTATATAAATTCTGTTTTCAGTTTTTTGTCGGTCTATATTAGGCGCAAATAAGGATTTTTTTTTAAATTTTGGATGCCACGCCCCTTTTACGCCCTAATTCATAAAAACTGAATAACAAGCGTAATATTGAACATAGAACGTTGTTATTCGGTATATATACTCTCTTCTATTATATTAAACTTTCCTGAGAAGCGCATTAAAATCGATCAATAAACACAGGAGTTATAGGCGAAACAATATTGCAGGTGTTGCCTCGCTCGCTCACTAGCAGCGCGGCCAATTAAGCGGCACATATAGGAAACGTAGCAGAGACAGCATTGCTGCTACGCTGCGTATGACAGTTTTATAATATTTTGTTTTTAATATATTTAACTATCTTGAAAAGCGCATTTAAATCGTTTAATAAACAAAATATAAATAAATTAAATTATATATAAAAAATGTTAAATTAAATTATATACTGTATTTGCGAGCGCGCAGCGCGAGCTTTGGCACAGGGTATAAGACAGTCGGGCCCGTCCGACTGATCTGCTCCGCCCATTCTGGTTCGTATTGAAAAAACACAAAATCCATGATTTTGTTTGCTTCTTTTAGCATTGTTAAAGAAATCGAATTTTCCTCTTTATAGTTTTTTTTTTGTTCGGCACGTCGCAATATCCGGTTGAATTGTGAAAAATCTCGTCGGTATAAGCGGTTTGACGCTAAAAGCGAAGACGTTATAAGCGGAGGCCCTTCCATATAAGTTTGTATGGGGACCAACCAAGCCATCGAGTTTGCGTCGCAATAACCGGACGGACGCTATAAGCGGCGTCGTTATAACCGGATTCTACTGTAGTTTAAATAAAAAAGTTCTTTCGGTTATTCGTAATTATCTGCAAATGGGAAAATTGCAAAAAATCCATCTTAGCATCAATTACTAGTGCTGATGAAGAGTTTTCCCTTTTTGTCAAAATAAAATAATGGTCTGGTTAATAACTTTCGGAGAATATATGCAACTGACAGATGAAGGCGTGGCAGACCCCACGAAGTATTTATCTTCATGAACAGGACGACGGGCAGAGTTGATATAGCCATGTATGGCTGTCTGTCCGTGAGGCTTTGAACGCTGAGATCTCAGAAACTCTTAGAGGTAGAGCAGCCATTTTACGCTCTAATCGATAAAAACCAAATACCCAGCGTAATATTAAACGTAGCCAGTTGTAATTCAGAATATATGTATACTCTACCATGATATGCCCCTTTTCTAAAAAGCGCATTAAAATCCGTTAACAAACACAGCAGATATTAATGCAACAATATTGCAGGTTTTAGATAGGTCGCCATTCATACAAGAAGTAAGAATCATTGGTGCTGCGCTTTGGGTAATATTCGATAACTATTTATAAATTAAAATGTTTAATTACAATTAAAATAAAGGGTACAGGGTATTCTAGAGTTGCGCCCATTCTGCCCAAATACAATTGTTTGTTGTTGTTTTTTTTTTAATAATTATAATAGTAGACATATACATATATATAGATTTATAGATTAGTAGAAATTGGTATTAATTGTTGCCAGCGATTAAAAAACTGCCACGCCCCATGACCCTTCTGCTGTCGCCGCCTCTATTTGGGCTCCACCTGCGCCGTCTCCAGATCCTTCATCTTGGGATAGCCGATGGAGCGGCTGTCCAGCTTGGACTGCGCCCAGAGTATCAGCTTCAGCAGAAACATCATCTTTGGCGTGGAGTCCTCGCTGTGCTCGCAACGCAATATCGCCGCGTTCAGCTCGCTGGCGATCTTCTGCCGGTAGGACTGCTCCAGCAGATCGGAGAAGGGGCTCTCCTGTGGCTTCTCGAAGGCGAGCAGCGCCATCGTGCGCTCCAGCTCGAAGCGAATCTCCTCCCCGGATTCGGAGAGCTTGGATTGGGCAAAGGCCAGCGCCTCCTCCACCTTGCCGGCGCGTATCAATTCGATGAGCTGCAGCTGCTGCAGATGGAAGAACAAGTAGATCTCGCTGCCCAGCAGCTCCGGATGCAGCTGATTCACCAGCTGTGTCGCCTCCTCGATGCGCCCCGCCTGCACCGCCTCCCGTATCAGTATGCGCTCGTCCAGGCTGCTCAGCTCCACGCTCGGTTCCAGTTCCGCCTCATGCTGAAACTTCTCCGCCGCCTCCTTGAAGCCCTCTGCAAAAAAAAAAGGGAAACAGTTAGAAAAGAGCCAGGAAAACCTAAGCACAAAAAAAAAAAGTATTTCTAGCTCTAGCCATAGACTACGTACATGCCAAATTCCCGTATCTTTATCATTAAAACTATAGCTTTAAAACCTGAAACTGTTGCTAAATTGTTTTTCAATTAGCGGTCCAATCTGAAGAGTTATCAAAAAACTTTAATATATTGGATGTAATTGCTGCATGGGAGAACCTAAATACCAAAAATTGTGTTGCTAGCTCTTCTAGTTTCCAAGATCTCGTAGCCTGCTTATTTTCCTTAGCGGTTAGCGGGTGAATGGGGGAGAGATCAAAAATCTAAAACAAACTCTTCTGCTTACAGATTAGGGGAACCTAAGTACCGAATATGGTGTCTCTAGCTCTTATAGTTGCTGAGATCTAGAATTTTATACGGACGGACAGACGGACATGGGTATATCGACTCAGCTCGTTGTCCTGAGCCAGAATATACATATATGATCTGTGGGGTCTGCCACGCCTCCTTTTGGGTGTTACACACACTAAACAAATAGACCCTTTTACTTTTTTAAAGTACAGGCTCTAAAAATAGAGAAGCATCTGGATAAATCTCTATGTAGTTTATGTAGTTGAAGGTCTTTTTGGAAGAGCTCTCACCGGTCACCAAATAGTTCATGATCAGGCGATTCATGTCCGCCTGCTTGAAGGGAAACTGCTCCAGACGCTGCAGCCATTCCTCTTTGCTGACGGCCTCGCTTTTCTCATTGTAGCTCATTTTCTTGTTTTTCCGTATCTTGCCAATTTTGAGGCCGTTATCTGTAACCGTTGCGCGCACGTAATGGGTTCCTCTTGCAGCTCCGCCCTTCCCTTCGCAGCTCCCAATCGCAGCTCTGTTCCTCCTCGGTTCGTTTGCGCTGATTTCCCCGCAATTTCCTGGGATTTAGGCTTTTCCAACGAGTTCCTTGCAGTTTGTTTTGCAGACAAAGCGATTGCTGCCGTCACTTGGGGATGTGAGAAACCATCGCACATCGGCGATGGTTTTAGGTGGATGTATCGATGTTTTCAGCAGTTCGATGTATCGATGTTTTCAATCGATATTCGAATTTCTATTGAATGTTTCTATGCAGTTTGTTTGATTGCTGCCGTCGCTTAGGGATGTAACAAATAATCCAAGCATCGAATATCAACTTAATTATTTATTGTTTACATTTTTTAAATCTTGAGTTCTCGCTGAAATCGATGTTCGACATCTGTTTTTGTAGCATACGACCGCTTCATACTTTATTTATTATCTGAAAATTAAACAATTATAAAAACTCAACTTCACATCAATAAAAGAACTTATCAAGAAACTAAATAATATATAATTGTTTTCTCTGATTTTTTGTGATATACAAATATAAACTACATATATAGTTGTAAAACAGAAATAAAATATAATTTAATTATTATCAATGTTATATATTAAAACATTATAAATGCGCAATACGAAAATTGCTTAAGTATCAACAACCCTGGTTTTCGATAGCTTACGCGTTGGCGCAAAGTATCGTCTCATGGAGATGAGTAGTTATCGATTGTTTGATATTAAGCTATGATTTAGAAAGCATACTTTGAGGCGCGCAATAATCTTTTTAAAAAGGTTATTTTAATATCTACCACATTACATATTCTGATTTAATATAATTTATATTTAATAATCATATTTTTTAAATTAAGTGTCAAAATAATCAAATTGCAATTATTTTTTTTTAGAATGTCTTAAAAATCGACAAAAGTTATCTTAAGCCATATTCATTCATTCCAACAAATAACAAATTTCGTTACATAGATATAATTTTAGTTTATTTTTTTTATTTATTTATTTTTTTCAATAATTATTAATATTTAAATAATAATTAATAATGCTAATAACAATATTTATTGAGGTGGTGGCTAATTTCTGTAACTACAGAAGACAAAATATATGTAGTGGTATAAAAACGTAAAAAATCAAGCCATTAAGCAAAAATTTATAGCTATAAGTGAGTTAAAAGTGTGAATAAAATAAAAAATTGATCTTATCAATTATCCCCATCATACCACTAGATATAGAAATGGATAAAAACAAAATTGGTAGGCGTTCGATCCATTCCTAATACGTATACAGACCACAGACCTGATCTAAAAAACGAGTCGTTTTGACAAGAATAATATTAACATCCATTCGAATAATAATCGTTTTTATTTCGATCTAGTATCCATTAAGATTCTAAACAGGCAATACGATAGAGATTCATGACACCGAAGAGGTGTTCATCCGATTGATTAACGCAAAATCGAAATTCATAATAGGCTTGTTAATTTTTGTTACATGTTCCGGGAGTTCCGGATTTTCAGGATCCTTTGGAGTCAGTTCAGTCGTAGGGGAGCATGACATTCAATATATAAAATAAACTTAATCTGCGTATGATATACACCTATCTACATTCCGAAAATAGCTGATCTTGCTCTTAAAGTTTGGTAGATCTAAGATGCTAGATTTGATTAAGAATATACGGACATATATTTGTGGGTTTGCCACGCTTCCTTCTGCATGTGACATAAACTTAATCACTCTGTTTTTATCCATATCCAAGGGGTATAGGGTAGAGCTCGGTTCGATCTTGTATTTTGTAGAATCGATCTTTTCGATCGATTTACGTCTAAAAATCGATTTAATCGATTAATCGAAGAAAAATCAATTTGTTTGAAAAAACAAACAAAAACCAACAAAGGACGGAACAGATCCTTCTGATGAAAGATTATGGTCGGACGTAACCGACAGTAGCAGACCATGAATTTCAAAGTATCGATTTAATCGTAATTGAATCACAGCCCAGCTCTAGTACAGGGTATAAAAAGCTAGATGTGGCAGGGAATAAGCCAAGTTGGCAACGCTGTTAGCCAAACGCATTTGGCGTCGCATTGATGAGAGCGTGGCGCCACAAGTCAGATAGATCTGTCGATTACAGATCTGATACGAGAGTCACGCGAAAAACACACAAACAAAACAGAACACACACAAGATGGCCAGGATGATGAGGCTGGCTATAAGCCATGTTGGTATTTGTGTTTGTGCATTTGTATTTGTGTTTGCGTTTGCGTTTGTATTTGTTTGTGCCAACGCACGATTTGTGCCTAGTCTATGGCTGTCTGTCTGTCTGTCTGCTTGCCTGGTAATCAGATAAAAATATATTATGACGTACCAGATCATTGTTAATTGAGCGGCGTTGGCGGCAGCAGCCGCAGCCACAACCGCCGCAGCAGTCGCAGCCGCATCACCACCGGCAAAAAAAACAAAAACAAAAAAATTTGGACGGGGCAGATCAGTCGGACGGAATCGGCTGTAGAATACCCTGTACCCAATGTCTTAAATATAATTCCTTAAATCTTTCACACAAAGCGTTGCAGCCATACTTCTCCTTCTTAAATTGTTATGAGTGCCAGCTTGAATGCGAGTGAGGAAACGCCTGCAATATTGTTTCGCTAATAACTCCTGTGTTTATTAACCGATTTTAATGCGCTTTACGTGATAGTTAAATATAATAAAAAAGAATATAAATTCCGAATAACAACATTGTACGTTTAATATTACTATTGTTATTCGGTTTTTATCAATTGGGGCGTAAAAGGAGCGTAGCATCCAACATTTAAAATAAACCTGCGTATGATATGATATGGTATGATATAGTATATGATATATACGTATGATATAGACCTACCAACTACTGAAAACAGAATTTATGGAGCAAGGTATATGTCTCTTGAATTAATGAATGTATTTTAATTCTGCTTAGGTCGATCTAATTGATATTTCAAGCGCAAATATCGAAAATATAGCTAAGTATGAATATCAATCTTCTATATTCAACACTATATATGCTAAGCGGTTTTGATAGATTTGGGGCGTAAATGAGGCGTGGCATGCAATATTTAAAATAAACCTAATCTGCGTATGGCAAGATAGAAGGTAATCTACATTTGGGCTGCACTTAATTTCATCGAAGCTTTCATTCAGGCAGGCTGGATCGATCGAGCTTCTTATACTTATTCTGATACAAAATATATATACCATTGGGTCTATTGGGTCTGCCACGCCCACTTCTGCGCTCAAAGCGATTAGCCCTGTTTCTGACCGTTTGATGGGTACAGGGCGCAGTAACCAACAAAACGAAACGACACTACCTTTCTGGCCAAGTCTCTCGCTCTGGCTATATCTATTGCTCTCCCGCTCGCTCTGTCGCCATCCCGCTCTGGCTCTGACCAAGCCCGGCCCTGAATGATGCGAGATTGAGACGTGCTTGATACATATCTCTTGGCAGCGGCGATGCTGCGTCGCGACTTTGGCTGGCGTCTGCTGGCTGCCGGTCGCGTCGCGACGCGCCTCGCCTCGCCCTGCCACGCCCCTGCGCGCCCCTCTCCCGGCCATCATGACACGGCAAGCCGTGCATTGCGCTTATCTTGTATCTCAGTTTTGTGTTTTGTTGCCGTTGTTGTTTCTCCTTTAAAATATCGCATTTGTATCTGCTGCCCATACGTATGCGACTCTTATTGTTGCTGCCGCTGAGGCTGCACAGTGGTAAAATCCCATAGGTAAAAAAAAAAAACAAAAAACCTACATATATCAAAATTATTATCAATTTTTTTTACAACACTTTTAAAATATTTTCCTAGATTTTTTGATGAAATTTTCCTAACAATGTATTTGCAATAAGTATTAATGACAGCGTCTTCATACAAGGCCGACCACTGTGCGCTGTAGCTCCATCTCCATCTGCGTCTCCATCTCCGTCTCCGTCTCCAGACGTGTCGCCACAATTTGCCGCCACCGCTTGGCGCCTCGAAATATCAAACGGGGGGCGCCACATAACAAATTTTTAAAAATAACGTGCAACAACGTCGCCTGCCACTTGACTTCCACTTCCATGCCGACTAATAATGTGATTTGTTCTCCTGGCTATTTTTGCGTTTCTTGCGCCTCTTTGCGCCGGCAACTCGCGATCCAACAGCGCTGCTCATCTAGCCTTTTTTGGACAACACAGCTAGCCCCAATGCGCGTGCTTGCCAAACTGTATTCGCTTGCAAAACTATAAATATTATAAGAATAAATTCATATATAATGATAATTGATAGATATTTTATTTACTTTATTTTTTTAAAGGCTTTAATTCAAAATTAAATAAAGTATAAAATAAAATTTGTAAAATAATTTAAATAAAATAATCTGGGCATATAATATGAAATTCAAAAATTAAATCAATATAAATAGATACGGATCAATCCTATTGCCAAAATTTTTTATAGAGCTTAGACACCTGATTACCATTTTTATACTTCTACATATTCGCCAGAAAAACTAGTACATAATTTCATATTCATTGGATTCCACAATTAATAGTGTTTAATAGTTTTATTTATCATTAAAAGACTCTGAAAACTCAACAGATCATGGAGGCCAAGCACAACTTGTGGCTTATAAGTACTATAAGTATTTAGCAATTTAAAAGAAAATGAAAAACAAAAAGTGTTATTTAGAATTATACATTCAAAGTTTAAACTTAAGATTACGATTATACTTATTACTCGAAGATCTAAATCTAAAATGCAGATATGCAGCATGAATGGATATATTATTAAATATTTTTATTTTAACCTAGAATATTTGGTGCGGTTTGGTATATACAAACATACGTAACAGAGATATTAAAAAAAAAAAAAAAAATACTATATTGGCCCCAAAACCATTTTGGCCTTTTTCTTGGGCATCACTGGCAGTGGACAGTGGTTGCAGCTCACATTTTACAATGTGATAATTTAAAACAATTTACTCCCCTTGCCGTGCCGCTGGCGTTTTCCTGTGCGCTTAACGGTCTCGTCCTTGATGCGCTGCAAACACAAGGGGAATGGAGGAGTCGGGGGAATGGGGGGAATGGTATGGCGCCGCCAACGTCATTTGTGGCAATTTCTGGAACTGAGCAGATAAGGCGGCAATTTCTGCGCATCGCTAGTCGGGAGATATGCATGATATGATTATAATTATTATGGGCAAACAGTTGTTGCTTCGCTGATAGCGCAACAACTCTAGACAAACTGATGACTTTGCTGATAATGGGCCCACCGACAGACCCACAGACGGACGAACGGACAGACGGACGGACGGACGGACGGACAGACGGAAAGCCGGACAGGGTCAGAGCAATTCCATTTCCATTTCCTTTTCGACATAATTCGCTGGGGGGTCACACTGCAGAGCTTCAGGCCAAAATTGTTGTTGTCCAAGCGAACACGTTGCAATGCGCCGAAGTTGCATCGAGCAGCAGTGCTGCCAGCTTGGCTTGGCCAGCTAGATTTAGCCACTTTTAGAACTGGTTAGCCACTTTTTATTTAGCAATTTTTAACCATTTGGATTTTGTTTTCTATGTTATATTAAGTTTTGATAATTAAGAGCTTTAATTTCTGGAGAATGAAAATGAAATAAGCCTATATAAATTAGAAGTCATTAGGTGAAAAGAAATCTAATAATTTAAAGTTTTTAAATTTAATTTTTTAAATAGTGAGAAATAGCCTATTTCAGATTTTTATTATTTAAATTTAACTTAAGATAACTTTCAAAAAATAAATTACGGAAATAAAAGTTAAGTCTCTCTTTGAATTCAGTGTTCAAAAATAAGATGAGTTCTTTCTACTAATTTTACAGACTCATAATTATTCATTATTTTATAATTAAAAAAAATTTGGACAGGGCAGATCAGTCGGACGGGACAGATCAGTCGGGCGGGCCCGACTGTAGAATACCCTGTGCCTTTTATTTTATATACAATTTTATAAAACTGTCACACTAAGCGTATCAGCAGTACTTCTTCTTCCCTTATCACGTGCGCCAGCTGTATCTCAGCTTATATCTCCTGTGTTTCTTAACCGATTTCAACGCGCTTTTCAGGATAGTTAAATATAATACAACAGAGCTTAAGTTCCGAATAACAACCTTCTATATTCAATATTACGCTTGTTATTCAACTTTTTGTGTTAAAAATTCGAGGTTATGTGTGTTTTATTGATTTTTGGGCGTCAAGGGGGCGTGGCATCAACGATTTGAAATAAAATTGATCTGCGTATTGAATACACCTACCTATAGCAACCAAAACGGCATCTCTAGCTTTTGTAGTTTCCGAAATCGACGCGTTCATACAAACGAACAGACGGACAGACAGACAAACGGACAGACAGACGGACATGGCTATATCGACTCAGCTTATCTCCCTGATCAAGAATATATATACTTTTTGGGGTCTGCCACGCCTCCTTCTGCCTGTTACATACATTCTGACAAAGTTACTAACCCTGTTTTTCCCATTTTTCAAATGGGCACAGGGTATAAAAATTAGTTAATGACCTTTTTCTTAGCCATTTATAGGCACTTTTGAAACGAAAATTCTGTCAGCACTGGTTGCATCGAGCAGAGCGCCAGCATTTGTTGTTTCTGTGCGCGTCGCTGCAAGTGTTCTCTCGCAGCAGCAGCAGCAGCAGCAGCAACAACAAGAGCGAGTAGAATGAGCGCGACGGCATGATCTCGGCTCGTATGCTTTAGTTTGCCGTTTGTTCGTTTGCCGGCGAACGCGTCTTCGGCTGTTTTGAGCTTCGTTTCGTCTCTGGTGATCGGGCTCGGGCTCGGGCGCGGGCTCGGGCTCCCCAATCTTTCCTTTGAATAAAACCAGTGGACGCTTGCAATTTTCACTTAGTTTGAGTCCGAACGGCGACTGCGCCGGCGTCTCCGTGCGTGCGTGTGTGTGTGTGTGTGTGTGTGTATGCGTGCGTGCAAGTGTGTACAAATCAATGCAAATCGCATGCTATAAGAATTCAAATCGCGCGCCAAACTCCCTTCGCTTTGAACGTAGTACAAATTGCACTTACATTATGTATTATGTTTATCTGTTTGATTGAGCAGCGCGTGCGGCGCCTGCGCAGCAGCACCATTGATAATTATAGCGCAATATTTATGCAAAAGCAAGGCAAGAAACGGAAATAGAAAACAGAAACAGAAACAGAAATAGAAACAATAACTAATTTCAAAATCGAAAATCGAAAATCGAAAATTGCTTAGTCATTGCCGGCGCATATTTCGTTATCTTGATCTTTATCTACATCTATATCTTTTGTGAATTTTTGTTCTGTGCATTGTTTTTCAATTTTTTCTGTTGTTTTTGTGTGTTTTTTATTTTAATTTTTTTTTTCAATTCTGTGTCGTGTGTTGCGAATCTAACGAATCGAACGCCCCAAATTGGCGCTGCTGTTGCCCCACAGCACAGCGAATTTACCTGACATCATCTCAGCGAACCCAACATCATCATCATCATCATCATCATCATCGTGAACAGCAGCAGCGCAATCATCATCATAATTACTATAGGCAGCGTCGGCTTTTGCGGTTGACATCTTTACGGGCTTCATTCAGACCAAAATAATCAAAACAAACACAACAACAACAACAACAATAACAACAATATCAACAACAACAAACACAGTAGGACCTACGGATCGACGGACGGAGGGAAGGAGGGACGGACAGCCAACCGTAATACGGGTGAGTAACAAGCTTTTATCGAAAGATACGTATGTAGATAGCATTAAAATTAATTAATTATTAAGTTGGCTTTATCTACCGTCGCGATTCACAAAGATAAGAAAAACACATTTTATATACTACTGATTATTCTTACTAATAAGCAAAATACCCAAATAGGAAATCCTATTGTCAATTTGAATAAATTGACATAAACATTTGCTCATTATTCTAGATTTTTTCTTCACGAATTTCGTTCAGAATAACAAAGTGTGAATCAGTTTTGGAAATGCCAGAAATCGCAGAGATTCGGGTCATTGGATTTTTGGGCGATTTTTTTGTAGCTCTAGTAGGACGTAGGACGTGCGATAGATCTAGGTCGCGTTGAAGAATTCCCCAAACAATAGTATTAATAGATATTTAAATATTATAAATAAAATTTATTTTTCATACATTTTTGAATAAATAAAAGCTACTAAATAATATAAATAATATAATAATAATATAAATAAATAAGTGAAAGATATTCTTTACATATTTAAAAGATTTTAATTCTTATTTAACACTAAACATTTTAAATGATTATTAGAATTATTATTATGAGCTGGGCAATTGCCAAAACTTGCCATCAAATTATATAAGAAAATGCATAATGCGTAATAAATAAAATATTATATTTATTTAAAGCCTAGACCAATCCAGATTTGTAAAAGAAATTTGTAACAAAAATAAATATTTTATTATATATTAGATTAAATGCGAAATACATAAGGTAATTCAATTAAATTCGGGACATAAAAAAATATATACCAAATAAGTAATATGCTAAAAAAGTAATTATAAATAAAATATGCGAAATTCAAGCAAGTGCAATACTCAAATAAATAAACACAAAATATTTTCGGTAGGGACGCAACCGACTGAAAAATAATCACCCTATTTTTTTTCAACATCTTATGAAGCTCTGCAGGTTTTTATTACTTTTTTCTTAAGCCCGTTTTTATGCCTGCACGGCTTGAGTGCAAGTGAAACAAACCATGCGAAATTGTTTCTTTAATAACTTCTGTGTTCATTAAGCGATTTGGTTTTATTTTTCCAAATAAATAAATATAAAAGCAAATAGCATATGTTTTGACTAACAAGATTGTATGTGGAATATTAAGCTTGTTTTTCGAGTTGAATTGATTAGGGCATACATGGGGCGCACTATTCAATATTTCAAATAATCTTAATGTGCATATGGTACACATTCCTAATTTATTCCAAATCTGGTGTCTCTAACTCTTACAGACAAATAGACAGACAGATAGATAAGGCCAGCTGGACGCAGCTCAGACAGATCAAGAATATATATGTACATTTTTATTAACACAAAATTATAAACACATTTTTGTACCCTTTTTTTGTATCACACTTAAGCGCTCATCCAAGACAATAGCACAACAAAATTTAACATTTATTCCAAATTTTAAATCAATTAAATCAAAACTAGCTAAAATAAATAAATCGATAGGAAAAAATAATAATTTAACAAAATAAATATCATTTTAGTATACATAACAAAAAAATGTAATATATTTATTTTACATAATTTTTATAGCTTTTTTTATACAACGAAACTCATTCCAAATACAATACGTATTTTTAAAAATTGTTTACAATTAAAAGTTGCTATTTATTGAAAAACTCTTTAGCTTTTGGCTTTCAATTCACAGATGACTTTCTAGATAGAGTAACAATAAATAGCACTCATTTTATATTCAGTAAAATTAATTTTTAAATATAATATGCAGAAAAAAAAACTATTAATAAACTTTAAAAATGTGAGTTTAAAGTACGCATAGTCTTGAAATAAATAAACGATATATGTATTTATAAATTATACAAATTTACTGATGCTCATATGTATGCTTGTAGTATATGGGTGAATATTTAAATATGTATTTATGGAGCGATTTTGTTGCCAAAGCGGGAAAAGCCCTCTCTCTATCTTTAGCTACTTTCGTGCTGTCTGGATTATATTGGCAATTTTGTGAGTTTCGTTTCTTTTGGCAGCAAACAGTAGCCATATATTAAGCTAATTTCCTGTGTGATCTCAGCGAGATACACACACACACACACACATACACACACATGGATGCCCAATAAGCACACTTACAGATACATTTGTATCTGAGAGATACAGAGCCAAATAAATGCCACAAGCAACTCCCAAAAATGGTCAAAATAAGCGCGGCGCATGTTTTGTCCAACAGCAACAACAGCTACAATAACAACAGCAGCAGCAACAGCAGCCACAGCAGCAACATTGTCTGAGGCACAACAAATAAAATCAAATTAAATGATTTGTTAAAACATATGTACGTGGTTCGTTTGTGGGCTGCAGTGCGTCCAAGCCAAATTTAGGTCTGTCCATTCAGCTGTCCGTCTAAACGATCATCTTCCGCTCTCTCCGCCCTCTCTTCGCCGGCTCTCTACGTTTATGCGTTGCACAGTTCATGAATTGCTGTCCAAAGTGTGCACAAACAGTACTTCATGTATTCGACAACTCACGAAAGTTGCATTTAAATTTAGTCGCATTTCATGAACTGAGGCGCAGCCAACTTAACTACGTGCCAACTAAGTGGCAACGCCAGATCAGTGCTTTTGTCAGACAAAAGAAGGCGGACTTTTTTAAAGAAAGACTCCACCAGAAATATATAATCTTGATCAATATATAAACCTGAGTCGATTTAACACTGTATATTTGCGTAGATCTCAAAAACTATAAGAGCTAGAGCAGCCATTTTTAGAATGTACATTCAGATGTTAAATACCACGCCCGCTCCCTTATCGACAAAAACTCAATAATTAGCCTAATATTGAACATAGAATTCTTATCCATCATATATGTATACTTTCTATTATTATTATTTTCATCTATCCTGATCAAGGATTTTGCTCAACTCAATTAATATTCTGGTAAATGTTTGGCAAACTAAAGATGTACTACGCTACCGTAATATTACTTTATTAATATGGGTATTCTGGTATTTTATTAATACATATGCTTAAAGAAATATTTGTATAAGCGATAACTTTTGATCCTATGTAGAAAACATAATAATGTAAACATAATATTCGCAAATTCATGCAGTTCATCGCATAAACTTAGTCCATATCTCTCTTTGGGTCTGCTGGCTGATCCGTGGCCATCCCAAGCAACGCCTGTGCAAAATTTATGGCCTGCATTTTGTTGTACTACAATAAGAAGCTGGAGTCAAAGCAACAAATACAAAAATTTGGCCGGCACAGATCAGTCGGACGGGTCTGACTGTAGAATACCCTGTACGCTATATTTTAAATATAATTTTATAAAACTGACTTACGAAGCGTAGCAGCAGTGCTTCTTCTTCTACCTTTTTTATGTGTGCCGCTTTATTGGCCGAGGGCGAGCGAGGTTGCGCCTGCAATAAATTGTTAATATCTCCTGTGTTCATTTACCGATTTTAATGCGCTTTTCAAGATAGTTAAATATAATAGAAGAAAGTATATATTTTTTTCAGTTTTTATCGATTAGGGCGTAAAGGAGGCGTGGCATCCAACATATGAAATAAACTTCATTTGTGTATGGTATACACCTTTCATCTTTTATAGTTTAGGAAATCTCAGCGTTCATCCAGACGGACAGACAGACAGGGCTAAGCCGACTCAGTTCGACATCCTGATCAAGAATATATATATACTTTGTGGGGTCTGCCACGCCTCCTTCTGCCTGACATTATGAGAAAGTTATTAACCCTGTTTTTTCCCATTTTTCAACGGGTACAGGGTATAAAAAAAACAAAACAAAAATTCAAGAAGAAAAAAATGGTAAAGACGAAGCGAAAAAGAGAGAGAAATATCAAAAACGACGTCGCCATAAAAAATACATTTTCGGCCCACATGCGATGGAAACGACGCGGAGACGCCCGCCACTAAAGAAATTACAATATGCCTCGAGACATATATCTCTATATATTTATATATATGTGTGTGTGTGCGTGTGTGTTTGGGAGTTACGTGCGATCTGGACAGAGGGACAGACGAACGGACCAGACAGAGCATAGGCCTGTCAGCCGCCTCCTGCACAGCCCCGCTCCCCGGATTCGCCATGCGAGCAATGTTAGTCGTTCCGCATTTTACGCTAAAAGTTTCATTTCATTCATAAAAACAATAACTCTGTGTGTGTGAGTGGGGCGCACGTATGTGTGTGTGTGTGTGTGTGTGTGTGTGTGTGTATCTATGTGTGAGCTCCATGTGCTCAATGAAACTACAGCGCATGAATGAAAACAAAATGTGAATGAAGCTCTGGCAACTGGCAGTCGCTTCGGTAGGCGTACCAATTGCTTTGGTTTCGTCTCCGGTTCGACCTGAAGTGAAATCTCTCTAGGCCCAGCCCCCTTAGAGACGACAACTTGACAACAGAATTGCATTAATTGCAGCAATTAACGTAGCTACGACGGTGTACAAATCCATACCCAACCACATATTTTATGTAACAGATTAATATACTTAAATAATATAACATAATTAAAACTTCAATTAGAAATATATCATACTATATAAATAGTGCATACAATACGACAATGAAGTTATACACAAAATACATTTCAAGTTTTAAATTGATAAATACATATATTTAAAGTCTAAAGTTTTGTCGAATGAGTCGCTTAAAATTAAAGTTATTTGGTTGTGCTTTACAAAAATTTAATTAACTTTTCCGCTTATAAAAAAAATTCTTTGAGTTTTTATCAATACAAGCCTAATGAGATAGAACAATTATTTTTATTGAAATAATTATTTAATGTGATATTTTGACTGTTTATAATTACGGAAAAATTATTTCTGAAATTAATTCTGAAAATTTACTAATATTTGAAATATCTCAACACTTTCGGTTATCTATCAAAAATTTGCTTTCCATTTAAGGATTTCCATATTAAATTTTAAATTAAAAACTTAAAACTACAAAACTTCCATTGCTAATAGTAGTAAGGATTATGCAGGGTATCTAACGATTGTGACGCCTGTCTGTTATTTGCAAAGAAACATTTCTGCTGAGACATTGAGTATTTCTCTTTTTTTTTTTTTTTCTTTTCAATTTGTTGATGCCTTTTTTTTTTGGTCTTGTAGTCGCATTATTTGCATACAAAGTCAAGATGATCTAAGAGCAGAGCCATGTTTTGGTGCCTATGATGAGCACAAAGGTAATGATAATATTAATGATAATAATGATGGTTGATGATTAACACGAGATGATGATGTGATCGACTCGGACCGAAGTTAGCCAAAATGTAAAGCGACAACAAAACGTGGCTAATAAATTAGGCAAAGCGTCAACAGAGCTGTTGACAAATGTCAATTTTACCAACACCAACGCCAACAATTCCAATGTAAAATATATACACACAAAGATATGTACATACTCGTTTGTATGTATGAGGAGAGTAAATCATAATAAAGATAAATCAAATTTTGCTAAAGAGTGAAATTTTTGAAAATATGTCCAAAAAAGGAAACTTTAAGGTATATCTGTGCTTGTTTTTGTGTATTTGCTTAATTATCTATATCTATCGCTATATTTATACCTATACATATTGGCTTATTTATGTTTATGACTCTTCATAGAATTGTATCTATATCTTGCCTCTGTATTTCTATGTCAATTTCTCTATCCAATTTAGCGGCAATATCTTCCAAAACACCTTTATCGCGTCGACCAAGTTAAATATATGTGATCTTTATATCTATATGATCTTTATAGTATGTATCTATAACTGTTCCTATGGCTGTAGATCTCTATCTTTGGTATTGATTGATTAGAGTGCAGTTCATTAATCAGCTTTCTCAGCCAACAAATGCCAACGATCATTGATCACTTCAAGTCATTGATCAATGGTTCAATGCGTTTGAGGAGAAGGATTGTAAAAACTGAAGTATGGGCATTAAAATATAAACTATAAATTAATATTAAGGAAAAACAGTAAGCACAGGAGCAGATCAGTCGGGCGGAAGGCCACAGTCGGACGTAACCGACTCACATGCAATAGCACACTCGCAAGCCCTATGAAAATATCTTAAACACTATACAAAATACTCCCGAAAACAAATTATCTGTTGCATATCCCTGTTGTTTTTTATCCGTTCGTAATGAAATTTACAACTTCGACGAAGAAGAAGACAAAGCCTGAAAATTGTGACTGCTATGGTCTGTTGCGGTTAGTGCTGGAAAGTAAGGAAGTATCGAAAAATCTAAAACAAGCTTGAGCTACTTACTGCATGGAAGAACAGAAAGTTTGCAAGATCTAGAAGTTTATAGTGATGGGACAACAGACAAAAGGACAGACTGACAAGGCTACATCAAATCAGCTCGTGGTCCTGATCAAGAATATACATATATACTTTGTGGGTTTACCACGCCTTCTTGTGGTCTATTATTTGAAGTGTAAGATCAAATTATTAAATATTAAATATGGCATGGAAAGGATAAAATATACCAATACTGAGTTTCAAGATTGGGTATTTTGTGTCTGAAGCTTGAAGCATACTGTCCGCTGCCTTCCGAAGTCACTATCCAAATGAAAATTCAATCAACTGCCTGGCATTCAATGGAGGCAGTCAAATGTGATTGATTGATAATTAAAAGTGGCGCCTGGCAGTCGACGCACTGCGACTACGTCTGGAGACTTGAACTGGGACTGAGACTGCAACTGAGACTGGAACTGAGACTGGAACTGAGACTGGAACTGAGACTGGAACTGAGACTGGAACTGAGACTGAGACTGGAACAGAGACTGGAACAGAGACTGGAACAGAGACTGGAACAGAGACTGGAACAGAGACTGGGACTGAAACTGAGACTGGAACTGAAACTGAGACTGGAACTAAGACTGGAACAGAGACTGGAACTGAAACTGAGACTGGAACTGAAACTGAGACTGGAACTGAGACTGCGACTGGAACTGAGACTGGAACTTAGACTGGAACAGAGACTGGAACTGAAACTGGAACTGAGACTGGAACTAAGACTGGAACTGAGACTGGAACAGAGGCTGGAACTGAGACTGGATCAGAGACCGGAACAGAGACTGGAACAGAGACTGGAACTGAGACTGGAACTGAAACTGAGACTGGAACTAAGACTGGAACTGAGCCTGAGACTGGAACTAAGACTGGAACTGAGACTGGATTGACTCTGTGCCTGGCTCTGGAAGCACTGAGAGTTGAGCGTTTAGCATATGATAATGTGTGGCGTTTGCTAATTTTATACATTTTGGCTTTCAACTTTTGCCGCATTTACAAATGTGTATGTGTATGGATCGTAGCTTGAGATGAGTCTGGAACTAAGACTGATGTACGATATCTGGAAACTGGGAACTTTGGACTATGTCTAGAGCTAGATCATCATTTTATTGTCAACTTTATGCTCACGTTGGGTTTTTTTTTGCATTGGATTTGAATTTAAATTAAAACGGCGCCTGCTAAAGGCGCCAAACAAAATTTTTAGTGATTTCATACACTTCTACAAAAGAGTTGAAGAACTTAAACAACCTGTTTGTTTCCACTAAAAAATAAATTTTTAGTTGAAATCAGAATTGATCAATTAAGGTTCTCGATAAATCAATTTTATACAAATAATAAATATCGATTGAGCTTTAAATAGCTAATGGAAAGTTTAGCAATTATATCTGTTTTTCATAAATTGCTTGGGTTATAGCTTTTATATTTCAACCACAAATCCTTTCCATTTGTTAGATGGAAGATGGATTACCTGGAATCAGTGGCCGTAAACAATAGTTATTAGTGTAAAAAATCGAAGCCCAACAAGCCTTAATTTTCTTGTATGAAAACTTAAAAATAATCTTATTTTAATTTTTTAATTTAAATTATTTAATCCTGCTGATTAAACCATTAACAATAACGATTACGATTAAATGTCTTTAGTAAAATTTATATATATTTGCCATATTTGCTAATTTAGCTAAATTTTAGAGTATTCAGCTTTCATTGTGAACAAATCGAATTGCAATTCTTTTGTGATTTGTATATTTTTGGACACGTTTCGCGCATGGCAAATTTGAAAAGAAAAGATTTTTAATTTGTTTTCAAGCTAATGAGTTTTGTTTAATTTTATTAATGGAATTGCCAACATTTATCATAAATTACAAATCGTGATCGTGATAACAGCGACAGCGACAGCAACAACATCATTTAATTCCCAGCTTTGGTTGTTTTAATACCCTGTACTCATTGAAAAATGGGAAAAACAAGGTTAATAATTTTATCAGAATGTATGTAACTGAGACGGAGGCGTGTCACATCCCACAAAGTATATTCTCAATCGGGATGACGAGCTGAGTCGATCTAGCCAGGTCCATCTGTCCGTCTGTTTGGATGAACGCGTCGATCTCAGCAACTACAAAAACTAGAGATGCCGTTTTGGTTGCTATAGGTAGGTAGTAGGTATCTTACGCAGATCAAGTTTGTTTCAAAAATCGGATGCCACGCCCTCTTTATGCCAAAAAATCAATAAAACATTAAACATATATTCTAGACCATAATCTCTACACATCCTGCAAAGCGTATTGAAATCGATCAATAGACATAGGAAATATAAGCTACGCAATATTGTAGACGTTGCATCGCCTTTATTTTGTATATAAATTAAAGGGTACAGGGTATTTTACAGTCGGGCCCCTCCGACTGATCTGCTCCGCCCATTCTGGTTTTTTTTTTTTGTTAGCTTCCATTTGAGTTTTGCGAACTCTCGGATCTTGTAGTTTCATACCTATATGGACCTCCACAGCTCCCGGTTGTACAGTGGCTGCTGCGACTTCGTCACCTGTTCATCTGTTGAATAATTAAGTTGTCGTGTGTTGCTTTGATAATGACAACATTGTTGTTGTTGTGTCCGTTGTTGTGTTTGTGCGATTTTTGTATTTGCCTTTGAAGCGCCGCATTTAAATTATTTGCTTAATTTTATTGCCAACTACAAAATTTCGTTAAATCTCTCTCTCTCTCTCTCTCTCTCTCTCTCTCTCTCTGCCTGTCTGTGCTCATCGATATTCACTAATTCACGCTAACCATTCCCATGCCTTGTTCTACACAAAAAACAGCTAAAACAAAAAACAAAAACAAAAAAATAACAAAACAAATCAGCTTTTATTTATTAGCTGGAAATGGTTTTTTCCCTTAGCCATAATTTTGGTGTTGTTGCTTAGATTGTTGCATATTTTCGTAGAAATTTATGCCATAATTTTGTAGTCCATCTAATTTTGCCTCATTCAAGGCGCAAAGAGTGTGTTGCCTTTTGGAATATTAATTTATCCTGTACGCAAAACTAACTGCAGTGCAATTAGTAATTTTATTTTCTTAAAACATATAAATACACGTATACATATAACTACAAGCCCTTGCCTTGATTGACGTGCTTTTATCGCCCAAGAGTTTAAAAGCAGGGATCGCAAATAATAATTATGAGTTAAAAAAATTTAAGCCCAAAAAACATCGGTGGAAATAACACACATATCCTATTTTTTAACGGCGATTTAGGAAAAGAATGAAATTTTTATTTCCAATATTATTTTAAAATTTCTTTTTAACGCTTAAATTTAATTTTTATTATTATACAAATTGTAAATATGAGTTTTCATTTAATTATTTTGATTATTTTGATTTTTGTTGTCAGGAAATTTCGGATTGGGTTACGATTAAAGCGCATAGAATGCGATCGCTGCCATGTGCCCCCAACTTGTCAAACTGCTGAGACGGATCGACAACGGCTAACACAGCCCGGGTCAACAGTTAACACCCGACGCTCAAGACCCAACAAGTACTTAAAAGTCAGGCAACATTATTAGTGATAAAGCCAAGCGTTAAGCAAGCGACAGCGTTCAGTTTTGGAACGTAAGCAATATTATATAGAATTATATAGAATGAAGCAACTATTTGTAAGGAACCTGCTCTGGTTCAGCTGCCTGTGGTTCAGCTCGGTTAACTGTGAAAAGCTTTTCGGCCTGCACACGGACGAACTGCTCGAGGGCGAGGGGCAATTGGTGGTGCCACAGCGAGTGCACGCCAATGGCGAGTTCATGACGCACACACTGGTCTATGCCCACGGACGGGATCATCGCAGACACCGACGCAGTCTGCACCTGGAGCCAAATGCCACGCCAGAGTTGCATTTTCAGTTGCCGCTGGCCAATGAGACGCTGCATCTGGAGTTGACGTAAGTGCCGCATTTCGATCAATTAAATCAGTCAATTACAATAAATCGATATCGATATCGATAATTTGTAGGCCGCACAGCTACTTTCTGGCGCCGCATCTGATAGTGGAGCGACATCGTCGGGATCTGCGCACCCGAGCCCCGCCTTTGGCCCAGCAGCTCAACTGCCATTTCCATGGCAAGGTGCGGGGTCAACCCTCGGCCAATGTGGCCATATCCACCTGCTCCGGTCTGGTGAGTTTGCATTTTCACTTGCCACAAGTTTGTGTCCTAAGTCTTTCGTTTGCTCACAATAATAATACAGGTGGGTCACATTAAGACGGCCAGCAATGAGTATTACATAGAGCCCTCCAAGCACTATGCAGCCGATCCGAACAACGGCCACCCGCATGTGGTATTTCAGCGCTCCTCTGTGAAGCCCAAGGAGAAGGTAAACTTAAGCGATTGCAAGGGAAGGGTGTAGATCAGGGGTGCCCAAAGGCTGGCTAGTAAATAAATTAGAAAAGACTAATGTATGGAGGAATCGTGTAGGATTACTTTCTTCATTAATCACCAAGAATTATCAGGAATTATCTATGAAGAAATCATATATAGAGGTAGCAGGAATGAAGGCTTACTGAGTTGTACATTATTTATCAAGGAATATTGCATGTATTAATTATTTGTTTCAGAGATTTATATGAAAAAATTATTTATTATAGCTTTAAGCAAAAAAAATTTTCATATATGAATCATGAAGAGAATTCAAGGCCTAAGAAGGATTTATGCACGGAAGAATATGTAGGAATGGGTAATTTATCATAGATCAATTTTGAAGGATGTATATATAAAGGATTCATATACTTATATATCATGTATGATGGAATCTTTGTTAATGGATTCATGTGTTGTATAAAGAAAATATCCTTGAAAGATATATGCTCAAAATAAGGAGAATTTATGATTCCTACGCTAAGCATTAATGTGCTATATCAGAAGAAGAAATATTCCATTTATGTGCCCGTGTACTTTACAGCTTCTACATCAGAGGCGTCGGCATAAGCACAAACGCAAGGAGCAGCGTCACAAGGGGCGTGGCTACAAGTACAGTCACGCACAGAGTTTAGCTGCGATAAGCAATTGTGGGACGCGTGAGCCGCGTCATCGCATGGAGACGCGTCTGGAGTGGCAGCCACGTGGCAAGTTCAAAATCCAAGGCGGTCGCAAAGTGCGACGCCATCACCATCATCACAATTCCCATCACAATCATCATTACCATCAACACACCAAATTCGCCTATGAGACGCAAACGGAGGCAGAGCTGGAGCAGCAGGAGAAGCAGGAAAAGCAGGGAAAGCAGAGGCAGCGGCGTTCCATAAGCTCGCCCCGCCACGTGGAGACATTGATTGTGGCAGATGCCACGATGTCGGCGTTTCATAAGGATGTCGTCAGCTATCTGTTGACCATAATGAATATGGTATCGGCGCTGTATAAGGATCCGAGCATTGGCAATGCCATTGAGATTGTGGTGGTGCGCATCATAGAGCTGAAGGAGAATGATGCGGAACCGGAGCTGAATCTCACGCAGAATGCGCAGAAGAATCTGGACAGATTCTGCAGGTAAGCCATATGCAACTGTGGCAAATCTAACCAACTCTGGTCTGCCCCTCTCCTCTAAGTGTCTCAAGTGTGTTGCAGCTGGCAGCACAAGCTCAACAAGCTCAACGAGAACGATCCGCACCATCATGACGTTGCCATACTCATCACCCGCAAGAACATCTGTGGCAACAACTGCATGTAAGTGTGACCAGCATCTCCGCTATTTACACTCTCTCAGTCTCCTCTCTTTTTTCTCTCTGTTTGTGGCAGGACTCTGGGACTGGCCAATGTGGGCGGCATGTGTAAGCCAAAGCAATCGTGCAGCGTCAACGAGGATAACGGCATAATGCTCTCCCACACGATCACGCACGAATTGGGGCACAAGTAAGTTGCAACAGAGATAGAGAACGAGACAGAACACTTGCCACCAAGCCAAAATCTAACTGCTTTGGAAGTGGGCAGCGGTAACTCTGGCTTTTTTCAAAAATAATTACGCTTTTTCCGATTTCGGGTATATTTTGCAATTCATAAAAGGATCTGTCGTCATTATTTTACTCGATATTTGCCGATAATATCAATAATTTAAACCAAATTATTTTTGTTGGCATTCGCTATTTTTGCTTCTTTTTGATATAGTTGAATCAAAATAAATTAAATTGTTATGCAATTAAAGAATTTAAAATCCAGCAAGGTTGTAGCCGATGAGCCGGACGCACCCGTCTGTAGAATATCCTGCAGAACAGAACCGTTTATTTATTTATTGATTTATTTAAGATGTGTATTAAGATGTGTATATGATCTCTTTAAGAACTCAAGCAGTTCAAGCGAAAATCTGTCAATAATACAAGCGGAAAATGATTTAAGATGCACAAAATTAGATTTTATGAGACTGCATAGCAAAACGTAGCTATTTTCTAGCTTTTTTGTGCACATATTTTGGATATTTTATTGTGGAGTCTACTGCCCGTCAAAAGCAGCTTTTTTGGCAACACCGCTTGCCACAGCCAGTCGCTCGGCCTGTGGCATGTGGCAGGCAGCCAACGCATGTAAATGCATCAATTGAGCGCTGCCCATGATTTATGCGCAGTCCAATTGGTTTAATGAATGAATTAAAGCAACTACAACAACAACTTGTACTACGACTTATACCAACTAAACAAAATTTGAACGGAGCACAGCAGTCGAACGGACCCGACTGTAGAATAACCTGTATTTCCAATATAATTCTCGAAAACTGTCATACAAAGTGTAGCAGCAGTATTTCTTCTTCTTCCTTTTTTGTTAGTGCCATGCTTTAACGGCTGTGCTGCCAAGGCGCGTGCGTTGCCACGCATGCAATATTGCGTAGACTATAACTTCTGTGTTTATTAACCGATTTCAATGCTTTTTTTGGGATAGTTAAATATAATAGTAGAGGGTATATATGCCGAATAACAACATGCTATGGTAAAAAACACGAGATTTTGTGGGTTTTATTGATTTTTGGGCATAAAGAGAGCGTGGCATCCAAGATTTGAAATAAACCTATGCAGACATATGGTATAAACCTACCTAAAACAACAACTACTTTAGCTTTTATAGTTTTCGAAATTGATGCGTTCATGCAGACGGACGGACGGACGGATGGACGGCAGAACAGACAGACAGACAGGGCTATATCGGGTCAACTCGTAGTCCTGATCAAGAATATATATAGTTTGTGGGGTCTGCCACGCGTCCTTCTACATGTTATATACATTCGCACAAAGTTATTAACCCTGTGTTTTCTATTTTTCAATGGGTGCAGGGTATAATAAAACATCTATAGACCTAAACGCTTGACTAACTCCAAGTGAACGCGTCGGATGCTTTTGACACCTGCGTGTGTTGTGACAATGATCGCCTGCGTTGCACGCCCACACGCCCACAGTTCACAGCATAGACAACATCCCCAGCCACTCGCCTTCTCCCCTCCCCCACTCTTTGCATCTGTCTTCACCTGTTTTGCTACCTCCTCTTCTATACCTCCTATTTGCTATTCAAATTCAATTAGTCGAGCAGACTTAGAGCCAGGGCTGCACAACATAATTCCATTTGCTGCTGCAAAGCTTTAAGCTAAATTAAGAGAAATCAGTTAATAAGCAGCTTTAAAGCTCTGTCGAAAGCTCATTTACATTAATATTAATCTACAGCAGAAAATTTTTTATATGATCAAGTTTGCCTTAATTTAAAGATTCTTTGTAATACTTTGTAATGAGTACAGATTTAAAATGGGAAAAAACTGTGTAAGTAATTTTGGGTGAATGTTTATGACTTGCTTTCTGTCTAAAGCTTATTTTCAGTCAGTGTATTAAATAACAAACACATAAATTTAACATAATATTATAAAGTAGAGATAAAAATTTCATTTCTTCTTTTACATTCTTAGCTTTTACAGAGCTTTAAAATTTGTTCCTGTGACAAATTCATTAATTAATCAGCTTTAGCTTAAATAAATCAAGATTGACTAAACTCTCAGTTATGCGCTCTACACCGTTAGAATTGTAAAATTACTTATCGCTAAATTGCCGCAATAATTACAACTTACTTTTTTACTTCCCATTTTTCTCATGCATCGAACTTCGGATTATTAGTAATAAAGAATAATAATAATAATATAATAGAAACGTTTTTTTCGAGCAGTTTTTCTTACAACACTTTTTAAGCTTCACTAAAAGCGCTTTAAGCTTTTATAATTTCTTTAAATTATTTTCTTAATTTTAAGCAACTTCAATTGAAGCTTTGATTGAATCTTAAGCACAAACGCGATTACAATTTGAGGCTGTTTCAGCTAATGCATAAGCTTTGCTGAAAGCTTAAAGCGTGCTTGTAAACTTGCTGATCATTTTAACCAACTTCAGCTCGAGTAGAAGCTTCGCTTAAAGCTTTAAGCTCAACAATTTAACTTTAAGAAACAATATACTTAACTCAGCTGCAAAGTCGTTGCTACAATTGCATGCAACCCTAACACACACGCAGAGGAAGCAAGACTGTTAGATGGAAAGTGTATGTGTCTGGGAGTGTGGGGTGTGGGAAGGGGGGAAGATACAGGGGGGCTGGCCTGACAATTTGGTAGCCACAACAACAGTTGCTGCAATTGTCGGTTGTCCGGTTTGCCGTAGGCTTATCTCGTTTGCGTGTTTCGTGCCAAGTGGATTTTTGTAAAACGCCTTATAAGCGCAGCCAAGTGCCTGTCAGTCTGGCGTGTTTCGATTGAGTCAACCCAGCTAACCAGCTAACCAGCTAACCAGCTAACCAGTCAGCCGGTCAGCCAATCCGCCAATCCGTCAATCCGTCTGCCCACCCCTCTGGGGCCATTCAATGGATCAGCGGATCAGCGGATCAGCAAATCAACAGTTGGGAGATTTGCATCTCAATCGTCATATACAAATACTTTGTGTGTTGTTATTGTTCTAGTTATACCCTAGGCACAAATTCAGACTGGGAATGACAGTATCTGACATAACTGATGAGATTGGTTGATACGATAATTATGGAATACGCTTACTTTAATTAGACATTAGTAATGTTTTGGAGAGCATGCATTTGTTGTACTACTATTCGTAATGATTGATCAACTGATCTGCAATTTGACGATCAGGATAAGTCAATATAGCCATGTCCATCGGTCTGTCTGTATATATTTGGTATGTAGGTTTTCCTATACAGTAGTTAAATCAATTTTGTTTTAGATTTTTGATACCGCTACCCATTTCTCCGTTAGCCAAATCAGTGAACATTTTTATTTTGTATGCGATAGGATATGAAACGACGAAGATATGTAACGGACAAATCGATGGAAGGGAGTTAAGGGTAGCAATAATAACAGAGTTTGCTACTGTCGGTTACGTCCGACTGTTACTCGACGGATCTGCTCCGTCCTTACTTGTTTTTTTTTTTAACAAATTTTGAATGTATATATTCATATTGCCGATTAATCGATTAAATCGATTTTTGGACGTGAAAATTAAAGATCAAACCCAGCTCGCACAGGGTATGCGCTAGTCAATTACTTTTTCTAACTGTCGGCCGTTGTGCAATTTACATGCAATTGTTGCTGTGGCTAACGATATGTTGTAGTTGTAGTTGTAGTTGTTGTTACTGTTGTTAATATTGTAGTTATTGTTGTAATTGTTGTTATTATTGTGCTGATTTAAGCACTATTCTAATAATCAGGTTTTTGACTTGCTCTCAGCGTGGCATAAATTGCTGCTCGTTTGTCGCATTTTGTTTGTTTATTTTTTTTTACTTCCCAAAGAAAAATGTGATTACAATAAATCCCATGCGACAAGTGCCAACAAATAGAGGTTCTAGATCACAGGGTTCAGAAGTGAGGAGTACGGGATTAAGTTTGAGGTGCTAAGGGCTTGATTGACAGATAGATTGTAAACTGACGGTTATAATGACATGTCGAGCCCTTCCCGCGTAAAATTTCCATATAGAATATCTTCATAAGATTAGCAGAATCTTAGTTGAAGTGTAAGTAATTTATCTGGGTCGATATCGGACATGCTCCGACTCACAGTCCGTCCGTATCCGCACCTAAAGCTAGAGCTTCCGTTGTGGATATGTAGATTCTTCTATGTCGTACGCTGATCTAATTTTTGATCTGCTCCGTCCTCACTGGTTTTATTTCATTCAATAAGTGATAGTAAATGAATAAATCGCGATAAATTCATAAATAATAAATTGAATAATATATTCACCTATTCTATCTTGCAACCTGACAGCTTTGGCATGTTCCACGATACGGCCAAGATTGGCTGCCATCCACGTGTGGGCTCCATAGTGCACATCATGACGCCCACCTTTGGGGCGGATACGTTGCAGGTTTGCTGGTCGAACTGCAGCCGGAAGTACATAACACACTTTCTGGAGTAAGTAGACGACATGTCCCAGTTTCATGTGCCCCAAACTCAATTCGACTTTGTGGACTCTCTTTGCAGTCAGGGATTGGGAGAGTGCTTGGACGATTCGCCCACACCGCTGGATGAGTACAATTATCCGGAGGCATTGCCCGGGGAGCGTTACAATGCGAAGCGGCAGTGCCGCATGCAGTTCAACCTGACCACGGATAGCGATGTGGGCGCCTGTTCGGCACCACACGAGTTCTGCTCCACGCTCTGGTGTCGCGTCAATGGCGAATGCGTGACCAACATGCGGCCGACGGCACCGGGCACCGCCTGTGGCAAGAACAAATGGTGCCAGAATGGCAAGTGCGTCCGCATGGAGGAGCTGACGCCTATACACGGCGGCTGGGGCAATTGGAGCGAGTGGAGCGATTGCTCGCGCAGCTGCGGCGGCGGCGTCTCCATACAGCAGAGGGAGTGCGATTCCCCCCTGCCCGCCAACGGCGGCGTCTTCTGCATCGGCGAGCGCAAGCGCTACAAGATCTGCCGCAAGAAACCATGTCCGGAGCAGGAGCCCAGCTTCCGGGCCCAGCAGTGTGCGCGCTACGACAATGTCAGCTATCAGGGTGCCACCTACAAGTGGCTGCCATTCTTTGACAAGAGTAAGTGCAGCGGTTACTACCACTACAACCAGACGACTACACTCAGAAAAACGCACTCATTTAAATTTAAACTTGAACTGAGAATTTACTAAAATAATGAACCTGATGCGGGTTTCATTCAAGGATTTCGCTTCAATTCAATCAATTTGTGTGTGTATTATCAAAACACAATATACAGTCTCCCACTGTCGGTTACGTCCGACTGTAGCCTTTTTCTTTTTCAGTTTTTTTTTAAATTTATATCTTCCGAGTGTACTAATCTCTGTTCTCTTCTTTTCCTCCCCCACAGATAATCCTTGTCGTCTGTTCTGCAGCGATGTGGATGACACCATCATTGCCAACTGGGGGGAAACGGTGCTAGATGGTACCCCCTGCACACTGGGCACCAATAATATGTGCATCGATGGCATCTGTAAGGTAAGTTCCAAATACTTACACTGGTGCTTCATTGCCGGCGAGATCAATTAAACAAGCGTTTCATTCAGAAAGTTGGTTGCGATTGGATCGTTGACTCGGACATGCAGGACGATCGTTGCGGCATCTGTGGCGGTGCTGGTGATCAATGCAAGCCCATAAAGGAGATCTACAGCGAAGCATTCAATGTCAGCGATGGCGTCTACGTGGAAATCGTCAGCATACCAGCACGCGCTCGTCACATACTCATCAAGGAGTTGGCCAATTCACCGCACTTTCTGGCCATTAGACGGGCGCAGGGCGAGAAATTCTATTTGAATGGCGATAGCTTAATCTCCATGGCCGGTGAATTTGAGATAGCCGGCGCCGAGAGCCTCTACGATCGCCACGATGAGCAGGAGACCATCAAAATACCTCAACCCATACAGCATGCCATATCGCTATATGTAAGTGAGATTTGTAACTCTTGACCTTTGAACTCTTGCTCTAATCCAACCAAACCTTCGCAGGCCATTGTGCGCGGTAATGAGAGCAATCCTGGCATCTACTACGAGTTCACCTTGCCCGCCATGAATGTCAGCGCCGGTAAGCAGTATCAATGGCGTCTCACCAACTGGACAGCCTGCTCCGCCAGCTGCGGCGGTGGCCTGCAGCATCGTGAGCCCAATTGCCTTGAAAATGGCAAAGGTAGGACCAATAATTATTCTCTGGATTTACTAGTGGTGAAAACTATCGAGCCACTATCGATGGTATCGATGTTTTCCCGGTTGCGGCAAATATCGTGGTTTTTTTCTCGGTAGTTTCGATAGTGTAGATTTTGCATTTGAAACCTCAAAACGGTCAACCAAATTTTTGTACGCGGTCTGGCTCTCAGAAAAACTAGCAACTATCCGTTCTACGGTTTCGACCCAAGCACAAGACACTAGTCAGTCTCTCACAGAGTATTTGAAAAGAGCATAATCGTAGCTTGCTCAGCTAATAAAAGTCAGAGTTGGCAAAAACAAGGTCTTTTTTTGTGATTGTTGCGTTAGCCTTATTGTTGTTGCCTTAGGCAAAGCATAAATCAAGAAGGGACATAAGTATTTGAAACAATGCACGTACACACAAAAGCTCAAAAAACCGCCTACCAAATTTTTTCTAAGAAATAAATCTTAATTAAAGAGAGAGAATCCAATTGGTCGCAGGCTAAGCGAAGACCAATCCTAACCGAAACGTTGTTTGAGCAATATATTCCTTATTATGATATGTTCGTCTATCTATTTTCCGTACGAACCCTTAGATCTCGCAAACTTTAAGAACTTAAGACAGGGTCTTCTACTGTTGTATGAACAGTACGAGTATATCATACGTTAGTATCGATAGTATCGAGGTTTTTGCTTATAAACACACCACTAAGACTTACCACCCATACAATTTGCTCTTACCTCTGCAGTGCTGAGCGATAAGTTACCCTGCTGGACACATGGCAAGAACAAGCGACCCCTGCGACAGACACGCCCCTGTGCGGAGCAACAATGTCCGGCGCATTGGTGGCCAGGTCCCTGGCAGTTCTGTCCGCTCACCTGCCGGCAACCAGGTGGGGCAATGCCGCAACGACGTCGCTCCATTGTCTGCCTGGACCAACACGATGTGGTTGTGGCAGATGCCCAGTGCAGCCAGTTGGCTAAGCCAGCCGAAACGGAACCCTGTGAGGGGGCATTGCCCGAGTGCAGAGCCAAGCTGTGAGCGATGGCCGCTGCAAGCTTCCGGGCAGCCGTTTGAGCTAAAGGAAATGGAAACTATTTATTGCTACTAATAATGCTAAAGTTAAATTAAGTGAACTATCAATAAACACACACACACACAGACAACAATTACGTTTACTTCTACACCACAGGAAAATGTACTTGAAATCGGCTGTTCTATTAAACTAATATACCCTTTATACAGCTGATAAGCTGTTTACGAAGTACTTTTTGCAGATAAGTTTAAACCATCTTCAAGCTTGTCTTCATCATCAGTTTGATTTAGATTCAACTCCATGGTTTTTTTATAGGGTGTTTTATAGTTTTTTGGTCAAAATTATGATAATGGGGCTCCAAGGGGCAATAGCTTTCAAAATTTAAATCTTCAGTTCTAAACTGCAGGGTATTTTTATAGGGAGTTTTAGGATACGAGTATATTTGTGTATATATGTAGTTCTTGGTCAAAGTAATGGTAAATTTCATACTATTTTTAATGAATAGCGGTGTATTTATGAGGCACACTTTGTAATTTGTGTCAAACTTTTTCCAGTATATGCTGAATTTCAATTCGAAAACTTAAACAACGAATTTTCATCAAGAGTAAAATGTTTAATATTTGAAATGCTAACTATTGCTCGTATAATGCTAGATCTTAGGTAATTTCGCACTGCGTACAGTATATTATACTAAATAATAAACTATTTCGATGGAAGTGCATGCAGGGCATAACAGATTGTACTTATTTAATTTATATATTATAGTAGAAACAAAAACTTAATGTAGACTATATAAACGGCAACAAAAAAAAAATCAAGAAAAACAATATTTGAACTAAGTCTAGTATTAGCTATATAATATGATATATATTGTATATTAGGATGAATAAAAATAATAATACGTCGTTAAATGAGATGAAATGAGCGTAAATTGCAGCTGATAATGGAACTAGGGCTTAAATCAGAGCTCAAGCTATGATGGGAATGATGTAACGGTAAGGTAACTGGAACTGGAACTGGAACTGGAGCTGGCACTGATTGGGGTAACTGAAACTAGTATTATCGTAAGAACTAGTTTCGCAATCCTGCTTAAAGTGCTACCGGAACTAATTTGATTACATATGCTGGAGCTGGAACTGGTTCAGTTAGAATCGCGTGTTGTCGGGCATTTTGCGGAAGTAGGCTATCTTATCCTTAGGCACACGATAGCCATGCATCCAGCGACTACCCTTGCGCAGGGAACCATCGATGCCATCCTTCCAGACTCCCTGCGGCAGATAAACTGCAAGCAAAGCAATAGATTGATTAATTGGTTGATCGATTGAATGAACGTTCTGATTTTTATTTTTGACCTACCCTCGCGTTCCTCACGAGCTGCATCCAGTATGGGAGCCACAATCAGCTCCTCACCCACCGAGAACTCATCGCTGACAATGAGGCAGGCGGGATCATGTGGATCCAGCATCCAGAGCGGACGCACCAGCGGCAGACCTTCATTCATCGATGGACTGAGATACTTATTGAGCAGCGGTATGACCACAGTCTGGCGCACTTCCTTCAGCTCCTGGGCGACACGCGTGACCAGATCACTGTGATACTCATCGGGCAGATGGCTGAACTGCATGGCGGGCAGAAAGGTGGCCAGCTGCAGCCAGCGTATGAAGAGCTCCTGATCCGGTAGCGCTGGCTGACCCATTGAATAAAATGATACCATTTTGAGGATGGGCCGTTGGAGCAGGTAGTCTCCGCCAATGGCACCTGGCAGCACAAACGGATAGCCAATGACGCCGTAGTTGAGCACGGCGGCCAAGGTCTCACGCAGCCCCTCCCAGGTGGCATTCGCGGGCGGTGTGCTGAGGAAGGTCGGCGGCTTGGGCACCACGCTGGCCGTGGAGACGGCCATGAGGCCAACGCTCTCCAGGCTGCTGGTGAGCATGCGGGCATACATATCGGGATTATCCAAGGGCTTGCGGCATTGGTAGTAGTGTGGCAAGTTGTAGCCAGTGCCCAGATCAAGATAGAATCTCTTTACGCCGTACTCATCCTTCAGACGCTGCAGCTTCTCCAGCAGCCAGGGCACAGAGGCATTATTCGTTATGTCCAGCACACCGGCACTGGAGCTGCTCTTGTATCGGGTTAGCGCCGGAATACTACGCTCCGAATAGCGCTCATAGATCAGCAGCTTGCGGGCAACGGCATCCTTGAAGTTGGCGCTATCCGTGCTGATGAAGGGCTGTATGGTGAAGACGACCTTGAAGCCACGTCGATGCAGCACATCGATGGTGTCTTTGAGCGTGGGAAAGCGAGCTCGATCCACGGTGAAATCGCCAATATTCTCCTGCCAGAACTCGTTGATCACAATGTGTCCCAGGCCCATGGCAATGGCATTCTCCGAGTAATCACAGATGAATGATTCGTTCAGCGAGTCGCGATGCTCCTGATTAGGTATCTGCCAGACCGGCTCCTCCAGCAACGAGCGCAGCTCGCTAATATCCTGATCGGTTAGGCCATCCCAGAGGCTCTGCTGGGTCATCAGCATGTGCAGACTGCGCATATCTTCCGTCGTACAGATCTTGTAGTCCAGTTGCGGCAATGGAGTCAAACGATTCACAAACGTGAACTCATCATTCGCCGCACGCAGACAGAATTGATTCTCCGTACGATTGATACCGAGCTGCAGCGGAGTACGCTCGCTGACCTGCATGGCCACACCAATGGAGTTGATGAAGTAACGCTTTACGGCATTGCCGAACTGATGCACCTTGCTGTCACCACTGGCATAGGGCATAAAGTCAAAGTTCGCATAGCTCAAAGACCACTCCTGACCTTTGGTAATGCCACCGCCGAACCACAAGCCGTTATCCCGTTTCAGCTCATAGCAATCTGTGGGCAGGAGACCTGGCGTCAGCGCCTGCCACTGCAGCGTGTAGCAGCGAAAGACCTGCTTATCCTCAAAATTCATATGAAGACGAGCGATGCCATTCCATTCGATGCAGATGCTGCCGTCACTGCGCCGATGATCCTCCAAGCAGTGAAATGGCGCCGTATCGCTGCCCAGCGTAACGCCCAAATGCCCATTGATCACCTCCTTGTCGTCGTGACCGAGTATGCGAAAGATGCGATCCTTCGAATTGAATTTAATCTTGTGGAAATAGCTTTTGGTCAGCACCTGCTGATGGTATGCCACGTATGCGTAGCCAATCTGTTTAGGAAAAATCATTTATATAATAAACATACATCAATAATCGTTCAATGCCTATCAATCACTCACCAAGAAGATGATGATAAAGAACATCATTATCACGAATATCTTTATCTTGTAGTCCTTTGTCTCGCGCTTCTTTTTGCGTATAAGCTGTGGAAAGGCCTATAGAAAGAGGCGAAGGTCAATAAACAATAAGGTCATCATAAGTAGGTCGCATGTAATCGTGTGAATCTTTATTTCATCTATTTTACTAATTTCCTCATATTGGATTAAGTTACTCATAGTTAGGAGTCAATATAATCAGATTAATATAACAAAAATCGTAATCATAATCACAATCTGTATTTAATCAGTTAAACGGATAATTATTGCATCAGTACCAAATTAATTTTAGCTGATTAGCAGTTCATAATTAGTTTAGCTTTAGCTAATCCGTTTGGATTAAATCATATTACATGAATTCGTGCTTTATTTGTTTTACAACAACTTTTTTAATCAAATCGCCTCTACTCAGTTAACTTAACAGATTTTTCTTTATCGTACGTGTCAAATTAAGTTTCATTTGATCGAATTTTGTTTCTATCGCTTCGTATCTCTTGCAACCCATCTCATATTATCGCATCCAATGCCATTTTACCCGATTCTGTCATATCTCATCTTATCCTATCACATCTCTTCTCATCTGATCTAATCGTTCCCTATACTGTCCTATCCTATCTTATATTTTACCATTCTTTTCTATATCCCATCTTAACCCACTTTATCACATTCCCTTCTATTCACCCTATCAAACTCCATCTCATCTTATCGTGTACCATTTTACACTGTCCCATTCTACGTCATCTTATCCCAACCAATCTCATCTTATAAAATTCGATCCCATCCTATCCTAATCCATCGAATCCCCCATTCCATCCTGTCGCATCCGATCCACTTCCATTTAATTATATCACATCCTTTTCCATCCTATCCTATCCCATCATATCCTATTCCATCCTATTCTATCAAATCCTTTTCCATCCTATGCCATCCCATCATATTTCATACTACCCTCTTAAATTCCATCTCATATTCCCTTCTATTTAGAGAAAGATTCATATTTTTTTGTCTCATTTCTGTCTGTGTCCTTCAGTTCTTTTACTCACCTGCATTTTCTCACGCAGTAAACTAGCCAAAGAGTTGACACTGGTAATAGATGCCTGATTACTTGCCACGCTGTGGGTGTCGAAGTCACTAGCCAACATCTCCTTGCTGTTAAGACGGAGGGCAGGTAATGGTGCGATGGAAGCGCGTCTTCGACTACGAAAGCGATCTCTGCAAGGAAGAGTAATACATACAACAATTATTATATAAATGTATATATATATTTATATTTATAATAATTAATTTCATTTCATAAAAAGCTTTTTTAAAATGTATATATTTTACAAATCATATATACCCGTACAGGTAATAGTCAAACTCTCATGTTAGATTGAAATACAAAATTGTATATAGTATTATTTATGATCCAGATGGTAGAACAGCTGATAGCCCATATTTGTCATATATGCTTTTACCGGCCTGTCGTAACTATAATGTGTCAACATGCATTAGATTGTACCGATTGCAAGAAATATATAATAACGTTATCGGATTCACCTCGAAGACAACTCTGATTTATGACAGTTATTAGAGACTTTTGTCTGTTTGCCTTATCTGATTACATTCTTTCTATCTCAAATGTCTTGTGTTGCAAAATTTATAATAAACATCTATGTATATATCACCTAGCTAGAAGCCAAACTCAAGCACCTTGTGTGATTACGAAAAGTTGAAAATAAATAATATATTTATAGAATTTGTATTTCTTATATTTCTATATTTATTATAAATATTGATATAATATATTTATATTCTATATATATATTTATATTCTTTAGGAGAGGCATATACAAGTTACCATCAAAATGGCAGAAAATCATCGAAAACAACGGTACATATATCACTTAAATCGGACAATGCTAACTATATTAAAATAGTCGTCAAAAATCAATAAAGAAACCGGTATGTCATTACCAAACAACCTAATATTTATAAAACATTGTAGGCCTGACAACATTAAAAAACATGACAGTAGCTTCAATTTTATTTGAAAGGCTAGTTAAAATTGATAAATACTAAGTAAAGATTGTGCAAAATTTAACTAGTAATAATTTAAGAAATTTTATTACAGCCTTTTAAAAATTTGTGTATTATTACGGAAAATTGTATGAAAATTATTTAAGCATTATTTATAATTTCTTTAATTTTGAATTTTATGTTTGAGAAATATTTTATTAAAAATGTTTACTTATATTGTTTTTAATTTGCCGCAATTGCCCTTAAAAATTCTTTATTTGACTACATTATCATTAAATAAATTTCAAATTTTATACTCATAACAAGTTGTTTTAAAAATTGTATGTTTTGAGAATTTTATTGAAAATATTCCTAATAAGTTTTAATATTTTACAAATTCTCAGTTTTCGTAGCAATATTCTTGAGAATTTCATGAAACTCTTTAGAAGAGTATGTCACTATAAGTCACTGCAAATTGTTGGTTCATTCAAAGAGCGTGATGTGGAGCATTGTTTTTAATGACTTTTGGGGAGTATTTAGCGTATTATCCAAAATGCGAAGCATGAGTATTTAGTTCAGCTTATCTTTATGGCGTCGTTATGCAAATCTGAAAAGTGCCACTTACACAAACACACACACACACACACACGCGAGAGAGAAATACCGTTAATGGGTCGTTATACAAACAGATGCTATATGCATAAATGTTCGTAATTGATAAAGGCGTTTGGGGTTGCGAGTAAATAGGCAGAAATATGGCCCATAAAATGCATGTAAATATTGTTGTTTATATTTGTAGAGTTCATTTAAATTATTTTTGAATGTTTTTGTGTGTAATAATAATTGTGGGGCGATAAGGCCGCCTATTCGAAGGTCGTGAATAAAGGTTGTTGCCATATGAAATTAGCACAATTCATTTGGGAGAGGGAAGCCCATAAAAACTCATTTACAATTACCTGCAATTTTTTACAATATATCTATAGATACTATATGCATAGATTGAAATGACGACAATCAAGATTTGTTCACGTTATTGTACGTCTTATCACGCCTAATCACAAGTATCTACTGAGCTAAGCGGCAACTTGAAGATACAAAATCTCAACATCTCAGATAAATCTGTATGAACGACACATGCCAGCTGATAGCTCAAATATATATGTATATAATTCCATATATATGTATATGTATATGAACTGTATGTACATATAAGTACATTCGTGGTTGCAATCAACAAAGTTTTCATGAACAACAACAACAACAACAACATGTCGTTGGCTCTGCCTCTGATTTACTTATCAACAATAAGCGAGATTTCGCTCTCGTTTCTGCTCCCCCCCCTTGCACTCACACTTTAATTTGTTTAAACTGCAAAATTGCTCATGCGTGTGAGTGTGTGTGTGGGTGTGTGTGTGTGTGGGTGTGTGTGATCAAAAAGCTTTAGCATAAGCATTAACAGCGCAAGCGCAGCTATTACTGCTGTTACTCTTCATTCGAAATCTGGGAAATTGACGATTATAATTTTTAAACCCTTTACTTTAAAAAATAAAAAGAGTATATTAAGTTAATGCAAAGAGGAAATGTGTGTAACACCCAGAAGGAGGCGTGGCAGTATATATATTCATTATTAGGACGACGAGTAAAGGAGATATAGCCTTGTTCGTCTGTCCGTTTGTATGAACACCCAAATCTCGGCAACTATAAGAGCTAGAGACACCATATTTGGGATTTAGGTTCTCCTATTTCGTAAGCAGCACGAGTTTATTTTAGATTTTGTATACAGCAGCTGGCGCTCGTAAAAAGGGAAGAAGAAGAAGTACTGCTGAATGTGAATTCTAGTTTCGAAAAGTGCGTACAATTTTAATTTCAAAATAGTTTATTAATATGACTATTCAAATTGATTTTGTATCATATGGTAACTCTTTTGTAAATTGATAATTAATAAATTTAGTAATATAACTATTGTTTTTTCCATTGCCAACATAATTCAACTCTAGCTCCTTTTATAGCGTATCTGTAAGTCGGTCAATAAGAACATCTACAATTGCTTTTATTTTTAGACACCATAAATTGTTGTTCTGTTATTTGATTGTGCAAGTAAATATCCGTTGCTAATCGCAAAATTAATTATTGATTTATTTAATTAATATATGCTTTTGCGTCAAATTAAATAATACGAGTAGTAAGCACTAGACTAGAGTATTCACATTCCCCAATTCGGATGCTCTACCCCTTGCTCCCCTCCGCTGCATGGAAGATCGACAGCGTGTTGTGTGCTTAGTTAGGGCAAAAAATTCGAAAACAATGCAAAAGCGGCGACTTGATAATATTAATTAATTTAATTGCTGAACTTTGGCTTGTGGCGAGCTACGATATCGCATATCGGGTATACACATTGTATGGTAATGCGAGACAGTACATGAATTTTAGATGCGCTGTAAATGGATAAACTAACCGATATTCTATGAATATAATGAATAAAATCTATAGTAGCTTGGAGCAGGGTAGCGAGAAAAAAACAGATTTCAAATACAAAATCGAAAAAAAATAGTTAAAAGTAAAGAATAAAAATAAATAATAAAATAAATATAAATGCCAATAATACAATTAAAATAAATTTTATGAATAAAATTCAACAACGTTCAAACAAATATCATATGAAATATATTACATAAATTACATAAATCAAACGTCTTTATTTGATTCTGATTTCAAATTAATGCGGAATTAAATATTTTCTAAAAATATTTTCGTAAAAATTATATTAATCTGATTACTTAACGTGTATTAAATATCTTAATTTGAATTAAATAACTGAGTCCAAATTAATTGTAAATAAATAGTTTGTGGATATGCATTCATTGAATTAATTTAATTTAAATTATTAAAAACCTTAATTTAGAAAATGCTGGACTAGGCATGTTATAACCGAAAATGTTTGAACTCAAACCTTTTCTTAAAAGCGATTTATTTCACTATAATGAGGCAGAATTTTTTGGGTCTGCAGCCCTAAATTATTTAGTTTATTATAGCTGAATAATTAGTACACAACTGTAATGCGGACTAATTAACGTTTTCGTGTCAAGACAAATAATAAAATACATAACTTAAATTTTAATTGTAGCTTACGCAATGCAACTCCTAGTACATAATGCTAAGACTTTAGTTATACAGAAAATATAAAGCAATATTCTATTATAATTATTAATATTAGGGAGCGACTAAAGTATCACGACCTCAAAAATCAATTGTACTTTCTGATGAACCTAAAGCAGCTCGATTAGTTCAATTTCCAGGATGAACTCGAGTATATTCATTAGTCTGATGATGCCTAGGCCTATATGCCTATATCCTTTTCTAACATAACAAACTTGCAAAAAAAAATCTATTGTATATATGGATATATGTACTGGAATAACGTCTTACTTACTTATAAATCGGCTTTTTGATATTGCCAAACTCATCGCTGCTGTCGTCCTCATCTTGCAGCTGCGTCTTGCCATTAGCTGTATCCAAAGGCGTTGTGGGCGTGGTGGGCGTAGTGGGCGTGCCCACGCTGGAGGCGGAAGCGGAGGCATCGTCGACAATCTGCAATTAGAATATATGCTAGATTACAAAAATACGTACTATTTGAATGCATAACATAAGACAGCAGACAACATGGCGTATGCGTTATGTGAACTGCAGCCGATAGATTTATGTCATCTGATGCCCGCTGCTGTTATTTTGCGGTTATCAGTTGAAAGCCGACACGATTTGGCTGCACTCAATAGCAGTTCTAATTGGTTTGGAGCAGTTTGCAGTCGAAAATTAAGCAGAGGTAGAAGATATAGACGAGCCTCAGCCAGGACATAAATCCGTGCTTAGTACCTGCCTCAACCGCTGTTAGCTCCTGCTCTGCCTCCTGTTGCAGGCATTCCAATCTCAACTGCCTGGACATGGAACTGCTGGAGAAATCTCGGAACGACAGTGAAGAGGTTTATGAAACCAGAACGCAGCTCGACTGCTGCCTTTGCCGTTTGCTTGATAATTGCTCGTATATTGTATTAGAAATGTCGGCTTTGCTTCAACTTACTATCTAAGCATGTGTGTGTGAGTATCGGTGCGTATGTGTGAGAGCGTGTATGTGTGTGTAGGTGTTTGTTTAATCACACTCTGAGCAGCTAAGAGTGTGAATGTGAGAGTGAGTACACTCAAACTTCAATGGAACGTACACTGCACTGATCTAGATTCTAGAACCAAACTTCTTTCAAACTCTCAGAGTAAACAAATAAAATCTCAATCATTATTTAAAGATTTAAATTTTTAATATATTATGAATTTGAATTTAAAATATTTAATCATTATTTAAACATTTGAAACTAAGTTACGATTTTTGAAGTGCTTTAAATTGAAAAAAATATGTAAGCAGTAAATCATCACTTAAACATTTGAAGGTTTTTGAAATAATTAGGCATTAAATCATTATTTAAGCATTTAAAACCTAATAAATATTTAAATTAAAAATATTTAAGCGGTAAATCATGATTTTAACATTTAAATATTAAACAAATAAAAATTAATTAGATTAAAATCTAAAATATTTGAACGATTAGTTAATCCATATCGATGGCTGTGCATAAAATATAAATCTCAAAAAAACACGCTCCTTTATGAGGTGGCTTGCCTGTAATTGTTTGCTTTGTGATTAATTGCAGCGATGCGACTTTGTATTTCTCACATTTCATTCAGACTTTCGTCTATTCTAGACGAGGGCGGTACTACTAACAAAATTTATACAGCTTTTTCAAAATTAATGACACTTTAAGACATTATAAACATTATTTAGAAAATAAATTAAAAAAATTTAAATCTTCATACGAGTATTTTTGGTGTAAAGTCTAAATTTTATGATATGTGGATGAATATCATCCAGTGCAAGTTACAAAATGAACCACAAAATTAGAATGCTTCTGGTGTGTAGCATAATAATCTGTATACAATATTTATAATCCATTAAACGCGTCAGACAAGCACATATTATCAATGACAGGTATACCAAGTCCAACAAATAAATTACAACAGAGACAGTCAAAATTGTCAAGGGGTTTCACCGCTTAATTGACAACAAAACCCAAAAACTCATCATTTAATTTAAGGTTCAAAAATTATAGTAGTTATTAAAGCGTTGTATGCTATTATTAAGAAGAGGTGTGTCAAAAAAGTAATTTATTAGCCACATTTGTATATTTAATACCCTAATGGGTCTGGCATAAAATAGTTGATATATAACTTTAATTTCCACTAGTTGAAACAGAGTTAAATTTAGTTTTTTTATTGGTATATGATCGATAGCCCCCGACTGTAGCCTTTCCAACTTGTTTCCATTAAATATAATACGTTTTCCCACAAGTTATTGCATTTACATATGTGGGAAATACAGTTACTGGGTAATTTATATTTTTAGCATTATTATTTAAAGAGTTAGTTATGCACTGCGACCAAAAATATCTACTGTACTCTCTGGAGGTTTGAGATTATAGCTTGTCAACCAGTTTAATCTGGTTTGGCATTATGTATTGTTATAAAAAAAATTAAAGTCATTCAAGAGTTTTGCACTTAGTGCTTATATTCCCAGTTCAATGACATAGACTAACCGGAACCGTACTTCAATTGAAAATATAATTATATTATTCAAATTAAAATGGAAATGAACATCAAATTCTTAGCATTCCCGCCGTAAATAAACATCTTATAAAATCATTTAAAAACATGCACGTTATTGCGTAATTTATTATGATTTTTTCATGAATTTAATAAATACTTCTAGAACAACTCTCGCCTGGCATTTTGATTTTGATATGCGTAACTGACGCATAAATTACTCAGTTTCGTTCGATACGCCCTATAACTGCAACGCACTCGATTTAGCTATATATACAATCTTAACAATCTGCTATAAATTTGTTTGCAATTTTTAGACATTTTAAAGAGCAAGTTCCATGTGATTCACGAATATTAGCAAATATATTTCATAAGCCTAAATAGCGCTTTTAACCGAATAATAAAAATTTTTTCATTTATGTCAGTTGTAAGTCGTATAATTGAAACAGAACTTCACTTAAATATAATTAAATTTATGGTATTATCGTGTAAAATGTCGGAAGATATCAATTACATGTGCACATACTATATACCTGGTTAACACTAATAACAATTGCGTCTAACAAATATGAATAGTATTTCCTATAGGCTACTAATGAAATTCGAAAACTATAGCTTACTTTCAGGCTGTTCGACAAATCATTTTATAGTAAGTTAGGATCATTAATAAAAATCGGTTTGGCTTGGTTCAAGTCTTAGTTAAGAAGATAGAAGGCCAGAATATCTTTATTATAACCAAAAAGGTGATCTGATCCTATAAGTTAAGTTAGATTTAAAAAAATCTAAAACACGAATTTAGACACATCAATAGAAATGGGAAAATGTCTTTTCTTAGTAATCTCGCACATAAAGAAGGAATAAAGCTATATGTCAAGGGTCTAAAGATCTGAAGTTAAAATAAGTTCTTAAACAATGATTTATGAAAATATAAATAGTTCACATGTCAGCAGCGTTGCCAATTTAGCCGATTCCAGAATTCAATTTATACTTGTCATAAATTTATTTAATAAATTCACAATTTTTTTTACTATAACCATTATATATTTGCTTTTTATGTTTATTAAAAGCTATTTTGTATATATTTTATAATGCAAGTCTAGCTGTTTCTGGCAACACTGTTTGTCATGCTCTACTTATGCAATAAAAAAAATTTTGTTTTGTTTTGCTTTGTTGCAGAGTGTAATTAACGTCATGCAATATTTCACATACATATACCCTATAAAATATTTATAAAGGAAATTTTAGATGTAGGATATTTTAAATATAATATATTTTAAACCTGAAAGATTTAATTAAATGATAAATATCAACATTAGAAATCTGGCAGAAATCAATTTAAGTCGTTACTAAATCGCTTGATGTTATTGTTATAATTAATTTCGAGATTAACGTGTCGTGATCATTGTTGCCAGAAATAGCTAGATTTGCTATATAAAATATTTAAAAAATTACTCAAAATAAACAAAAAAAATTAATTAAATATGAATGCAAAAAAAAACTAAATTAATATTAATATACAAATTCAAATCAATAATATATTTTAAAATACATTTTAGATGAGCATTAATAAAATTCAGAAAATTCTGTGCGACAATCATAGAAATTTCGATATAACGGAAATTGATTAAAATATATACATATCATTAAAATATTTGATCAACTTTTAAGTTTAGGTTTAAGTTGTGTTTTTTGCAAAGATAAACGGTTGCTATAGGGTATCTGCTAGCCGTGCCCAAAGAACTCTGGTATGCACATTAATGAGAAGAGAAGTGCAAATACAGATGGTGGAAGGAATAATACTATTATTGTACTGCACCTGATGGTATGATGATAATGCTGATGATCGGAATTAAAATTATTAAATGACGATGACGATTACGATGACGATACACAATGATGACATTAGTTGTGCTATTAAACAGAGACTAAATGTATGATTTATGTCATTTTTTTTGCGTGTGTTTTTAAGTGCTTTCACAGACACTACAGAGCAAAGACTTAATGAGCTTTTTATTATTATTTATTTGTAGTTTCCTAATGATGCTAACACCAGCGAGTGCACCGTTTTAAACGTTTCATTATCATGTGCCCAAAAGCCATAAAAAACCAGGGACCGCAAACAATATAAGTTGAAAAAAATATTTTAACCGAAAAAACTGAAACAAATAGTAAATATGTTATATAACAAGTGGAATATTATGAAAATTTAAAAATTCATCATATAATAGATCAAATGTCCTTTAAGGACGAATATTAAGGATCAAAAACCTATATACTATATTCTATCACATTGCTATTTTTATTGCAAATATATACTACTTATAATCAAAAATTATAAAATTAACAAACTCTTTAATTTTTGTCCTGGAAGGACAGGCGATGTATTATATGGAAGGTATTGATTTATAGATTACTTAAAATTTCTCATGGTTTAACTTGCCTTAAATTTCTATATTTAATTTTTATAATACACATTGAATTATAATTTGCAATATTAATAATTCAAATGAAGATAAAATTAATTTTGCAATTAAGAGATAAAAATTATGTTTCAACATTTCTAATAAAAATTAAAAAAAATTCTTTATTGCAATTTTGAAAAAAATATAAATTCACAATTGTATATATGTATTGAAATTATATGTGACTATAAAAAAATTAACAATTACATACTATTAAAAAAAATAAATAAATAAATAAATTTTGATATAGATCAACAAATAACTTTTATTTTATAATTTAATCGAATGTGACAATAAGTCACAGCGGACTCGACTTACGCTTTCGCTACGGCTCTCCTCGTGCAGCGGCTGCTGCGCCTGCATCTGATGGCGCATTCGCAGCGCCTCCAGCTCCAGCGAATTGATGCCCATGGGCAATGATATGGAGTTACGCCGCAAACCGGGCCCAAAGTGCTCCAGGTGTTCCCGCTCCGGTTCGACCGACGCCGCTGAGCTCAATGACGTGATATCCGACTGGCTGGGCAGCTCATTGATGACCCGCAGCTGCGGCATCTCCACGTTGCGTCGCTGCCCCAGCGATGGACGTCGCGAGCCCAGCAGCACCTGCTGCTCCTCCAGCTGCTCATCCACATAGGGCAACTGCTCCAGCGACTGTGTGCCCAGCTCCCCGTTCAGTGCCTGCACCGCCAGCAATGGCCGCGGCTGCGACTGTGGCATCCTTAAGTGCTAACGGTTTATTTACGGTTACGACTCCCAATTAACGTATCCGTGGCACGTGTGCACGCCAATGCGAACAGCTAACGACTCACACAAAAAAAAAAACACAAAACCATAAACCGAATTCTCCTAAAAACCCGTCAACAGCGTGGAGAGAGAGAGCGCAGCGTTAAGCCGAGCTGAGAGCGAGTGAGAGATATTGATAATGGCAGAATGAGAGGCAAGTTGGGGTTACGATCGTACATCTGGCCCTCAGCGTATTTGCCTTTAATCATTACACTAGTCGACAAAAAAAACCTTTTTAAATAATACTTTTTTTTAGTGTATTTTGGCAAGTACGACCATATATGGTTTCGCGCCCGATTCTAAATTATTTGAGTGCACAAAGTTCGAAAATGGACACAAAAAAATTATTCAATTGTTCTCGATAATGCATCCAAATAGACTACTATACAACCTGAACCATCAAGTCGATTGAAATTATTAATAAATTAACTAAAAGATACACTATAAGATGATTATAAGCCCAGTTTTCTTCGTAAAGCTAAATTATCGCACTTTCAAACAATTTTTTTGATATGCCAAATTTTTTAATATTTTGGAGTTGATTCTAGAACTTAAATACTTATAAATCGGGTATCAAACCTTATAGGACCGCACTTTCGTTAATATTTGTCGACCAGTGTTATCATTCCGATTAACATTGCCACTGATTACGCATACGACGCGTTGTATACACTTTTTTGTCAGCCTTTCTTTTAGTATTTTTTTTGTTGTTTTGAACTCGACCGCTTTTGCTGTTTGCCCAAAAAAAAAGCGCGACATTGTTTATGGTTTATTGATACAGTTAATTAAATTCAGTTTTGTTTATCTTTTCTTAGCGTTGATCGTGTTGCTTTGTTCACCTAATTAAGCAACATCCCTAATACACAGACATCCGCACAAGGTTTCTCTCTCTCTCCCTCTCTCTCTCTCTCCCTCTCTCTCTCTCTCTCTCTCTCTCTCTCTCTCTCTCTCCTCTCTCTCTCTCTCTCTCTCTCTTGAGCTGACATTTCGTTACTCTCTTTGTCTCTCTTACCAGCTTAACTCATCGCTTTAGACTGTTATCAGCCGTCGTAAAGCGTTGCTAAATCGCACCAATTGATCAAATAATTCCAACAAACGTCAAAGTTGTTCCATACTCTATCCATAAGGATACTTCCGCTTACGGCAACACTTTGCTTCCTAGCAAATTCTCCACTATAACATTCTCTTCTATATACAACAAATCTAATTTCCATGGATTTTCTAAATCGAATAACAAGCGTAATATTGATCATAGAAAGTTGTTATTCGAAGTATATACTCTCTTCTATTGTATTTAACTGACCAGAAAAGCGCATTGGAATCGGTCAATACACACAGAAGATATTAACGAAACAATATTGCAGGCATTGCCTCGCCCTCTGGCAGAACGGCCTTTAAAATATGCTATGCATCAAAAGGAAAGAAAAAGCTGTGCTACGCTTTGTATGATATATGTATTCAAAATATTGAGTTTTTGAAATATAGGGTACACGGTATTCTACAGTCGTGCGCGTCCGACTGATCTGCTCCGCCTATTCAGCTTTATATTAAAAATCAAATTCCAACATTCCTCCTTTGTTTTATAAATCAGATTCTTCTTTATATTTTTAAACCTTCTTCATTTAAAACTTAAGCTTTCACCTGCATAAAGTGTATAAACCTAAGTCGTTTTAGAGGAAACTCATCCGTTTTAGAAGTATACTGAATATTAACAACATGTATTTACGTTAGACCCTATAGAATACCCTCTCAGCCGTACCATCCACCGCTCGTCCGTCCATTCGGGTACATCTGATAAGTTGATTAACGTTCATTGCTTTCAGTATGCCCAATCTAGGGTGTTATAAAACTAATTCGCAATATTGCGCTAATAAAATTCTTGATCGATTGAGCGTATTGGATTGAAAATAGATTCAGTTATCAATTTACCTAAGCTGAAGTATATACATATGTACATATGTATTTAGTTTAAATACATACTTATATATAGTGAGGAATGTATAAACTTTTGGCTAATTGTCATTCTGGGCTATGCTCTCCCTTCGTCAATGCATGTGTGTGAAATTTTAAGTTGAAATACTTTACTTTTTTGTATTCAAATTTTACGCAATTTAGCAGCACGCTAGACTAAATGCATACCCTGTAAATTTATATATATATTTACATAGCTATATTTATGTTTAACTCCCCTGGTAAAAACTTCATCTTTCAGAAAATCAACTTTTTTAGTCGTCATAAATAAGACAATTGTTTTTTTTTAAGTTTTAAGAATTGAATATTTCCAAAACCATTTTGAAAATACAAATATAGTAATTCCATTTTCTCGAATGCTATACCATATCGATCATATCATTACCATCGTCTTCAAACCCGGACGTACCCCCACAAAATACAACTTAACTTTTAAAAGGGAAAAAATGCAATTTTTATTCTCAATAAATTAGTAATTTTCTTACTTATTTTGACTTGCTTTCTTTACGCATTCATTAACATTTTCATTAGAATTTTGTTGCATTGCTTTCATGATTTACTTGTTTCCTTTTATTGGAATTTTTTCCTTGTTTTTTTTTTTTTTTTTGTTTGTGAAATTTTTGAGTAACTCACGAATTGTTGAATTTTTTTATTTATTTTTATTTTGCTGAGAATGTGAATGTGTTAAATTCTAAATCAGGCGCATATTTAATGTGTTTATTATTAAGTTTATGCATTTATTGATTTGATGTTTTTTAAATATGTAAGAAAACATTTGATATTCAATCGCTTTTTTAGGGAATGTTTTTAGTTAATTTGCTTTTTATTTTATTTTTGTTTTTTTTGTTTTTACTTTATTTAATTTACTTTTTGTTTGTTTTGCAAATTTGTTTATTTAATATTTAGAAATAAGTATATGCATATGTTGTTGTTGTTTGTTATTGTTGTAGTTGTTCTTGTTTGTTGTTCATTTGTTCAGTTACTAAACGTACAAATACATATACAAATTGATGCCTTTGCTTAAGTATTAGTTAATGTGTTAACATTTTGTTTTTGTGTTGCTATTATTTTTTATTACATTACGCGTTTTCCGTTTTCCAATCGTTTGCCGTTTTACAAATATGTTTGACAATTTTCCTTCTAACAAAAACTTAACATAAAAAAATATGCAAAAAAAAAAAAATACATAACTTAATGAGCAATAAAAATAATAATATAATATATGGAATACAATTATACAATTATAAATTTTATACAGTAAATGGCCAAAGAGCAACGCTTGCTTGCTTATACTTGTTAGACCCTGTACTTGGTTAAGTACAATGGGGTATATTCACTTTACATGTGGTTTTTTAGAGGTTTCTAATTTGCCCTTGTTGACAGTACACAACAACTGCCTGTACTGTGAGAGCTCTTGGAGTGTTTTAGCTATAGCTTGAGCTATATAAACTTGGCATACCCCAAATGCTGACAATCGATATTGGTTGACAAAGGCAACCGACAGACAGACATTCGATAACATGGAGACAAGAATTCTGTTTTGTGGTTTGTTGTTGAGACCAGATAGTTCAGATTACAGATGGATAGGTTATACTTAGTGGCTGTTGTTAAACCGATTATTGCATAAATAACAACATAAAGATAATCGATTAGGCGATCAGCAAATTAATCGATGTAGAACATAGATATAGAGTAGTTCATAAAGCAAGAAACACAGCGAGAAACAATCAAGACAATACAGACTATATATCAAAGTGGTAAATATACTACATACAATATACATATAATTGTAATGGTAATCATAATAATAAGCATAATCATAATCATAATCATAATCATAATCATAGTCATTGTAATAATATTAATAATAATAATTATAATTGTGTAAATTGTAAATATCACAAGCAGACGTCACTTGCATCGTTGATAAATGTATATATATATATATATATATATATGTATATATGTATGAATGTGTGTATATATGTATGTATATATGTGTGTATATAATCAAATGTATATGCATGTGTATGTGTGTGTGTGTCCTACAAGTTATGTGTATGTTTGTTTGTTCTCTTTGAAGTAGGGCTGCAAAAGCGAGTTCCAATCACAAGTACGCGTTTACACGTTGAAGTTTTTGTATAAAGTTTTACATATCCCACCTACCACCCCACTCCGTGCCAACAAACTACAACTTTCGAACATGTTTTAAAACGAAACCAAACAGAAAACTATGCAAAAACTTCAACGTATAAATACGCACTGATAACCGATTTGATTTCCATAAGCGCAAAATGTGAGGTCATTTGATGTCATTTTGGATGATGTTCATTTGTTCATTTTTTCACATCTTCCTTATTAGGGAATTTTGTATTGAATAAATTGGTTCGTCATTTGGTTGAACCGGTTCGTCATTTGAATGACAGGGCACATTTGTACTTGTGGAAATGGGCAATAACTAGTTTAATTTAATAATTGTGGTTCAAGATTCAAGGATCGGTGTAAAATGAAAAATGTAATTGCGATTTCGAACCGATTTGGTTTGGTTCGGTTCGGTTCCAGCCCATTTGCAGCCCTGGTTTAAAGTGTGCAGTGTTCAAGCACTGATGTGAGTGTGTGGGTGCGTGTGTGTGTGTGTGTGTGTGTGTGTGTGTGTGTGTGTGGGTTGTGGATTGTGGGTGTCAACAGAGCCACTGTCTTAGCCCAGGCTCAGCCTTTTAACACTAAACTACATTGCCTTTAGCTGTTTATTTGCTTCGCTCGTACACTGCAACAAAACTGTGCTTACATTTAAATGATCTGGTGTTTTCTTCTTGTCCTTTTTACAATTGCTTTCTTTCTTTCACATTTTTCATTTTCATTTTTCATTTAGTTTGGTTATATTTCATTTCTTATACACACACACAAAAGACAACATCAATTACTTTTTGACTGCATTTGCAATATGCGATAGTATGCGATACTATCGCTTAGACTGCTGATAAACGATTGTTTTTATAAACCACAATAAGAAAATTTAAGTGTGGGGTACATCTAAAAAAAAAACTAATTTGATGATATATTTTGACTTACTTATTTTATTATTTTATTTTTGTTAATTAATTTGATCTGTTATTTTACGTATCTTTTGTATTTTACTTTTTTCATTCAATTCATTTAGTTTATTTGTGTAATTTATTTTATATATTTTATGAATTTAATTTGTTTATGTATTTTAGATATATATAAAAAAAGATATATAAATTATATTGCCGGGCTTAGCAGATATCAATGAAAAACATGTATTCATTAGCTTGATTTGTTAAAACTTTAAATGTACCCTGCGTTCTTTCAATTTTGTGATTCTGTAAATCATAAAGCAACTGCATATATACACACATCTATATATTTGGTATGTATGTCTAAAATTGACTTTTTACATTTAGAAAACAAAAAAAATGTGTGTGTGTATTATAAATTTATTATTTATACATATTTGTATACATTTAAATTGATGTTTTAAGTTTAAATTTATGTTAAATTTCTGTCTAATGAGAATCATCGCTTTATTTACTAAATTTGTGAGTTTTTGCTATATGTTGTGTCTTCTTCCTCTTCACGGCTCTTCTTCACACTTTCTTCCTCTCTCTCACTCTCTCTCTCTCTCTTGCTATCTCTTTCTGGTTCCAACACTGAACTGTCTGTCTCTATTTCTATGTGCTTTCTATGTGATTTTTATGCATAATTTTGAAACATTTCGGCCTCTAAATCCATGTTTGTTAATGGCATTAAACGCATTTACAGAGCTAATCGTAGTTAATATATATATTTTACAGTATACATGAGATGTAGGTTGTAATTTGGGGTATATGTGGTTTATAGGGCTTATAGCTTAAATTCAGCTCAAACAAGAAACATTAACAGATACAAAACCAACTACAGCTGCCTGCAATTTTGACTAAGCCTGGCACTGTGACAATGTTGAACTTGAGATGATTGAATTGCTGTATATCAATACATATATATCTGACATCTGTTTATACATCCGATATATATCCTATATATAGCATCGCCCCTTAATCGCCGCTGTCCTCCCATTTGCGCTCCTCCATGATACGATCAAAGCAATCTGCTAGAAATGCGTGCTGCAATGGAAGTAAAAACAAATATCAGTCATATGCCTAGACAATTAGGTCTATATAGTTCCACTCACATATGGCGTGCAGACTTTGACCCAACGTGCTGGCTTATCGGGGCGATTGTACTGAAAGCAAAATGACATCGACTCCTCGTCGCTTTCGGAACGTGTAATGCTGTCCCAGGTCAACTCTACCATCTGTGCCTCCAGCGAACCATCCTCACGACAGGCGTGCAGTCGAAAGCTCTTCATTCCTGTAAAGGCATAGAGATATGAGTAAGAAATATAGTAAACTTTAACAAAGTACATAAGTTTCTATTAAGTTAGTGTTAATGAAAAATGAATGTGAGAAATTCGGGCTCGACGTCTAGCAATGGGAGATTTTTAATGGAAAAATTTGGCTTGGTCAGATAGTACTATTTCGAATGGTTGCCAACCATTCTCATCAGTGACCTTAGAAACGAAAAATGTGTGTATCACCCAGAAGAGATCGTGGTAGACCCCACATCGGAACGTCGAGCTGAGTCGATATAGCCGTGTCCGTCTGCCCGTGCCTATGAGCACTTAGATTTCTGAAATTTTAAGAGCTATAGAGCCCATTTTCTGTATGTAGGTTCTCCTATTTTGCAAGCAGATTGAGTTTAGTTTAGATTTTTGATGTTTTCCCCCTTTTTACAGAAAATCGTAGCAGTAGCAGTAGAAGGAACAGTAGTAGTAACAATTGTTGTAATTGTAGAAGGAGCAAGAGGAGGAGGAATACGAGTACTAGGTGTAATTATACAATTATAATAGCAATAAAAAAAAGAAAAGGATGGTGCATAGTCGTAGTATCAGTTCTAGCGGGAAAGGGAAAAGAAGTAATTGTAATATAGTTGTAACAGTGGTAAACGGAAGAGCAGCGACAGAAATAGTCAAAGTATGACAACGAGGCGTAGCTCTAGTAGCTCTAGTAATAACGGTAGCCCTGACTGCCCACCCATATTCATATGATTAACACAATTACACAATTTTTTATTTCGTATTTGCACATAACTCATAATTAATGCCACCGAGACAATGAGCGCTTCCCACTAACCGAAACAGTGCTGCCAGATTTTTGGAGTCAAAAGTGGCTAAAATTAAAAGAAAAAGTGGCTAAATATGGTGTCTCTAACTCTTATACTTGCTGAGATCTAGGTATTCATACGGACGGACAGACAGACGGACGGACGGATATGGCTATATCGACTCGGCTTGTCGTCCTGATCAAGAATATGTATACTTTGTGGGGTCTGCGATGCCTCCTTCTGGGTGTTACACACATTTCCTCTTTGCACTAAACTAATAGACCCTTTTTACTTTTTTAAAGTAAAGGGTCTAAAAAGTGGATAACTAGCTCTAAAAGCGGCTAGCTCTAAAGGTGGCAGCACTGAACCGAATGCGTTTGAAGTGATTTACGGCTTGTGGCAAGCTGAGTTACAGTTGGGAGAATTGGCATCAACTCACCGACGGCGGGCACCACATGCCCCTCCTTGCGACTATCACAGGAGCAGTGGGGAAAGACGACGTCACCGTAGCCGGGCAGTGTGCGGGCCAATGCCAAGTAATCATTGGCCTTTTTGGCATCCTGCAGTGCCTTGAGCTCATAGAGGCGGCCATCGGCACGTATGTTGCCACGGTTGACCTCATCGACCGCCTGATAGAAGATGAAACGTGCCGCCTGTTCGCCATCGGGCAGCGTTAGCTCCTTGTTAACGGAAAAGAGCCAACGGCGGACGCAGAGGCAGGTGGATGACGCGGTGCTGTAGTTTTGCACGTACAACTGATGTGGTATCTCATGGGGTTGCAGTTTGCGCTCGAAATTATATTCAACGATCTCGAACAGATAGAAATATTGCTGCGTATAGGCGGTAAGATTGGCGCGCTGCACCAGGATTTCCCATACGACCTGAGCATTTGATGATTTTTTCACAGAGACACTGGTGACCTCGTGATCGGGCAGCATTACTTTGATATCGACGGGGGATGCGGATATATCGTCCTCGGTATCGGTTAGGAAATCCTGTACAGCATCGCTCTCGGCTATCACCCGGACAGCGCAAACCTTCTCCAGATATTGCTCCAGGCCACGTCGTCGCGTATCCAATTGCTGTTCACTTAACTGGAATGGCCATTTGCCCGGCAATTTCGGAAAATTGAAGCCGCTGAACTCCTTGCGCAGCATCGAATGCAAATTGGCAAACTCCCGATACCTTCTCGAGCACAATTGCCGTCCGGCCATATGTATGTTGAAGACAATGTAGCGTTCACCATTCCGATTTACAATGCTATAGTCGGGTATGCTGTAAGTATACAAAAATATATTGTATAAACTTGTACTCGACAGACTTTTTGTAAATGGTCTATGTTACAGATAAACTAGGGGAATAAAGTGGTTAAAATGGTTGATTTAGTCAATAAAAGAAAAAGCTTAGCCTATATTTGCCTTAAAAAAATATTAATAAAATTAAATCAAGAACGCCAAATTATTTTAAGGCAATAAGCATTTGAAAAGTTCTCTAAGTTAATGAAACAAGCTGGATCAAGCCATAAACGAGCACATTTTAAAAGGAAGCAGAAGATCAATATAAAATCGATCAAGGTAGATGTAAATGATATAACGGACAAAAAAATAATACAGTAAAATTTAAAAAAAAAATCTATTTTTTTTGGATAGGGACGTTTCAAAATGTTCCCGAAACTACCGGTTTAAGAAACAGCAGATCCGTTTGCAAAAAGGACAAATTGGCAACGCTGTTGTAAATGCAAACATGCTCACCTAATGGGTAATGAACGCTTGTCCGAATAATCAATGTAGGAGTAACCGCTTTGATCCTCCTGGGGCTCCAGTCTATCGGCCTCCTGCTGTGTGACTGATATGACCGTTAGCGTCAGGCAATCTCCGCCGGATTTAATCAGATCCACGACCTGCTTGTGTGTGGCACCCTCGACGCTGACGCCATTGCTGCAAAGGGAGAGAGAGATTAAGAAGAAGATTAATATCGTGTTCAGTTTGCGGCATCCAAAATTTATGTCAATCGCACCGCATACAACGACGCTCGTAGGCGCTGAGCTGTGCCCACTGTACACCGTGGAATGGTAGCATTTTCCGACCGTGTGGAGTCACTGCATCAACTATCCAGTGGCAATTGTGAAAATCTGCTGTGTGCTTGATCAATATAAGTGCCAAAATACACATCAGACAGAGAGAGAGAGAGAGGGAGAGAGAGAGAGAGCTAGAGAGAGAGGCAGAGTGAATCGAAAGAGAGACAGCGATAAGACGCTATGTTCCATAGATCACTCCAGCACTTGTCGCTGCACTGATAAGCCAATTGCAGACAGAGGGACAGACGGACAGACGGTCAGTCCAGATTCGGGTCAAGTTGAATTTGCTTATGATAAAGTAACATACGAGTTGTTGAACTGATCCACTTGAGCAGCAAAACAACGCGCAGTAAGTGAGTTGAGTCTTTATAGCATCAATATTACCAATGCCAATATATCAATTATCAACTTGAAGCGCCTGTTAACCGATATTACGATAGGACGGAAAGGTAGAGCAAAGATAGAGCATAGCTAGAAATAAAAAGACGCCAGGAAAGGAAACAAAAGAGAAACAACAGTAAACGACAGATGAAAAGGTGAAAAAAGGTGAAAGAGAAAAAGGTAAAAGAGGAAGCTTTATATAAAGAATATCTGCTTTGTATGCTCACGCCTTCTTCTGCCTGCTACATACATTTCCCATTTTCACTAACTTAATAGACCCTTTAATACTTTTTTAAGCTAAGGGGTCAAGTTACTTAATTCATGACATCACAAAACGCACAATCAAACGCCCTCAAAACGAATTTTATTTGATTAACACAATTAATTCCACAGCAATATGGTATTTGTTTTAGCAGTATGTTTCAGTTCAAAAGAAGGGTGCTCCCGCATCAAAAAAAAAATTTGACAATACAACAAAACCTCGCGGGCTTTGCGGCAGGCCCGACTGTCTTATACCCTGTACTATAGCTCACGCTCGCCCTTACTACTTACATACATACAAAATATAGGGACGGGGCAGATCAGTGGGACGGTGGCTACAGTCGGACGTAACCGACCGTAGGAGACCCTTTACTTTGAGTATATGTACATACAAACACAATCAGACGCACACCAACTAAGCTACCCGCGTATGCAAGGCACACCACCCCCCCTCTGCCTAGTGCGGCAAATTGTCTGTGGCATATGTTCGCTGTTTCTTATCCAATCGAAACAAAATTCACAGCGTCGATAGAGAATGTCAAAAGCTAGTTACGTACCAAATTACAAATCAATAAATTTAAAACTGTGGCTACAGCAGCTTTTTGCGGTTTACGGGGGAAGGGGGGGAGGTATCCAAAATCTGAAACAAACTCGTGCTGCTTACTGAATAGGGGAACCTGAATCCCGAATATGGTGTCTCTAGCTCTTATAGTTGCTGAGATCTAGGTGTTCATACAGACGGACAGACAGACAGACAGACGGACAGACAGACAGACGGACAGACGGACAGACGGACAGACGGACATGGCTATATCGACTCGGCTTGTCGACCTGATCAAGAATATATATACTTTGTGGGGTCTGCCACGCCTCCTTCTGGGTGTTACACACATTTCCTCTTTGCACTAAACTAATAGACCCTTTTTACTTTTTTAAAGTAAAGGGTCTAAAAATCGTTTATTAATGGACAGAAGGCAGAATTTACGTAGATAGATTTATATGTCTAAAATTGCTTAATTATGGACAGTGTTCGCGGTAAGTGCGTGGCATCCAAAATTTGAAATAAACTTGATCTGCGTATGGTATACCTTTCAAAATGACCAAAACGGCGGCTCTAGTTCTTAAAGTTGCTGAGATCGACGCGTTCAACAGACGGACAGGCAGACAGAGGGCTATATCGACTCAGCTCGTCACCCTGATCAAGAATATATATATACTTTGTGGGGTCTACCACTCCTCCTTCTGCCTGTTACATACATTTCGGCAAAGTTAATAGCCCTGTTTTTCCCATTTTTCCATGGGTACAGGGTATACTTATAGGTTAAAGTTCAGTAAAGTCCAACATTCCGTAGTGTCTCGCGAGCACATTCTACTAGAGCATTTTCATTTTCTTCTACTTGCCAATTGCATTAAAACCGGATAATTCAACCTAAAACTGCCTGCTGCTTGGCTTCTTAGTTTCTTGGCCAGAAGTAAGGCCTATTGGTGTGTGCGTGTGTGTGGGCGTGTATGGTGTATACGTCTTACAATTTTGACTTTTGCCAGCAAAAAAATCGCAGTTATCATGTGTTTGTCGTGTCACTGCTGACGCACAATAACAAGAAAATCCATTGCCACACCAGAAATGTAATGAGTCAGAGCCAAGCATACCTCGCATGCATAATAACTACACTTCACTTTCATCCATAAGGCATATACATAAAAGGCGATTAAGCTGATGGACGTGCTAGATACCATATATTATGTTATGCCGACAAGCAGCAGAAAATATACTATTATATAGGCATTGACAGGTGAATGTTATACCGAAAACAGCAAAATTATTATTGAATTGAGAGTTCGGCCAGTAAGAGTTGTGCCAGCAAGATTTCGGCCTACTAGAGTCTGGGCAGTGCGAGTTGGGCCAGCGAAATGAACATTTTATATTTATTATTGATTAATTTTATTAACAATATAAACTATTTTTCTTCAGTAGAAAATTTAGATTTACGATTTTTACTCTCAATTATATTTAATAATACTCAAAAGCGCCTTAAAATCAATTAATAAACTCAGAACTTTGCTGTGTCGGGTCAGAATTTTCTCTATTATTATTTTATATTATGGGGTAAAAATGCTGTATGTATTTAGCTATGGTGCAGGGTAGTTTACAGTCGAAATTTTAGACTCGACTTAAATATCAAATGTACATTTCATATGTTAAACCTAAAATTGATGTGTTGCGGAATTGTCTGTTCTCTGCTTAGCATAATAAAGCAACGAATTTGATGTGCGTGTGTGTGTGTTTTTGTTTAAACCCTGTACTTTGAAAAAGTACAAAAGGGTCCATTAATTAGGTGCAAATATTGTTGTGTAGTGTATAGTATAGTATCTAGAAGGCGTAGCAGACCTCACAAAGTATACATATTCTGACTCAGGACGACCAGCCGAGTCGATATAGGCATGTCCGTCCGTCCGTATGAACAACTAGATCTCAGCAACTATAAGAGCTAGAGACACTATATTCGGTACTTATGTTCTCCTAATCTTTAAGCATAACCAGCTAGCCATAGCTATAAATTTAAAGCTATTGATTTGTAATTTGGTATGTAACTAGTTTATAGCATTCTCTATCGACGCTATGAATTTCGTCACGATCGGATAAGAAACAGCTAAAATATTGAACAGACAATAAGCGTCGTACATGCATGCGCATACATGCATAGCTTGCCTCTATGTGTGAGTGTATGTGCAAGTAAGTGAGTGAGTGCGTGTGAGTGTGTATTACATATTTAAAATGATGTTCTTTGAAAACGTGAATTGTAAACAAAGTACAGGGTCTCCTACTGTCGGTTACGTCCAACTGTAGCCTTTCGTCCGAATGATCTGGCCCGTCCGAATAATTTCAGCTGGTATTAACTAGTTACTAAATCATCTATTTAAGTGCCTCCCATGCCCTTTGCCAATTCAATTTCCAGCGGCTGCAGCAGCAACAATAGAAGCAAATAAACGAATTGAAGAAGAAAACTAAGTGAGGCGAAATTTATGTGCGTTTAGGGTCAGGAAAATGTTCCGGGTAAACAAATAATTCAATGGGTAAATTTGCACAAGATATACCCATAGCTATACACACAATTTATTTATATATTGCAATTAGTTTCAGCTCAATATAACATTCTGACATAAAGGCGTTGAAAATGCAGAAATAATTAATTAAAAATAGACTTAACTAAAATAAAATAACAATTTACTGGAAATCTCCCCATACCAAACAACACGCATATTTTGCTAGGAATTTACGCCAGATATTTACGAGCTAAACGCCATGATTCATGGGCTCCAGATCGCAGTGGCGTAGGCTCAAAGTTTGTTCAAAGGGATGCATGCTATATGACAAAATGGCAATCAATTTTGTTATGTTATAGTTGCTAAATATTACAAGTTAATTAATCAATTAAGGCGTTATGATAAGTGTATGCTGTCCCATAAAGCCCCTCTTCGCTGACGCCACTGTTATGAAATATTTGGCAATAGCAGACATTTTTGCAGTTGATTATAAATTTTGCATGCAGTTTTAATAACTTTTCACTCGGCAAACATAATTTATAATCTTTATGAGCTCTTGAATGCCGCCGCATTGTCCGTAAAATATTTTCTGTTTATATTTCAATATTTAAAACTGAACAAGCACATTGTATTCAGATTTGTTATATTAAATGTTATGTAAATACGTATATTAAATTGTATATTTTTATTTTATTATAAGAGATTCAACTTTATTGTATTTAAATCAATTTATATTATATTTATATTACATTTTTTTTATGAAATTCATTATATATTATATTAGTTCTATTCTAATATATTTAATCCAATTTTATTATATTTATTTCTATCGAAAACTATATAAGTTTGAAATATTTATAGTTTTTGATTCTATTCTATTAAATTAAATTAAATTCTATCATAGTATATTACATTAAATTCCTTCCGTTGCAATTTATTCTGTTATCTGCTTAAACCTGCTGCCTGGCTTTAAGTCCCTTTTTTATAATATTGCTTTTGATGTCCTTCATTCGCATGTTTACTCATCGCCTATCCAAATCTATATCCATAGCAAAATCTGAACCCACAACCTCATCAGCCTAGTTCAAGGGCTGAGCTGACCTTAAAACACTTTCATTTTTCTCCCTTTACCTAGTTCCCTCTCCCTCTCTCTCTTTCCTCTCTCTCTCTCTCTCTTTTTCCCTCTCTCTCTCTCTCTCTCTTGCTCTGACCGAACCCAAACAACCATCCAGTGACGCAAATCTATTGATTATTCTAGGGGCATATGCCAGAGCATTAATAACATGAAACAACAGTTCAACATGAAGCACAAAACCACAAAACAAAACACAAACTTCGTGGTAACATAAAATCAAAATGAAGCCGAAAAACCCAAAACGAATATCAAATACGCTGTGAAAGTACACGATATTACTTATTTACATATAATATAGTAGTGTAGAGCTCAGTGGTTTTAGATATATGACGATTGGAGTTAACTCAGAACTTCAGAACAGAATTTTAAGATTTGTGAGGATGGGCAGGGGAAGGTATCTATAATCTAGAACAAACTCGTTATGCTTACTGATTAGGAGAACCCAAATGCCGAATATGGTGCTATTAGCTCTTATAGTTGCTAAGATCTAAGATCTAAGATACAAATGCACAGACAGACTCGGCTTGTCGTTCCGATCAAGAATATATACACTCTATGGGGTCTGCCACGCCTTCTTCTGGGTGTTACACACATTTTCTCTTTGCACTAAGTAAATAGACCCTAATGTACAGGGTCTAAACATGGGATATGGGATATAGTAAAGGGGCACAAATCCTTTTGAAATCTACAATCCAAATAAGCTTTTTGTGTTATACAAGCGAATCTTTAGCTGAGATACTTTTACTAGTTTAATCATATAGATTATAAATATACATTGAGCTTTACTTGTCAAATTACAAAGCTATAGCTTTCCGAAACGTATCAAAAACCTAAAACAAACTCGAGCTGCCTAAATACTAGCTTACGAGATCCAGGTATTCTTATAAAATATATTTATTTATTGATGTTTATGATGAGGATATCATGTTCCAAAAACTAAGCATCAAATTCTACAAATAAGAAACATATCTGATTTCTAAACAATGAATTATACTCGACAATAGTTTGATATAAATAAAAGATTGCTTTAAATTCGTACAGACGATTATCAATTTAAAGATTAAGAAAAATGTCCAAAATCTAAAAATCCGAAATTTTTATATTCGAATACATTTAAATGCAATTTTTGAAATCTTGTTACAAGCTAATTGAAGCTTTATTAAATCCGAATTTCGATCATATAAATGTAAGAATTTGTAAAATATTTGGAATTGTTTAAAATTTGTACAATCGTTAAAGCAAATTTGGATGGTATAGAAGATTACTTCAAACGCATAAAAAAATAGCATAGCATTAAATTCAAGGCTGATGGGTTTTTGGGCTTATTGTTACTGTTGGCATTGCACTTGACGCAGAATATTTATACATATACATATGTATGTATGTATGTAGTATATAAAAAATAGTTCAAGTATTGTTCTTGTTGCCGTAAATGTTTTAACGAGCCTCACGTCGAACAACTAGAAATGAAAATAGCTCATAATCCTCATTGATTGCCACGACACAGCCTTCCCCCTGATGCCAAAAAACAACAACAACAACAACAACAACAATGCCATATAAAGTGCAACAGCAATAAAAAAAGGCAAAAGAAAAAAGAAACAAGAGATAACGAAAACGAAAACGAAACAAAACCAAAACAATGAACAGACCACAAGAGAACCTGAACTAGAAGCCACGAGCGGAAGCAGCAGCAGTGCTAAAATAACAAGTGCCAGCAGTGCTGCCAGTTTGAACTTTTTATGGCTATATTCAGCTAACTTCAAAACGGCCAACAAATTAAGTTTTCAAAAAACTTATAGTCATCTTGAACGATTTGTATGACAGTCGATCAGTCGAATGTGCACGACTTGAAATATAATTGTATATAGATATCATACAAAGCTTAGCAGCAATGCATATTCTTACTTTTTGTCTGTAAGCAAATATATAAATAAAATAATATTACAGGAAATATTGTTTCTTTGTTAATTTCTTTGTTTATTTACCGATTTCTATGCGCTTTTTAGAGGCACAAAATATAAAATAAAGATAGGTGTATACCATACGCTGATGAGGTTTATTTGAAATTTTAGAAGCCACGCCCCCTTGAAACTCTTATCGATAAAAGCGAAATAACAATTGTAACTATTACTATATTCTATTTATTATTTATATGCACTGTAACCAATGAAATTGGTTAATAAACACATAAGTTATTAAAGAAATGAATTAAATTAAATGATCATTCCATGGGTATCTTAACGTTTATACGAATCACTGAAGTAAATGATTCAAAATGACATATCTGCAAATACATATACTGGTAGTATCTGCTTGATCAGATAGACGCAGCCATAGAAATCAAGTCAAAGCATGGAACTTGAACAATAGCTGGGCTTATCGATGCAACCGGATAATTTTGGACAAGCCACTTGAGTGTGCGCACTAATCTAATCTAATCAAATAGATTGGGGATTGGAGTGTTCGGACAGGAGTGTTGATCGAGTAAAGTCATCCATGCTGTTCAGACCAGAGAATAGTCCAAAATGATGAGGCCCGTATGGCAAATGGGTGTGGGATTTGTGCTGCCTCTGCTGCTGTTGATGCAGTTGAGCCTGGTGTGCGATGGCCTGGAGTGCTATGCCTGTGATTCGGCCGAGGATGCGGAATGTGCCACACGTCCGGGGCAGCAGCTGGAGGTGGAAGAGTGCACGGCAACGGCTGATGAGTGTGTGATCTCCATAACGGCCGGATTGACGCGACGTGGCTGCCTAAAGCGCATCTATCCGAATGCTTATTGCGCGGAGCCCTGCGATCGCTGCAATACGAGTTTATGCAACCGTCATGTGTATCCGACAAATCGATTGCGTTGCTATCAGTGCAGCGGCGCCGATTGCATCGATGTCAGGCAGAAGCCACAACTGCTGCTACCCTGTCCGGTCTACAATGCCGAGGACCGTTGCTATACCAACATACTACACATCAGCAATACCGTACGCGGTTGTGAGCAAACAAATCTCCCGGCCACCTGTCCTCATGTCTGCCTCAAGTGCAACTACAATGGCTGCAACGCTGAGCTCACCATCAGCGAATCCCGTTGCCTCCAGTGCACCCACAATCGCTTGGCGCCCAATCCCGACTGCCAGCGCGAACAGCAGCGGTCGGAGCATCAATGTGCTCTCAGCAACGCCACCGTGTCGCAGTGCGTCAACAAGGTCATGTACGGTCATCTCGAGCGGTGCTACACGCACCGCAACACACAGACCGAGGTGCTACAACGTGGCTGCTCCACCACCATGGGCTTCTTTCCCACCGGCGAACTGAGCGAATGCTACGGCGATAACTGCAACGCCCACTGCCAGGATATCGCCTGTGCCACCTGCAACTCCACCAGTAATCCCGATTGCCGTACCGCACGTGCTCTCGATAGCAAACAGTGTGCTCCTGGCACCGTTGCCTGCTATGCCTGCGAGCAAGGTTAGGGTGAGTTAGGGAGTCTAACAAAAGTAGACGTACAGTAGAGCTGGGTTCGATCTCTAATTTTCAACAATCGATCTTTTCCATCGATGCATGTCAAAAAATTGATTTAATCGATTAATCGAAAAAAATCGGCCATATAAATTTGCAGGTAGTCTAAGAGAAAAACTTAAATATCGATTAACTGTTTGCTTTCATTTAATAGACTAAAACAAATCAAAGCCCAACTCGAGTGTACAGCATAGGGCTGGTAAAACTATTGGCAATATGTCTATATCAATATATCTATTAATGATTCGATATTTCAAAGTATCGATATTCAAATTATATTAATCGCTTGAGGTGAGTCAGGTAAGCCTGCACTATAACAATATACATAGCATCTTTAATAGCTTCTGTGTTTGTTAACCGATTTCAATGTTTTTTTTAGGACAATTATATATTATAGTAGAGAGTGTATATTCCGCACGTTCGATAGTATAGTACGCTTGTTATTTAATCTTTTATTCTCAGTAATACGCCAGCTACGTGGGTTTCTTTAATTTTGGGCATAACATTTGAAACAAACTTGATCTGAGAATACATCTTTTATAGTATACTAGATCTCTACAGACGACTATATCAACTTAACTCGTCGTACTGCTCAAGAATATGCTATTGACTCCGTGGGGTCTGTATGTTTGAACATAGATGTACTCTTCAACTTTTTTCAATCAAATAAAATATTTTAATGTGCCTTGTTTGATTTAAAGATGTTTCTTATCGAAAATAGTTTAAATTTACACACTTTAATTTCACGCAATTTTAATTCAACGAATTCGATGAGCTGTCAGAACTGAGGGATAAGTACCAGCTTTATTATAGGGTATTATAGGGTACCTATATCAACAGTATTATAATACTGACTAGAACACATTTCGTCTCCCTCCTGCAGACACATTCCTGCGTCGTGGCTGTGCGGATGCGGATTTTGTGCCCGTTGCAGGCGAGGCATGCCACTTGTGCCGCAGCGGCGACGCATGCAACCGTCTGTCCGTGCGCAGCTGTTACCGCTGCAACTCACAGGAGCAGGATGCCGACTGTGCCGCCATGCTGCAGCCCAGTGCGATGGCCAGAAGCAACTGCAGCTCAGCAACGGAGCTGTGCGTCAGCACCGTTATCAGTCGCCCCGAAATGGTGTACACGGTGCGGGGGTGTGCGGCAGAGGTGCCCGAATGCACCTCCAATGATCCCTACTGTGTGCGCTGCAATGGCAGCCTATGCAATCTGGCACCTACACTCTGGGCACAGCAGCAACAACAACTGCAACTGCAGCTAACAACAGAAACCACAAATATTCGGACGGGACAGATCAGTTGGAATTAGATTATTATTATCATAATATATATATTATATTATTATATTATTATTATTATTATATTATATTCTCATATTACCATATTATATTATATTTTACTTTTTCAAAGAACAGCCTTTTAAATATAGTCAGCATCCGGTTATGACGACGCACGCTCATAGCAACGCGGCCAGTTATTGCGACGTATGCGCTCGTTGCGCTTGGTTGGTCCCTCATACCAAACTGATACTGATAGGGCCTCCGCTTATAACGTCTCGGCTTTTAGCGTCAAACCGCTTAGTAACGACGAGATTTTTCACAGTTCAATCCGGATATTGCGACGTGCCGAACAGAAAAAAAACTTTAAAGAGGAAAATTTGATTTCGTTAACAATGCTGAAAGAAGCCAACAAAATCCATGGATTTTGTGTCTTTTGCCATATCGCAAAAGACACAAAATCCATGGATTTTGTTGGCTTCTGGATATAACGATCGTAAAATCATCAGTCCCTTGAAAGTTGCTATAACCGGATTCTACTGTATTATTATTATTATTATATTATATTCTCAATATTACCATATTATATTATATTTTACTTTTGTCAAAAAACAGCCTTTTAAATAGCATAATACACACACACTCACACATAGTGGCAAGCTATGCACGTATGCGCTTGTTGCGCTTGTTGTCCCTCTGCCAAGTGACGCTTATATCGCCTATATCGCCTCGGCGTTGTTGTAACCTTAGTCAGACTATATATACTTTGTGGGGTCTGGCACGCCTCCCTCTGGGTGTTAGACACAATCCGTATTTGCACAAAGTTAATATACCCTTTTGTACTTTTTCAAAGTACAGGGTCTAAAAACGCCTCGCTGGGCCTTGCTGAAATCTCTGTGGCCTGATCTGTGAGCAATTAGCAACTGCAAGTGTAGACCAGCGACAACAAAAGCAATTATTTGAAAGCATTTGGATGAATAAACAATCAGCGACAAAAGTTAGAGCCCCCTGCTTCTCAAATATATAATACTGTATCAGCAAACCACCGCACCCACCCCTACCACCAAGCAACACTCTGATAAGCGGGTGGAGGATGCAGAGCCCCGATTTGCAGTTGCCAACTGGCATTATAAACGCCCCTCGCAAACAACGCTACGAAAGGGAAACGCTCATCAACAGGGCTGCCTAAACATTTTCATAAATTTCATTATTCAACCATTATTCTGATATTCGAATTATATCGAGACCGCTGTAAATATTATAACATCAAACCTAATAAATTTTGGAGCAAATACGAAAAGGTTCTGGTTCGAACCAAGCTTAATATTGGTTCGCAATTCCGGTTTCAAACCAGATATGTAGGTTTTCTAAATAAAATCCTAATTATCGGGTTTATTTAAATATTATTAATAAATATAAAAGGTTGGTTAAAACCAAAGTTTTATATTTATTTTATTTTTTCAAAGTTAAAGAAATTTCGTAATTTCGGCTGCAAACCGGTTTGTTTAAGTCCGATTGGCAACCCTATATCTGATTCATAAAATTGTTGCATATTGTTATAAGATATATTGTTCATAAAAGAAAAGACGTAACAAAATATCTGCTTAAAAACCTTAGTGCCAGACGTTGTGTATACGTTTATGCACTGAATAAATAAACTAATCATGGTTTTTTTTCCAAGTGTAAATATATACGATTTTCCATGAATCGCCATTTAATTGCTGGAATACAAACAAATAATAATTCACGTAGGATTTGTTGAATTTGCAAAATGATCCAGTTCCTATTGCAAGTACAATTAATTTGTATACATTTTACCAGTGTTGCCAATTTTTTTCGAGAAAAAAGCTATATTTGGCGGCTAGACAAAAGCCAAAGAAATTTCAAAGTATGTGCTTTAAGTTAAAAAAAAATTGTTTTAATCTTTTATTCTAATTTTTCCCCAGATTTTATATTACCTTTTTATATTATTTTTAATTTTATTGTAATAAATTTAATTGAAATTTTATAATGTTTAAATTTATTTTATAATTTTAATATTCATAGTTTATTGGTAATAATAAGTTATAATTATAAATATATAAATATCGAACAAAATTAAGACAACAGGCAATTAATTATGCCTTAGTATAAATTTTTTAAAAATTAAGAAAAACGGGCAACAATTTGAATTATTTAAAATTAGAGAATTAATTTAATTTAATTTAATTTAAAATAGAGAATAAAGAATTATTTAAAATAAAACCCCGAAACTTTCTAGCAAATGTTCTGCAGTTTTGGCGGGAAAAAAGCGGATTGGGCAATACAGGCGCAGCCAACTTAATACTGTTGATATTGACTCACACTCGCCCCCCCCCCTCCCCCTTTTCCCACTCGTTCGTGTCTTTGTCAGTGAAACGCTGCTTAAATGCGCTCAACAAAAAGTGCAAAAGAGACATGTAAAAAAGCACTCGACAGTTGTGGGGGGCGGGGGGCGGAGTGGGGAAGAGTGTGAAGGAGTGGGCAGGGCAGGGCAGGGCAGGGGAATGCAGGTAGTTGCCAGAAGTCTGCGTTTTGCGGCTGGCGATAATTGAGCTGTTAGCTCAGAGCAAGAAAACTGTTGCTAAAATGTATTAATTGCATTTACGCGCAGGTTGCAGCAGGTTGCAGCAGGTTGCAGCCCTTGTCGTTTCTCTGCCACAAAACTCAATTATATGCAACGTGTTTCGCCCTGATTGATGGCAAGAGCGGGGCGTGAATTTGCCCCTTTACCAATTGCTCGCGTTGCGATAACAAAAATGTCAAAGTTGCCATACAAACAAACACAAAATACAAAAAAAAATCGACGTGAAACTGCAAGAGCTAAGGACAGCATGAAAATAGAGAGGGAAAGAGAGAGAGAGGGAAAAGAAAAGGAGCACGTCAGTGTTGCCAGTTTCGCCTCTTTCACGCCAATTCTGGATTTTTATAGAGCTGGGTTTGATCTTCAATTTTTATACCCTGTGCCCATTTGAAAAATGGGAAAAACAGGGTTAATAACTTTGTCAGAATGTATGTAACAGGCAGAAGGAGGCGGTGCAGACCCCACAAAGTATATATATTCTTCAGGGAGACGAGCTGAGTCGATTTGGCCCTGTCTGTCTGTCTGTCTGTCTGTCCGTCTGTTCGAACGCGTCGATCTCAGCAACTATAAGAGCTAGAAAAGCCGTTTTGGTCTCTTTTGAAAGGTGTGTACCATACGCAGATCAAGTTTATTTCAAATCTTGGATGCCACGCCCCTGTAGCCTACAATGTATGAAATAAAATACATTTGCCAATTTTAGAGACACTGAGCTATTTACAATAATTCTGTTTTCAGTAGTTTGTAGGTCTATGCCATACGCAGATGAGGCTTTGTTAAAATTTTGGATGCCACGCCCCATTTACGCCTTAATCGATAAAAACCGAATAACAAGCGTAATATTGAACATAGAATGTTGTTATTTGGAATATATACTCTCTTTCATTATATTTAACTATCCTGAAAAGCGCATTGAAATCGGTTGAAAAACACAGGAGTTATTAGCGAAACAATATTGCAGGCGGCAACTCGCTCGCCCTCTAGCAGCGCGGTCGTTAAGGCTGGCGCACATAACACAGTAAGAAGAAGAAGAATTGCTGCTACGTTTTGTATGACAGCTTTATATAATTATATTTAAAATATTGGGTACAGGATATTCTACAGTCGGGCCCGTCCGACTGATCTGCTCCGCCCATTCTGGTTAAGAATCGATCTTTTCGATCGATTCACGTCTAAAAATGTTAGTAGTAATCTGTGGGAAAAACTTAATCGATGCATACAAAATTAAATTAATATTGTTTGAGAAACAAACAAAAGCTGGTAAGGACGGAGCAGATTAGTCAGGTGGAGGACAATGTACTTTTTACTACCGATTATACCGTTAGTCGATATAGCCATGTCCGTCTGTCTGTCCGTCTCTATGGGCGCTGAAATTTCGGAAACTATAAAAGCTATAGCGTCCGTTTTTGATATATGGTTAGGTGTATAAAAAGAATACAATTGCCTATTTAAGAGATACAAATCTATATACATTAAATATTTTTTAGAAGTTGCTAGAAATCATTAATATCCACCAATTCTATGAATTTCATTAAAATTGGTCTATAATTAAGAAAAATTATGATTTGGTCTAGCAATCACAAGCGTATGGTAGTTAATGTAATATTGGAGAGCAATAATTCGGAATAATAAACTTCTATGTTTAATAGGCGTTATGTATAATACGAGTAATACTCGTAAGAAAAATTATTCAACATAAATACAAAATAAATTTTGACAATTTTGCATTTTTCATAAACTGTTAATTATTGGCGCTTTGCTAGAAGAAATACTGTAAAATTAATTTACAAGTTATTTATTAATTAAGCTTGTTTGGTTTCACAGCAGTTGGCAACGCTGTGAGACACGACACTGAAAGGTGAGTGACAGCGTTGCCAATTTAGCCGGAATTCTATTTATACTTATCATAAATGCATTTCATAATTTATAATTATTTTTTAAAATTGTATTAAGCTGATATTTTTGCTAATTATTATTATTGTGTACTTAGTTTTTTATTTGATTTTTTTTGTTTATTTTTATTGAATATCTAGCACTTTCTGGCAACACTGGTGAGAGCATAAATACAAGTGCAGGGACTGGCGTCTGGTGAGGGGGTGGGGAGCGGGGAGCGGGGCGCAGGCTAGGGGCATTTTAATTAGCTCGGGTATGTTTGTATGTTTAAGTGTATTTGAGTGTGTGTGTGAGAGCGCATGGGTGTGAGGCCAAACAATAGCATAAATATTACGACATACAAAAATACACTCACGAAGGCAAAGTTCAGTAACAACCCTCTCTATCTCTCTCGCTCTCTCTCTCCCTCTCTCTTTCTTTTTCTTTGCCATTACCTTAATTTTTCGCTTTTATTACAATTAATTAAAAACTCACAAAAAGTGCATAAATAAAGGAATTTCGGAATTTTTAACCATTTTTTGCGGTACAAGATATATTAATTTTGTATTAATATGAAAAACTATATAGATTTTCTGCGCAGATTTGAAATTGTATACATAAATTGAAAACCTAAAAAATTATTATTTTAAAGGTCTATAAAATATTTTGGAAAAAAACTAAATGCAAAATTTAAAAACAATTTCATTTCTGGCACAATTGTGCTTGCTACACACACGCGAGCACAACATTATTTGTTCCAGGATTCCAGGCTTCCAAGCAGCCAGCAGTAGAGCGAACACAACTGAACTGAGCAAGTTTTAAGTTTATTAGACCCTTTACTTTAAAAAAGTAAAAAGGGTCTATTAGTTTAGTGCAAAGAGGAAATGTGTGTAACACCCAGAAGGAGGCGTGGCAGACCCCACAAAGTATATATATTCTTGATCAGGACCACAAGCCGAGTCGATATAGCCATGTCCGTCTGTCCGTCTGTCTGTCTGTCTGTCTGTCCGTCTGTCTGTCTGTCTGTCCGTCTGTATGAACACCTAGATCTCAGCAACTATAAGAGCTAGAGAAACCATATTCGGAATTTAGGTTCACCTAATCAGTAAGCAGTACAAGTTTGTTTTAGATATTGGATACCTCCTCCCCTTCCCCCGCAAACCGCAAAAGGCTACTGCAGCCACAGCTTTAAAGTTATTGGCTTGTAATTTGGTACATAACTAGCTTATGACATTCTCTATCGACGCTGTAAATTTTGTTTCGATCGGATAAGAAACAGCGAAAATATGGAACGGACAATTTGCCGCACTGGGCAGAGGGGGGGTGGTGTGCGTTGCATACGCGGGTAGCTTAGTGTGTGTGCGTCTGATTTTGCTTGTATGTTTTTTCTTTTCGAATGGAGTTTAAGGTTTGTAGTGTTGCCAGATATAGCCACATTTAAGTTATAAAAAAAATAAACAAACAAAATATAGTATATCTATCCGGATTCTACTGTGTATACATATCTACCTATTCTGAAAAGTTCATTGAGATTAATTAATAAATACAGAAGTCATTAACAAAATAACAACACGATTGGCCTCTTCGATTTCTATCATGGGGGGCAATAAAAGCACCTAAAGGACTAGAGCTGTATTCGATCATTAATTAGGTGAAATCGATGCATGGCATAAAAATCGATTTAATCGATTAATCGCATTTGAATTGGCAGGTAGTCTGAGAGAAAATTTAAAAATCGATGCATACAAAATATATACATTCAAAATTAATTTCAATTTGTTTATAAAAAAAGAAAAAAGTAAGGATACAGTCGGACGTAACCGAGAGGAGTAGAATATATGTATATATAAATAATATAAATATAAACTATATAAAATATATTCTAAATATATTCACAAGAAATCGCAATCGAATCGAAGCTCGGCTCAAGTTTGGAAAAAAAAAAACTAAGAAGCATTGCTGCTGAAAATTTGTTTAGTAATATTTTGTTGTGGTCTTTCTACTTACACCTCCAGTATGCGATCGCCTTTTTTGATGCCCGCCTTCTCGGCGGCGCCGTTCTCGAGCACAGCGCTGACGTGCTGGAGGGGGGCGTATAGCTCGCCATTGATGGATCGCAGCTGCCCCCCCTCGGACACCTGTCCCCGCACGTTGAAGCCGAAGCCCGTTTCCGTCTTGTAGATGGTGACGACGCGCGGTCCATTGGCGGCTGTGATGGTGTTGGTGTTGGTGTTGTTGCCGCCGTTGTTCTCGCTCATTGCTGCCGGTACGCTCAAAGAGCGAGCACACACACACACAGAGAGAGAGATGCAGACACACACACGCACGCTCTCTCACACACGCACGCTCGGTCTTACACACACACACACGCACGCTCTCTCTCTTATAATGTTGTTGTTGTTGTTGCTGCTGTTATGATTTTACACAATTTTTGCTGTTGTTGAATTTGCGTAACTTTTGTATTTTTGCAACTTCTTTTTGCACTCAAACATTCGCGCGCGCACACACATACATACAGTGTGAGTGAAACACACACACACACACACACAGAGGCAGCGAGAGACGTCGACGTCGGCGGCGGCAGCGGCAGCCACTTTTACTTTCCGCAACACAACACAAGAACAACAACAACAACAAAAAACAACAAAAAAACAAAATTGAGAGACTTGAAAATTGCAACAACTTCAACTCCGGAATTTAATCACAGCAGTTTGTTTGATAGGTGCGCTGCGTTGCAATGAATCTGGCTGGCGTTGCGTTGCATTTAATCGTGAACACCGTGCACAGCGCACAATAGACAATTAACAAATATTATTATTTCTAATTTCTAATTATTTTTTTTCACATTTTCCTTTGCCTTTGCCTTTTGCCTTTTGCCTTTGCCACTGCCACTCCAACTGCTGGACGCTAGTCAACACACTGCGACTAGTGTTGGAAAATGAACTGAGCTGAACTCGGCGCTCAGTGAACTAGTGAACAACTGCTTCCTGCTTGTTCCATGGCTCGACGGTTCGCAAATGAATCAGTAACCAGTGCGCTATCTGGCAGCGCTGTGGCATGGCAACGCTCTGCAGCGGTTGATTTTAAACTTTAATATTTATTTGTTTGATTTATTTGATTGTGTTAAAAACATAATTTAAATAAAGTCCCAACTTGTAAATAATATAAAAAAATAAATAATAATATTGGTAAGTAAATGATATAAATAATAGTATTATATTAGGATTGCAAAACAGAATTATATTATTGCAATATGTTTAATTTAATTATTTATATATTAACATTTTTTTATTTAATTGTACTAAAGACGTAAATAATATAAAAAAATCTCGCAAGCCCGACTGTTGTATACCCTCTACCACAGCTCGCGCTGCGCGCTTGCCTATACAGTGTATAATTTAAAATAATTTAAGTATTTTAATTTTTAATTTATTGAAAAACAATAGTAAAACAATTATTGGACGCGCTGCTAGAGTGCGAGCGAGACAACGTCTGCAATATTGCGTAGTTAATAACTCCTGTGTTTATTAACCGATTTTAATACGCTTTTTAGAAAAGGTAGAGATTATAATCTAGAATATATATGCTGAACAGAAACATGTTCTGTTCAATATTACGCTTGTTATTTAACTTTGTGTTCAAAAAATACGATGTTGTGGGTTTTATTGATTTTTGGGCGTAAAGGGGGCGTGGCATCCAAGATTTTAAATAAAATTGATCTTCGTGTGCTATGTACCTACCTATAGCAACAAAAACTGCTGCTGTAGCTTTTATAGTTTCCGAAATCGACTAAATGGAGGGGAAAACAGACAAACAGGGCTAAATCGTCGTCCTGATCAAGAATATACTATATCGCTCGTTTACCAGAAGAGTGTCATAACTCAAAAAAGTGCGTTTCGAGATAAACGCGTTTAAAGTTTTCAAGCGCCGTGTATCTCCATACAAGGTGGAGTGACATATTCTCCTCTCACGCTGTGTGTATTGAAGATAGGATAATGAAATTTTGACACAAGATAGATTAATATCCAACGAACATTACTGCATCATTAACTCAAAAATCGCGTTTTTTGAGTTATGACACTCTTCTGGTAAACGAGCGATATATACTTTATGGGGTCTCATTTTTCAATGGGTACAGGGTAAAAAAAACTAAATTTATAGAAATGGAAGCCATAAAGAAAAAGTTCTAATATTTTTATGCAGCGAAACATTTAAGAATTATAAATGTGGAATATATATTTAAAGCTAGAAAAGGCTAAGATGAACTTGAGAATATGCTAAATTTTAAAGCTATAAGCTAGATTGAACATTTTCAAGCTTTTTAATTTCAAAATAAGCTAAATCTAGCCTATAATAGGCTAAACTGGCAACACTGCTCGCTGCGCTAAAATAAAATACGATTAAAGAAAAATGCTCCAAAACTGTAAAACTTAATAAAACCAACAGACTTTTTGTCAAGTAATTTCGGTGGGTTGGATCGAGAGGGGTCAAAAGGGAACATATACATGGGCGCATATAGGGGGCGTGGCAGCCATAAAGGTCATAACATTGCCAAGTTCATAAAGCTGGAAAAAAGTTTACACGCTGACAAAAAAGCTGAAAAACAATTTGTTGAAGACACATTTGGATTTTTTCGTTCTTTTTATTTAAACTTGTAGCTGAATCGTTAGCTATTGGTATTTTTTTTAGCTTTTTTTGCTTTATACTTCGTTTGTTTATCGTTCCATTAGTTGTCTTAGGTTTTGCTTATGAGTTTTTAGTTGGTGTTTTTTTTTTGTTTTTCTTTTTTTTTTTTGTTGTTGTTAAATATGATATAGATTTCTAGGTATTAATTGAATTAATTAAATCTCCATCTTAAAGCAACGAAATTGGCGTAGCTTAGAAACATAGCAACTGCCCTACTTACGAGATATACATATATATGTATATATACCATACATACATATATATCTTATGCATTTATCAGACAAACTTGCACACACACACACACTAACGTACGAAAATATTGAAAAAAACACACACACACACACACACACACACTACCATACACACGGCTTGTATTTTGTTTTATGTACACTGAAAGTAACAAAAGAAATTACGCCCCGAAATTAAATCTTAATAAACACTAAAAACAATTTTAATTAAATTAAACTTCCAAAATAGAAAATTCTGTTCATACCATGTTTATAAAATGTTCAGCTAAAATATGCATTTGTTTAAAAAAAATGAAAGATAATTAAAGATAAAAATATGCTTAAACAAACTAATTAGCTTTAACGCTTTATACAGATAAATATGTCGATACCATATATATATATTTAATGATTAAATTGTTTGCTTATCGAATAGTTTTTTAGGCCAGGTTAAAAAAAAATAAGAAAAATATATATCAAAGCAAGCAATTTTCGATAACATTTGTGCTTAAATCTAGGCGCTTAGCATTTAAATTAATATAGACTTTTATCTTATATATATATATATATGCTAATATACTATATCGAATTGTTTGCGCTTTGCAATTAGTTAAATACAATTTATAGCTCTGTTCATATCTAGATTTGCGGTTTTTGTTTTTTGCCCTAGATTGCGATATCGGCTATACCGACTATACCGACTATATCGACTGTATCGACTGTATCGACTGTATCGGCTGTATCGGCTATATCGGCTATATCGACTGTATCGGCTGTATCGGCTACATCGGCTATATACAATTAATGTGTGTTGTGTATATTCTGTTTGTGTTTATTGGATGAAAATTGACGGGCATTTAGCAGGAACCGTAACGATTTTAATTTTGCATAAAACAATTAAAAATATATATATTTTTTTGAAAACAATTATTTTGAATTATTGCAATCATATTAAACTTTTTTCCAATTTTTTTTTGATAAAATTATTAAATTTTTTAAAATTAATTCAAATAATAAAAATATAGAAAATTAATAAATACATTTTTATATACAATCTAGAGTATAAATTTTATTTGCAGTTTTTAATATAAAAATTGAAAATAAGAATTACTTGTTGATGTCTATTTTTATTTGAATTTTTGTTATTAAAATCAACAAGTAATGCTAATTTATTGATTTTCACAATAAAAAATTTGCAAATAAAAGTTATGTTTTAATTCTTATTTCAAAATTGAAATATAATATTAATATTATTTGAATTAATTGAAAAAAATAAAATAATTTTATAATAAAATATTGGAAAAAAGTTGATTAGGTTTTTGAATTTTTTAGAGGCTATTTTGGGCTTTTTTTTTATTAAACTCAAAACTATTGGTTACAGTCCCTGGCATCATTACCCGCTACATTATCATCATCATCATCATCATAATCATCATCATCATCAGCATCATCATCATCATCATCTTCTTCATCATCATCTTCTTCATCATCATCTTCTTCATCATCAGCATCATCAGCATCAGCATCAGCATCAGCATCAGCATCAGCATCAGCATCAGCATCAGCATCAGCATCAGCATCAGCATCAGCATCAGCATCAGCATCAGCATCAGCATCAGCATCAGCATCAGCATCAGCATCAGCATCAGCATCAGCATCAGCATCAGCATCAGCATCAGCATCAGCATCAGCATCAGCATCAGCATCAGCATCAGCATCAGCATCAGCATCAGCATCAGCTCAGCATCAGCATCAGCATCAGAATCAGCATCAGCATCAGCATCAGCATCAGCATCATCATCATCATCATCTTCTTCATCATCAGCATCATCATCATCATCATCATCATCTTCTTCATCATCATCATCAGCATTTGCATTAATCTTACAGCCTAAATTCCAACTTTGCTTTGCGCTTTTAGAGTTTACACATTGTTGTTGTTGTTGTTGTTGTTGTTGTTGACATCACAGACATGTTGCAAGTTGCCAAGTGCAAGTTGCTGTTGCTGTTGCAGGCTCAGTTGCAGATCAGCCAACGTTAACTCTTGGTTATCTCCAGCTGCTGCTGCTTGCGCTCCCACCAATCCTGAATGCTGTTGACCATCTGATGCCGATGGAAGCGAATCGATTCGCTGATGCACATATCGACAAAGTCGGACCGCATCTCCTGATCCCCCTTCACCAGATTCAGGTGCTCCAGCAGCTGGCTGTAGTCCCGACCCGGCCGGCGTATATCCCGGAACACCTGCAGCCGCAGATCCACATTGTGCCTGCGTGCCACCTCCCGTTGCTCCTCCGTCAGAGGCAAGCTATCGTTGCTGTTGCTGTTGCTGTTGCTGTTGTGCGTTGGCGATGCCTTGGCCTCCAGCTTGGGGCTGATGTTGTTGTAGTGCCTGTGATTGTTGCTGCTGTTGTTGATGTTGCTGCTGTTGCCGTTCGTATTGCTGTTGCTGCCGCTGCCGCTGCTGCTGCTGCTGTGATGGTTCAGTCCCCAGTAGAAATGCAGATTGCCAGCTGCTGCTGCTGCCGTGTTGCTGCTGCTATTGCTGTTGCTACTGTTGCTGTTGCCGCCGCTGCTGCTGCTGCTGCTGTTGCTGTTGCTGGCATTTCGCTTCAGCGCATCAAAACTATTGCCCAAAAGATCGGCATCGATATCATTGCCATTACCTTCATTGGCATTGCCGTTTAAGCTGTTGCTGCTGCTGCTGTGATTGTTGCTGTTGCTGCTGGCATTGCTGTTGCTGCTGTTGTTGTTGGCGGTGCTGCTGCTGCTGCTGCCGTTGTGGCATGTCTGCAATATGCGTGAGATCTCAGAGGCATCATTGATGTCATTATGACTGTAATACGTTGTTGGCATTGTGCTGCTGCTGCTGCTGCTGCTGCTTGTTGCTGCCGTTGTTGTTGTGCTAGCTGCTGTTGTTGTTGTGCTGGCTGCTGCTGCTGTTGTTGCTGCTGCTGCTGCTGCTGCTGGTGGCGACAACATTGCCGCATGCTGACTCACAAAGCCATTGGGCAACAGCAACAGCGGCGGCATTGCTGCCGTTGCCATTGCCGTTGTCTTCTGCATGGCAGCAGCAGCCGATGTTGTTGCCGTCGTGGGCAACATTAGCATGGGACTGTCCAAGCCAGCACCGCCAACATTGCTGCTGTAGGCGGCATGCTTCAGCGTCAGCCCATTGAGTGGCACGTACAAGACGCCGCTGCTGTTGTTGCACAGACTGTTGCTGTGGTTGCCAATGTTGCTGCTGCTGCTGCTGCTGCTGGCAATGCAATTGCTGCTGATGCTGCTGCTGTTGGCATCGCTGCAACCATTGCTGGCTGTGGCTAGCGCAGCGCTGGCAACTGTTGCTGTTGCAGCGGCAGTTGCTGGCGTGCTAGGCACAATGTTGCTGCTGCTTGGATTATTGCTGCTGCTGCTGTTGTTGTTGTTGATGCTGCTGCTGGTGCTGCTGTTGTTGTCGCTGTCGACGGCATTTGCCTCGTCGCTGATGCCATTGCTAAAGTGCGGCACGTAGCCATTGAGCGGCGCCTCCTGCTTGGGTGGCGCCTCCTCGCTAAAGTCAAAGCAAAGTCGCTCGCCGACTTCCATGTTGCTGCTGCTGCTGCAACTGTTGCTGATGTTGCTGTTGCTGCTGCTGCTGGACACATCCGAGTCCATGGAGGCGTAGCTGCTGTTGCTGTCCTCGTCCATCAGCAACATGTCGCTCACTCCAGAGCTGCTGCTGCTGCTGTTGCTGCTGTTGCTGTTGGCGGAGATGTTGCTGTTGCTGCTGTTGCTCTTGGCCATCTTCAGGGTGCGCATGGTGTCCGTGGAGAGGCGACGGAATTCAAAGGCGCGCGGTAGCGGCCCCGCCTTGCGCTTGCGTCCGCGCGCTGTGCCCTCCAGCTTCTTGGCACTGACGCCGCCCATGGAGCCGGAGAGGGGGCCGCCGCCTCCACCGCCCAGCATTAGACCGACGGGTCCGGACATGCCGGCGGAGGAGGAGCCGCCGGCGGAGGAGCTGCCGGCGGAGGAGCTGCCAGTTCCGTTGTTGTTGCTGGGCGATTTGATGGGCGCCACATCGCTAAGATCCGCCTCATCCACCATGACCATGTGCTTGTCCTTCTTGTAGGGATTGCCGAACATGTGCTGCCTAACGTTCGTCGGCTCGATCTCGCGCAGCGGATTATCCTTGTTCTTCAGATACTCCTGATAGTTGCCCATCTCCGCAATCGGCAGACAATGTCCCGAATCCTTGGCCACCAAACTGGCCGGACGCATAAAGGTCTCACGCATGCGTGCGATCTCATCGATCAGATCTCGCCTAGGTATATCGAATGGATTGCGATACGTCTTGGCCGACGACTGATGCGTCAGCTGTGGCACCACAATCGTGTAATTCTCCACCGGCTCGATCTCCGCATGCAGCTTGGCGAACGTGTCACGCAGCAACGGATGACGCACCAGATCCCGACGCAGTGCAGCCCCGGTGCATAGCTTGGCGGTCTCCACCTGACGGTAGGGGGGCTTCGGTTGCTTCAGCTGCTTGTAGACCTTCATGCACAGGTTCTCCTGATCCTGTTTGGCCGTATTCTTGATGTGCTTCAGCTGATTCGCGATGGTGGGCGATAGATAATTGTCCACGTTCTCCGGTAGCAGGAACTGCAGCAGCTGATACGGCACGGTGATGTTGACCAACGCTTTGCGCAGAAACGGACAATAGTACGGCGGAATGGAGCGTACGTAGGCATTGAATTTGTACATAAGATCGTTCGGAGGACTCATGTTGTACTTGTGGATGAGGTCGTGCAACAGTGGCAACAATGCCGGATAGTTGTAGGCAAGCACGTAGAGATGCACCTGACTGAAATTCGACGACGCCTTCAGATAGCCAAAGGGTAACTCAAAGCCGTGCATGCCGTTCGTGACAATCACCTGCCAGCATTTGTTCATCTCCCGCTTGTTGAGTATCTGCAGTGTGAGGGGACAGCCCTCGATTTCATATTTGTCGACGGGAAAACTGCGCACCAATTGCGGCTCATCGACGGCGGGCGTGAGTATCTTGAGCTTCGGATGTGCGTCACGGGGTGGCAAGGTGATCGCCTTCGAGTCCGGCCAATAGGGTTCCGGCAGTGGCCAATAGCCGATGGGGAAGGTCTTTTGGGTGATGTGCTTCTGCACATAGATCATTTTCTTGATCGGCTGGAAGACAATGTCCGGCGTGGGCTCGTTCGATGAGCATGACGACGACGACGACGATGATGTGGATGTGTTGGTTGTTGACGAACCGCCGGAGCTGCTTGAACTGCCATTGTTACCACCGCCATTATTGCCACCGCCATTGTTGCCACCAGCATTGTTGCTATTGCCGGTGGTGCCGCCGATGCCGCCGATGCTGCTGCTGTTGTTGGTGTTCGTGTCCTTGGGCAACATTGGCTCAAATTGTAGCACCACACCCGGTTGCACCTTCTGCACGAGACTCTCGATGCACTGATTCAGCACATAATGACTACGCACCCGATAGGAACGTCCGCCTGTCACCTCGCACATCCGCTCAATGGGTGAATCATCGTGTGGCACCTTGCCATCGACCCGTTCGTCGATCTTGTTGCCGGGCATGCGAAGTACCAGGGAGAACAGGCGCTGATCCCAGCGGAAAGGCTCTTTGGTGAATTTAGTGCCGGGTATTTGATTGCTTAATGGCAATATGATCTCCTGATGCACACCATTCCGATACGAATAGCGTCCTCCATCGGTGATCACAATTATCACCGATGGCTCCAAATAGAACGGACAACGCCCCTGACCGTACGTATCGATTCCCGACTGCATCCGATTCAGATTCAACAAATCAAACGCATTACGCAACGATTCACCCATCGAGGTCAGTCCGTGACTCTGTAAATTCTTCAATTCGTTCATGAAGGTGGCATGGTTCTCCTTCCACCCGGCCTTCACATTCGCCGGAGGCTCTTCGAACGTTAGCAGCATATACCGATCGCCCAGACAATCCTGTGTACGCTGACGATACTTGAGGAACGTCTCGACCGCACCCTTGGCAATATCCAGATAGGTCTTCTGCACACCATTCACGTACGCCTTCTGGCACATGGACGACGACGTGTCCACCAAAAACAGTATAATTGTCATGACGGCGTTACGTTTGCTCTCGCTCCGGGGCTCCTGCCAAGTTCTGAGACCAATACAAATAGAGAACAAAAAGAGACCATATAGTACATATAGCTTTCAAAACGTTTACTCCCGCACCTCTCTGGGTTCGATCTTCAATATTCAAGAATCTATCTTTTCGATCGATTCACGTCTGAAATCAATTTATTCGAAATTAAACCGGCAATTTCAATTTTCAGTTAGTCTGAGAGAAAAACTTAAAAATCGATGCTTACAAAATTAAATTAATATTGTTTGCAAAATAAACAAAAGCTTGTAAGATCCGACGTTTGGAAGACACTGTACTTTTTGCTACTGCTTATTCCCACAGCTTACTACAATTGTACATATCTTCTTCATTTGAAACGCGTTACATTGAATTTCACAAAAAATCCCAAAATCGATTCCCAACAAAAAATATGGACGGTGCAGATCAGTGGGACGGAGGCTACAGTCGGACGTAACCGACAGTAGGAGACCCTTTAAGACTTTAAGCATTTACAAACACGGTCAAAGGCACGCACACTAACCTATCCGCGTATGCAAGGCACACCACCCCCTTCTGCCTAGTTAGGCAAATTGTCCGTTATTTTCGCTGTTTCTTATCCGATCGAAACGAAATTCACAGGGTGAAAATGAAAATGTCATAAGATAGTTACGTACCAAATTACAAGTCAATAACTTTAAAGCTGTGGCTGCAGTAGCTTTTTGCGGTTTGCGGGGGAATGGGGGGAGGTATCCAAAATCTAAAACAAACTCGTGCTGCTCGCGAAATAGGAGAATCTAAATCCCGAATATGGTGTCTCTAGCTCTTATAGTTGCTGAGATCTAGGTGTTCATACGGACGGACAGACAGACGGACAGACGGACATGGCTATATCGACTCGTCTTGTCGTCCTGATCAAGAATATATATATTTTATGGGGTCTGCCACGCCTCCTTCTGGGTGTTACACACATTTCCTCTTTGCACTAAACTAATAGACCCTTTTTACTTTTTTAAAGTAAAGGGTCTAATTAATCGATTGAATCGCTTAGAAAAAAGTCGATTAAATCGTATCGAAGCCCAGCTCTACCCTACGGCTCTACCAATACCTGGTAAATACATACTTTGTGGGGTCTACCACGCCTCCTTCTGCCTGTTACCTACATTCTGACAAAGTTAATAATCCATTTTTTTCTATTTTCCATTTTCCATTTTTCAATGGGTACATGGTATACAAAATAAACAATTTTTTCTGAAAAAATTTGGACGGGGCAGATCAGTCGGACGGGGCAGATCAGTCGGACAGGCCCGACTGTAGAATACGCTGTACCCTATATTTAAAATGTCACACAAAACGTAGCAGCTATTCTTCTTCTTCTTCTTACTTTGTTATGTGCGCCAGCTTTAACGGCCGCGCTACTAGAGGGCGAGCGAGTTGCCGCCTGCAATATTGTTTCGCTAATAACTCCTGTGTTTATCAACCGATTTCAATGCGCTTTTCAAGATAGTTAAATATAATGAAAGAGAGTATATATTCCAAATAACAACATTCTATGTTCAATATTACGCTTGTTATTCGGTTTTTTTCGAATAAGGCGTAAAAGGGGCGTGGCATCCAAAATTTGAACAAAGCCTCATCTGCGTTTGATATAGACCTACCAACTACTGAAAACAGAATTTATGTAAATAGCTTAGTATCTCTTAAATAGGCGAATGTATTTTATTTCATTCATTGTGGGCGGCAGGGGCGTGGCATCCAAGATTTGAAATAAACTTGATCTGCGTACGTTATTTATCAACCTACATATCAAAATTGGCAGCTCTAGCTTTTGTAGTTTCCGAAATCGACGCGTTCATACAGACGGACAGACAGACAGACAGACAGACAGACAAGGCTAAATCGACTCAGTTCGTCTCCCTGATCAAGAATATACATATATAGTTTGTGGGGTCTGCCACGCCCCCTTCTACCTGTTACATACATTCGCACAAAGTTATTAACCCTGTGTTTCCCATTTTTCAATGGGTACAGGGTATAAAAACAGATCAACTTGCAAAATAAGAAAAATTGAAAGGGAGAGCATAGAAAGAGAGAGCGCGCATGTTTATTGAGCTTAATTTACCGTTTTCGCTTGTGTTTCGCTCTTGAGCACGAAGAGTGCGTTCGTGCGAGAGAGAGAGAGAGAGAGAGTGAAGGCTCACGGTGAACTCCGATGCGCTCTTGGCTGCGTTTGTTGTTGTTGTTCAATTTGTATTTGCATTTGCTGTGGCTTTATTTAGGCTGTCTCTCTTTGAGTTGCTTCGCCCTGCTTTTCTTGTTCCTCTTTTTGAGGTTGTTGTTGCTGGTTGATGGGTTTGTTGTTGTTGCTGTTACCATCATGCTTCTTCTTGTTGCACTCTTAAAATAAGATTGAGGCAATTCTCTCTTTTTCTTCGCTTGGCTGTGCCGCTTTTATAGTACATGATGTTACTTGCAACAGTTGTCATTGGGCCTCTTAAAGAGCCAGGAAAAATCTGCAAATAAAGAAAGTTTGCAAAATATTTAGAAAAAAATTACCACTTAAAAAACATAAAAGAGAGAGCCGTAGTTATGCTACTCTAATCAGTTTCATTGGCACATTACAGTGTTGGGATAATATCGTTGATCGCTGCAATATCGATAATACCGATAAGTAGTTTATGGCGAAAATATGGATATGGACAGTATTTAAAATATTCCTTTGTTTACGTTTAAAAATGTAAATAGTTTGGAATTGAAATAATAATTGAATTAAAATTAAAACAATATTAATTTAATTAGAATTAAAATAATAAATTATATTCAAAAATTGTGTAAATATATTACTGGTGTTATTTTAAAATTCAAATAAATAATGAATTTCAATATGGAAAATATAGCTCTGTTTTCACTTAAACATTAAAATAGTATAAGAATTTGTATAATCTGTTAGGTTGGACAATATTACTGTTTTTATTTAAACATTCAAATAGCTGAAGAATTTAAATATGTTGTGCTTGAAAATACATATTACAGTTTTGATTTTAATAAATAAAAATCTCCAATTTGAAATTGTAATGTAAATATTTAGTTTTTAATTTTAAATTGGATAACTTTGTTATTGTTGAAATTGAAATGTCTATAATTCATTACGATATTTTCTATATCTAAGCCCGAAATATCGATCAGGGTGGATATCGATATAACTGGAATTTCTCATCAGGCGTACAATAAAATGCAAAACAAAAAGTATAAAACTAACGACCCAAGCACCCTATATTTTAAATATCACTAAACAATGATTCTTTTTTCCTTTTTAACTGTACCACATACGTTAAGGGCCGAGCTGCCGGAGGGTGAGCGAAAAATACCCTGCAATTTGATTTCTTTAATACCTTGTGTATTTATTTATCGATTTCTATGCGCTCTTCATTAATTGGAAATAAACTTGATCTGCGTGGGGTAGTACCTGTCTAAATAGCTGCCCTGGCTTATATATTTTCTGAAATCGAGTATAAAACTAAAGAAAGTAAGCAATAAATAAACAAACCAAGTATAACCCTAAACAAGCTAAACTAAACAATATAATAGGAATGATAGGAAGGTAACCGATCAGTCGGATGCTGCGGTGATGTTTCCTATCGATTTGAGAAATAAACTTATGTGCGTGAGGTTTACACCTACCTACATTCCAAATTTGTTGCATCTAATAGCTTATACAGTTGCTGAGATCGATGCGTTCAGATAAGATAGATAGATAGACCGAAAGTCAGGGTGAAATCGACTCAGCTCGTAGTCCTGAACATTCTCAACATAATAATCAAAATACACGTCTATAGCTTTGAAACTGTGGCAGGGATAGGAGGAGAGAAGAAATACACGAAATTGTTCTTGTAATTTGCTTTGCATACAAGGCAGAGCTCTCACACATACGAGCGGGATCACTCCATAATAAAGAGCAAATGGAGATACAAAAGAGCAACGAGAGCTATGGAGTGGGCACCTCTGTTTTAAAACATAGCAAACCTTCGATGCACCGAGAGAAAACCGTCAACAATGTAGGATGCATCGATGTTTTTTTTTTTTGAAAGCACACTCTCTGCAGTTGCTTCGCTAGCTCACACAGTTTGTCACAAACTTGATATATGCTGGAAACGACGACTAACGGATTTAGTAATACACTCACACATCAATACAGATACATACATACGTGTGTATGTTGGTACATCTATCGCCTTCGTAATCACTGATAATGCGCAAGCAAACATCGCCATACACACATGCACATACACATACACATACACTCACACAAAGAAGAAAAAATAGCAACAACAACACAAGTTGGGAAAATAAATGTGCTAATTTTGTTTCAACCGCTTCTACTACGACTACGACTTTAAAACTCTATCTCCATCTCTCGATTGCTCGCTTTTTCTCTCTCTCTCTCTCTCTCTCTGTCTCTCTTTACAATCGCTCTCTTTAACGAACACTCTCTCACGCTCTCTTTATGTGCAACTAACTCGAAAGCTTTTTGGCTGTGAAATAACAAGTCGAAATGTCAAGCCAAGGGTTTAGTGAGGCGTACCAAAAATATTGCCGCCGATCTATATATCATTCGTGGAGCGACTTTAGCGATGAGCATAAAGATTCTATAACATTTCACATTAAAAAAAACACTGCCAAATATCGTGCACGTGTATCGTGTTTCTATGATTTTCCAACACGACTCACGATCATCTGTTTTGTTATCGCGCACTAGAGTTGTTCATCGTAGTTCAATTCAAGGCATTAGTTCTTTAGTTTGTTTTTTGATGAGCGAACGATTCAGTTTAAATTTCAATTCCAAATTCGATTTTTTTCCCGCTAGATCCTGAACTGTTTTTTGAAAAGCATTTGCTAGAAAATTTATAACTCTTTGGCAAGCGGGTATTCAAAAATACAAATGCTTTTTATTAGCTTTTTCTGGAATTTATCACAATAGCAATTATGGGCCTGATGTAATTATTTAAATCGATATTTCTCCACAACACCTTTAATTTTAAAATAACTTGGCTGTTTTCTGAATTTATTTATTTTTTTTTTTCAATATTTGTTTAGTTTTTATTGGTCTTAAAAAATTATTTCAAAGCACATCCTTCAGAATACCTTGGCTGATTTCTAGATTTTTTTGTAATTAATTGTTTAACTTTTGTTGGTGTAAAAGATTTGATTTAAAGCACATTCTTAAGAATAAATTTGCTGTTATATAAATATATAAAAAAAAAACGAATTTTAAGCACATTCTTAAGCATTTTAAGCACAGTCTTGGCTGTTTTCTGAATTGCATTTTTCTAAATATTTGTTTAGCTTTTTAAGGTCGAAAAAATATTGCCAACACTGTCACATGCGCACATCTCTAATTGGCAACAAACAAATGATCGCAGCAGCGATTGTTAGCTCAAATTCTATGAAATTCCGTGTTTTCAACTGTTCACAATTGTTTCACATTTAATAAAATTGCGTTTTGTTTGAAATTTAAATTTATGTCAACGTACTTTTTTTTTTTTGATAATTTTTTTATATTTTTTTTTAGATAAATGACGCGCGGCTTGAGAAATCTATTTGTTATCCATGCGCCCGCCTGCATGCGACGTTGTCATCGCTGCTGCCGCCTTCTGGCGACTAATTGACGAAGTTTTGAGTACAAGCACTCAATTTACACACACACACACACACACACACACACACATACAGGCACGCACATACACATGTATACTGAAATGCACTCATACCAGAACGTTTCTTACGTGTACTACATTCACGCTCAGCAGCACACACGCAGCAGCGTTGCCAGATAGCAAACGTAATTCACAGTAAACACAGCAAAAACAGCACGTGGATATACAGCATATGAAAAAAAGAGCATTTTTGATAACCCTAAGTTACAGTTACAAAATAACTTTGACTTTAACATGAAAATAAATATATACATTTCGTTTTGATGCTGCTGGCAACGCTGCAGCGACAACAGCAAAAGGTAACAAAACAATTTGAGAAGGGGTTCATCATACTCCAGCTCTTGCTCTCTCTCTCGCTTGCGCTCTTGCTTGTGTTCAGCGTTGCCAGTTTAGCGGATTTCAGAGTTCTATTTGTGCTGATCACAAATACAGTAGAATCCGGTTATAGCAACATTCAAATTTTACGTCGTTATATCCGGAAGACGCACTATCCGAAAGGAGCAAAAACAAATTTTTTTTTTTATTTTATGGATGCCATGTTCGTAATAGGTTTTAAAATAAAACAAATTAATTTTTAATCAAAACAAAAAATTTAATACAGTAGAATCCGGTTATAGCGACTTTCAAGGGACCGACGATTTTACGTCGTTATATCCGGAAGACAAAATCCATGATTTTGTTTCTTGTATTGAAAAAACACAAAATCCATGATTTTCTTTGCTTCTTTTAGCATTATTAAAGAAATCAAATTTTCCTCTTTAAAGTTTTTTTTGTTTTATATAAGTTTGTATGGGGACCAACCAAGCCATCGAGTTTTCGTCGCAATAACCGGACGGACGCTATAAGCGGCGTCGTTATAACCGGATTCTACTGTATGTTTGAAAATGTATAATTAATTTTAATATTGAATATAATTTTGTTTTATATTTATTTATTGATATTAATAATAAAACAAGGAAACCCAAGTTTTTTCTTTGCCAATATATTTCGATTGCGCATCGGTAATCGTCATAAGGGCGTCTACTCCTTTCGACGTGGACCAAAAACGTATTTATTTTTTTAATAAATTAAATGTTAATATATATTTATAATTAAGTTTAATATTGAACATATTTTTGTTATATATTGATTTTTTTTTAATAATTTGAAAGGAAATATTTATTTTGTTTTTTACTAATTTAAGATATTTTATATTGCAAATCTAGCTACTTTGGACAGCACTGAATAAAGGGGCAGATGAACTTAAGTTATTAACAATTAAATTGTATTAACTAATAACTGGCAACTCTGATTGAAAGTTTGCAATTCGATTGTTGTTGTTGGGGAAGAGAAACGGCATGATTAGAGTGACCTTAATTTGAAATGCGACATAAGCACGAAACGAGAACTAATTTGCATGTGGCAGCAGTGCTGCCATCCTGGCTATTTTATGGTTAGAATTCTCCACTTTAAGAATTGTTTGTATATGGTAATAGCCACAAATTTCACTAAGCTATCAAAACTTTAATTAGATGAACATAATGAAAATCATTTATCGAACTGAGTTTAAAAGCTGAATATAAATTGATGAATTAATTTGATAACAAACTTGGTTTGTTCTGAGTATGACGATTTTAACATTTTAAACGTTATTTTTAATATTGGGCGGTTAGGTCGAAAAATTTGATTTCATTGTCCGAAATAATATATGCATAAGAAAATATTGGTTGTATTCACCAGGTTACCGCTCCATGGATCGATCACCCGATAATCGATGAAAGCAACCCTGAATGGATCATAAAATTGGAGCACATGGATCATAAAATTTTTCTGATCCATCGCTGTTTTTTGCGCCCCGTTCATCGAAAGTCGATAAAAACAGCTGATTTCAATTCAAAATGTAAACAAATATATCAAAAATAACTTTTTGCATTTTAAAAATTAATTATTTGAAGATTTTTTTACATAAAAGACTGTTGCAAGTTTCAAAATGTATCAACCGCATTCACCAGGTTACATGGAGCAAAGGGTTGCAATTCTTTAATCGACCCATGGAGCAGTAACCTGGTGAATACAATCATTGGTTACTGCTTAGCAATTTTTTTCGCCAATTCTATTGAAACCAAAATTCTGCCAGCACTGTGGCCAGGTGTATCGGCGACAACGAATGGCGCTAATCGTCTATCGGACGGACAGACGTGCAGCGTTGCCAGAAATAATGTAAATTGAGTTATTTGTTATAAAAGTAATTATGTAAAAAAATATTAATACAAATTAAATGAATATCAAATATTCAAAATAAATATATATTTGTCGTAGAGTAGTCAGTGATTATGTTAAGTTTGAATTCATACTTCGGTTAATTTAACATGTCCAAATGAGTAAAAGATGTTAATGTTAAGTAACAATGTTAAAAATGATATTAGTGTTGGAAAAAGATAAATAAAGAAAGAGAGAGACAAAAAGAGTGTGCGTGATGCATTGATAGTTGCGTAAAGGCGAGGTCCGAGCGAGACAGCTATACGGACTGAGCGTGGCTCAGTTGTGCGAACTAGTTCCGAACTGGCTCGGTGTATGTGAGCGAACACATGGCAGTCGGCCATTATAGAAAAAGAAGAGGAACGATCCACAACTGCGACTCGCTGCGTCTTTAAGAAAAATAAAATAAAATTATGGCAGACAATAACGATAACCAAGCTATTTCTCCTACATATTTAATTGAAAACAAAAATAATATAAACACAACTGAAACTGAAACGAGCCAAGTTGGCAACGCTGCGCACAGTCGATAGACGAATTGCAGTGACGCTTTCGATTTTCTTGTGTGTGCCCGCTGAACGTTTAATTGTTATCGTTGTCTCTGCGGCTTGCAGCTGATTTGTTATTATTATTGTTTGTTTCTTGTGACAAACTTTGGATGCAAATTTTGGATGAAACTCTAGCTGATTTCTGGCTACGTCACAATCACTTATGGGCACGCACACAAGCACAGCATAACCCCAAACACTCACACACACACACGCAAATATATTTCTTCACGCACAGCATCTCATGATGAGTGAGAGTTTCGTGTATTAAAAATTGGTTAATATAAAAAAAGCAAACAAAAACAACACAAAAAACACTGGACTTGAAGTGGCTAAATGGCTAAGTAATGGGGCAGCAAACACAAGGACGGCGTGATATTGAATAATATTAACAATAACAATAATAATAATAACAGTATTATGATAATGGTAATGAGGTAAACAAATATAATCAAGTAATATTAAACCGAAGCACAGTTAATGTTTTGTTGTTGTTGTTGTTGTTGTTATTGTTATTGTAGGTTCGATTAGGCGAACGGGGCTTTGGGTATTGTTTTTGAGCGATTTTAATTCTGTTATATTTTTACTTTGTGCCAACAAAAAATTTATCACCACCTCCGCCTGCCTCGCGCGCACAAAGCGACGACCACACACACACACACGCATATATATATATATATATATACATATATATATATATATATATATATATATATATATATATAGATGTGTGTGACTGTATTAAGGTGCATAGCCCGTAAGCACACAAACAACAAACTCATTGCTGTTCTCTTGCGCTCTCGCTCTCTTATGCTCTCTCTCTCTATCTTTTGGCGCTCGCTCATCCAAGCGTTCGCCACCGCCCCCGCCAAACCCCAACGAACAACCCACCTAGCCAGCCAACCAACCAATCCACTCGCCAACTGACATGACTGTCGGCTGTGATGACGACGACGACCGAACGACAGACCGACATACAGCCGAAGCGACACGACCAGTGGTGGCATGTATGTATGTACGTATGTAGTTATTTGTATGTTTACTTGTAGTATCTCAGCAGGCGGGTATGTTTGTTTCACACACACGCAAACAATGCGCACACACACATATACTGTTGCCGTCACTCTCGTTGCGCCGATTTTGTTGCCTCTGCCTTTTCTAGTGCTTATGCTTTGCCTGCTTCTTCTGCTTTGGCTCCGCTGGCCAGCCGACTTCTCTGTTCAAAAGTAAAAAACTAACTGACGCGCTGCGATTGTTATTAATTTTGCCGTCGATAACCCACCTATCGAAAGTGCACAGTGCTGTTTTGATGTCTTATCGTGCAATTTTTAAATGTGCTTTCCACTATTCTACTATTCTACTAATATATAATCCTTTGCTCAAATTTGTTTGTTAGCATGTAGTATGTACACATATCCAATTTTTTCTAATAACGCTTTCTGAAATATTCCAAATATTCAAATATTTTTAATCATTTCTAATGTATGTTTAGTTTTGAATAATGCTCCTAATGAGGCAGTGACAATTAGGGCTGCAAAACTATCGATGTTACTATCGATAGTATCGATGTTTACAAAATGGTCCGATATATCGATGTTAAAAATTGAACCTCGATATATCGGATGCTTCACTGCATCAGTGCTGCCAGATTTTTTGGGCCAATTTTTACAATTATTAGTAGTTGAAATACGACAAAATTTGATTAAGAACCAAAAAAAAAAAAAAAAGGTCAATTTGGTTAAACGCAGCATTATCAAATCGAAATTTGTGTTCCAAAGTGCAAATAAAGTGGCTAGATTTGTGGCTTATAGCATTTTCAAAAAAAAAGCTAACCCGCTCAAAAAGTGGCTAGTTCTAGCCACAAAGTGGCTGAGTTGGCAGCCCTCAACTGCATGGTGACGTTTCAAGCTACGCGTGTTTGTTGAATTAAAAATGTGTATAATTTCATAAATTAATTTGTTTGGTAATAGTTTCGTACAGCAATAATTCCGGTTCTTCTATATATATAATTTGAATAAAAAAGCTTTAAATTGTGAAGACCTAATTTTTGTTTTTTTTTAATTAAAAAAAATGAAAATATAAATTTTGTTCGTTTATTATTAAGAAATTAATAACATTATTTTACACAAACAAAATTAATGTTTGCCTTTTCTATATTTTTCTTAATATAGCATAAGATATAAGGTATTTACCGAATCTAAAATATTTAAAAAATTTTCGATGTTTTAACGATATATCGATGTTTTTTGGAAAACATCGAGGTTTTGAAACATCGAAGTTGAAAACTATCGATGTACCCACTATCGATAGTTTTGCAGCCCTAGTGACAATTGCTTTTTAAAATAAAATAACAGTTGATATGCAAGGAATATAAAAAAAATAGTAAAAGAAACGATGCCATTGCTAATTACGGTGAATTTCGTATTTTCTTCACCGATGGGAAAACAAATAAAATAAAAAACATTAATATAATACATCAATGCATAACATATTATATACTTTTACACGATGGAAATGCCCATAAATGCATTAATAAATTAATAAAAATAAACTAAATCCATGTAGCATATCTAATAATAATTTTAAGATTATATTAACCATGTTATTTGATGAATTTACTGTTTATCGGTATCGCAAATTACACCAGTGTTGTCATTTCAACTGGTTTATGACGAGAAAAATCATAACTTACTAAGAACAAAATTATAAAATTTTTTAAATGCCTTAAGTAATAAATCTAGCTTTTGTAATAGGCTTTCTTTTATATTTTCGGCTTATGCTGGGCTAGCATTAAAAATTTTGTAAGTTCATATTTATGACGATCGTGATATGAACTTTGTACCAAAATATTCCGAATATGAACTAGCGAAAACAAATGTTGCGAAATAAATTATTGTAAACCTAATTTTAAACTTGTTTAATAATTTTTCGTTGATTTAAAAGGTGACTGACCAGCTCTAAAGGTGGCTAGATCTAGCCACAATGTGACTAAGGTGGCAGCACTGGTTGGAGTTGGCTGCGCCAAACTAGTGATGGCAAAAAAGTGCTACTTATCGATAATTGTGCAATGTATTAATCGTCAAATCGAGCTGAGCGCACAAGTTAGTATTGTTTTTGGCGCGCAAGTAAACAGAACGTGGAAATTTAATAATATTTTGAAATACACAGCTGCTGAAAAATGCCGGAGCACATGATTGGCGGCATTCCGGTGCACTTCCCCTTTGAGCCCTACCAAGTGCAGCGCGACTATATGGAAAAGGTGATAGCCTGCCTGCGCGACGGCACAAACGGTGTGCTCGAGTCTCCCACGGGAACCGGCAAGACATTGAGCCTGTTGTGCGCCTCGCTCGCCTGGATACGCACACGCCAGTCGGAGCAGCAGCAGCAGATGCAACAGATGCGACAGGAGCAGGCGAAGCTGACAGCAACCACATCCAATGGACTTGGAGCAGCTGGACAGGATGCAGCAGCAGTTGCTGCCACGATGGTCAACAATTGGGGAGTTCCCCGTTTGATCTACGCCTCGCGCACCCACTCGCAGCTGAATCAGGCGATGCGGGAGCTGAAACGCTCCGCCTATGCCAATATGCGTGCGATTGTGCTGGGATCCCGGGATCAGCTGTGCATACACCCGGATGTTATGAAGGAGCAGGGCAATTCCAACAAGGAGAACATGTGCAAGATGAAGGTGCACTCCAAGACCTGCACATTTCAGCTGCGCGTGGAGTCCAAGAAGGAGCATCCGGATTTCCGTGAGCCAAACATCATGGACATTGAGGATCTGATCGCCGTCGGACGCAAACTAAAGATGTGTCCCTACTACGGCTCCAAGGAGCTGGTCAACAGCGCCGACATCACCTTTATGCCGTACAATTATCTGCTGGATCCCAAGGCGCGCAAAGCGAACAAAATTGAGCTGAAGAATGCGATCGTCATACTGGATGAGGCGCACAACATCGAGAAGATCTGCGAGGAGTCGGCATCGGTGCAGATACGCTCCTCCGATGTGGCCATGGCCATCGATGATGTCACGCACATCATGAAGGTGCTAAGCAGCGCCGACTCCCAGGACTATGCCGGCGGGGATGAGGCCAAGGATTTCACCCTGGAGGATCTAACGCTGCTCAAGGAGATGCTGCTGGAGCTGGAAAAAGCCTTCGATGGCATCATCGTTGAGCACAAAACCGAGGGCGCAACATTTCCCGCCTCCTACATGTACGATCTGATGTTGCAGGCCAATGTATGTGAACATTATCTCTCTTAGCGATGGGCATGGGTCGGGTTTTATTCGTGACACGTGTTCATGGTGAAAGTTTATATTTTGTCCATGGGCTGGCAGCAAATTGTCCGTCGCATATCTTCACTGTTTCTTAACCGATGCTAAATTACAAGTCTGCAGTTTTAATATTGTGGCTGCAATGACACATACATACATTTTGAAAAAAAAATTGTCTGTTGCATATCTTCATAGTTTCTTATCCGATCGTAATGAAATTTACAGCATCGGTGGAGCATGCCATAGACTACATACGTCCGTAGCTTTTACAAGAACAATTGCGTGTATTTTTTTCATTACACTCATTTTCTGCCTATGTCGCGACACATCGTCGCTGCTCGTAAGCCCGCGAGTTCGTTTTCTTGGAACTTTATGCGCTTTGTTATTAGGTTTCCGAAAAACAGCAGCCCGTCCTATTTTTATACCCTGTGCCCATTTGAAAAATGGGAAAAACAGGGTTAATAACTTTGTGCGAATGTATGTAACAGGCAGAAGGAGGCGTGGCAGACCCCACAAAGTATATATATTCTTGATCAGGATGACGAACTGAGTCGATATAGCCCTGTCTGTCTGTCTGTCCGTCCGTCCGTATGAACGCTGAGATTTTGAAAACTACAAAAGCTAGAGCAGCCATCTTGGCTGCTATCAGTAGATGTATTCAATACGCAGATCAAGTTTATTTCAAATCGTTGATGCCACGCCCCCGTGACGCCCTAAAATCAATAAAACTCACATAACCTCGAATTTTTAACACAAAAAGTTGAATAACAAGCGTAATATTGAACGTAGAAGGTTGTTATTTGGATCATAAGCTCTGTTGTATTATATTGAACTATCCTGAAAAGCGCATTGAAATCGGTTAAGAAACACAGGAGATATAAGCTTTACAATAGGTGAACTTAAAAGTTCAAAAACAAGCGAAATATTTAACATTGAATGTTGTTATTTGGTATAAACGCTGTTTTTTATTATATTTAACTATTCTGAAAAGCGCATTGAAATCGGTTAATAAACAAACTAGATATAAGCTACGCAATTGCCAGCGCAGCCCAGCAGCGCAGCAGCAGCACCGCAGCGCAGCTGGCGCACGTAAAAAGGGAAGAAGAGGAAGTACTGCTGATACGCTAAGTGTGACAGTTTTCTAAAATTGTATATAAAATAAAAGGCACAGGGTATTCTACAGTCGGGCCCGTCCGACTGATCTGTCCCGTCCGACTGATCTGCCCTGTCCAAATTTTTAATCTCTCTAATATCTCAATTAATTGGATAAACTTGCTTACAGTTCACGCATGGCAATTGTGCCACAATTGTGGCACTGCTGGACAAGCTGGTGCAGTATCTGATGGTTGCCTCCCAGCATACGTTGCTGCGCAAGGGCGGCAGCTTCATGCTGCTGGGCGATCTGCTCAACATTGTGTTTGCCAACAAGGAGGAGCTCATGGCCAAGGTGCATCGCAGCTTCAAGGTGCACGTGCAGCTGGAGGAGGTCAAATCCAAGGGCATCACCAAAGTGCAGAACGGCTGGCTGGGCAAAGGCGCCAGCACGGAGCCCAACACAAAGCCCGGCAAGATCGTCAATTTCTGGTGTTTCAATCCGGGCTTCGGCATGGAGCAGCTCATCAACACACAGGTGCGCAGCATCATACTAACCAGCGGCACCCTGGCTCCGCTCAAGCCCCTCATTGCGGAGCTGGCGGTGCCGGTGGCCCAGCATCTGGAGAATCCGCATATCGTCAGCGAGAAGCAGGTCTACGTCAAGATCATTGGCAATGGCCCGGATCGCGAGCAGTTGATCTCCAACTTTAAGAATCGGTAAGCATTTCAATTGAAAAAAACAGGGTATTTAACAGTCGGGCACGCGTCCGACTGATCGGCTCTCTGCATTGTAGTTTTATATGATGTTCTCTTGCCATCCACAGGGATAATCCCAAGTATATCCGATCCATGGGCCAGACCATACTCAATGTATCACGCGTTGTGCCGGACGGTTTGCTCGTCTTCTTTCCCTCCTACCCCATGATGAATCAATGCGTGGACGCTTGGCAGGCGAGCGGATTGTGGGCGGATATATCGCATCGGAAGCCCATATTCGTGGAGCCGCGGAGCAAGGATGAGTTCACCAATACCATGGAGGAGTTCTACAAGGCCATCAGGGAGTCCAAGGGCGCCGTCTTTCTGGCCATTTGTCGTGGCAAAGTGTCCGAGGGTTTGGACTTTGCCGATGGCAATGGACGTGCGGTCATCATAACGGGCCTGCCCTATCCCCCACTGAAGGATCCCAAGGTGATACTGAAGCGTCGCTATTTGGAAACGAATCGCACCAAAGACAATCAACTGCTGAGTGGACAGGAATGGTATAATCTGGACGCGACGCGTGCGGTTAATCAGGCCATAGGTCGTGTCATCCGACATCGCAATGACTATGGCGCCATACTGCTGTGCGATTCGCGTTTCAAGGATGCCTCGCAGGTCAATCAGCTGTCGAAATGGATACGTGGTCATTTGGGGGCGCGGCCGCAGTGCACGCCCTTTGGGCCCATTGTGCGGGAGCTGCGACAGTTCTTCAAGCAGGCCGAGGAAACGGTTAGTATTTATTTATCTGGGTCGTTCACCAGGTAATTTCGTTTTTTATACCCTGTGCCAATTTAAAAAATGAGAAAACAGGGTTAATAACTTTGTGCGAATGTATGTAACAGCCAGAAGGAGGCGTGGCAGACCCCATAAAGTATATATATTCTTGATCAGGATGACAAGCTGAGTCGATATAGCCATGTCCGTCTGTCTGTCCGTCTGTTTGAACGCGTCGATCTCAGCAACTATAAAAGCTAGAAAAGCCGTTTTGGTCATTTCTGAAAGGTGTATACCATACGCAGAACAAGTTTACTTCAAATCTTGGATGCCACTCCCCTTCCGCCCACAACGAGCATAAAAAGAATTCATTAGCCAATTTAAGAGACACAAATCGAGTTATACAAATTCTGTTTTCAGTTGTTCGTAGGTCTATATCAGGCGCAGATAGGGCTTTTTTCAAATTTTGGTTGCCACTCCCCTTTTACGCCCTAATTCATAAAAACTGAATAACAAGCGTAATATTGAACATGGCACGTTGATATTCGGTATATACACTCTTTTCTACTATATTAAACTTTCCTGAGAAGCGCATTAAAATCGATCAATAAACACAGGAGTTATAGGCGAAACAATATTGCAGGCGTTACACGCTCGCTCTCTAGCAGCGCGGCCACTTAAGCGGCACATATAGAAAACGTAGCAGAGAAAGCATTGCTGCTACGCTGCCTATGACAGTTTTATAAAATTTTATAAAAAATATAGGGCACAGGGTATAAAACAGTCGGGCCCGTCCGACTGATCTGCTCCGCCTATTCTGGTTTTTTTTTTTTGACCCTTCACTTTAAAAAAGTAAAAAGGGTCTATTAATACGGACGTAAGGGCACACAGACGGACATGGCTATACCGAAATGTCTTCTTAACTTTGTGGGGTCTGCCACGCCTACTTCTGGTTGTAATACACATTACCTTTTTGCCCTAACTTAATAGACCCTTTTTACTTTTTTAAGGTAAACGGTCTAATAAATAATTTTACAAACAAGCCTTACTATAGTATATATGTATATAAGATCAGCTGTTTTCATCAAACGAAATTACTTGGTAAACGACCCAATATTTGTAATCTTGATAAAGCTTCTCCTAATTTATCTTGTCCTGCCCCACAGATGGTGCAGCCCGATCAGCGGGTTGAGGAGCCCTTGCTGCAGGCCGTCGGCAAGCAGGAACCGCCGACTGTGAGCCAAATCAAGCGTGAGCCAAGCGGCATGAACAGCACCTTATTTCAGCAGGCGTCAGAGCTGGCGATGTAAGTTGCCTAGGGACTGATTATATTACGAATTATGCTATCAACTGTTTGATCTTGCAGAAAAGTGGAAATGGCCAATTCTATCAAGACCTGGACGCCTGATGACTATGCCAAGGCGGCGGGGGAATTGAGCAGAGATCAAACCGCCCCAAATGCCATGGACTTCATGAGTCGCCTCAATTCCAGCGTTAACGTAAGTTTGGGCAATAGATCAGTTGACCTAAACTGATACTACTCCAGTAAGCTCACTGCTTTCTAGAAGATATAAAGTGAAGAGTTTTATAGACAGGAAAAACCAAAACGAAACCCTATAATTAGAAAGGTCGCATAATAGATCTTTTAGTTCGCATACCTCTGCTTTATTATTAATAAAGTAAAAGTTATTTGCTGATTTATATAAAAACTTTGATGCATCATATCTATTATGAACCGATAACTCTCTTCCATCTATCTATGTATTTAGTTTATTATATTATATAACCTAACTAACCAATAACTTTGGTGTGGTTGGGTTTATCTAGATTTTCCCCTATATTAATTTTAACTGCATTTCATGTTTAATTTCCTTGTATCCCTAGATTATCTTTGACATTAACTTTTACTTTTAATTTAATTTAATTCCTTAATTTAATTTTACACCTTATTTCCATTTGTATTTGATATTTTCTGTGTAAATTTGGACCAATTACTAGGCAGCTAGGTTCGCCTATGCTGCACGCTTATCAAGTTAAATACCAGAACATAATATACCAATCTCCTTCTTACTTGCAGGCTATAGACTTCAATTCAGCAGATGCCAACCAAGGTCTGGTGAAGATACACAAACGCGAACGCAGTTCACCCACAGCCAACGAAGCTCCAGCCACGCAAACAACCAGCAAGAAGCGTTATAAGCTAACCGATGATAATATTGTTAAGAGTGAACCCAACTCTACGGCGAGTTGTAGCCATAACTGCCCCAACTCTCCAAATAGCCCTTCTGTGATGCCATCGCTTGATCAGCAAAAACAAGCACCTGAATCCCGCCCAGACTTTCTACGTGAGGTGAGGATAATCCCCATTGCTCCCCGTACCCATGAAAGAGGTAAAAACAGGGTTATATACGGTACATACGTATATTCCTCTCCGTCTGTCTGTATGCACGCGTCGATCTCGGAAACTATAAAAGCTAGAGCTGACATTTTTAGTATGTAGATAGGTGCATATCTTACGCAGATCAAGTCTATTTCAAATATTGGATGCCACGCTTCCTTTACACCCCAAATCAATCAAATCCCCACAACCAGCTTACAATTGAACGATTTTTACTCGGGAAAGGCTGGATATATGTACATATACTCTATACACCGTCCGATTGATCTCCAAATTGTGTTGGTTTTAAGCTATTTTGTATATATTTTAATCAGATTTCTTGTTTCAACTGCCACAGGTGCGGAGCTCAGTCAATAGCGATCACTTTCGCATATTTGGCAAGGCCATGCTGGACTACCAAAACGGCGGAGACGATGCCGTAGTCCCGTTAATGAGAGCACTACTACAGGTGTTGGGTACTCCCGAGCTACGTTATCTGCTGGTTGGCATGCGGCGTTTTCTAAAGGCCAAGGATAAGCCGGGCTTCGATCGGCTAATGGCGAGAATAAATAAATAGTTTTGGTACCCGGACATGTCTTAGCAGCTCTTTCAACACTTTAGTTTTATATCGTTTTGTGATTATCTTACTATATTCTATTTGTAAGTAGGTTTTGGAAGAAAAATGTTAAATAGCTTAAAATTTGTCAAATAAATATATGTATTTGGCATGTTGCCTTTTCTCAACTGAAATCTCCAAAATTCCTGGTTCAAAGAAAACTTCTTGGTGTTTTCTGGGCTATTAACCAAGAGAGATCGACCCATAATTACCAAAAATGACTTCCCCTATGCTTAAAATTTTATAAGAAATCAGCATCAACATGAAGATTTCTTTCAGTGCATTGAATAGGTCAGCTCCACTTAAGCGTGAGAGTGCGTAAAAGCAGGACAGTTATCTGTCTATATAAAAGCTAAAGACACAAAATTGGGAATTTACATATGTAGGTATTTGTAATATACATATATCCATCTGGTGAACATCAAATTTCGAAGTCCACACTCCCAACGCGCACAATTCATTAAAAACCGTAGAGCAGGTAAGATTTTTAACAATTTTGGTTTTCATTTGGCATATGTATATAATCTTTAGCATTATAGTATTAAGCTATGCGGAGAAGCTTATTGAAATTGGTAAAGTCACAAAGAAGTTATTAAAGCAACAATAGATCATTATTTGTCTTTAGTTTGAAAACCTAACTGGCATTGTGGATATTGGGAAGTCTAACACCGTCGATTGTAGGTCTATCGCTAGAGCAAATACTTTATTTTTTAAACTCTATATTTTAAAAAGGTACGAAAGGGAATTGGGCGTAACATCAGCAGACCCCACAGAGTATATATATTCTTGATCAGAATGGCGAGCTCAGTCGATATAATCATGTCCGTCTGTCCGTCCGTATAAACACTTGGATCTCGCAAAATTCAAGATTTAGAAACACAATTTTTGTTTTGTACGTAGCCTATGTCGTTTTCCCACAATGCTGTAAATGGCATTACGATCGGATAAGAAACAGCAAAGATATGTAACAGACAATTTGATAGTTATCTATTTATAATGCTTAATAATAATACTATAATATATAAGCTCTAAGCATGTCAAATGCTTTGTGGTAAATTTTCTACAAATCCAGACTTAATACTATATTTTGGAAACTAAATTCAATTGTTTTCATAATCCCTCAAGGACGCCCCTGCTCCTCAGTACTTCCCATTTCGGTCTATAAATTTGTTATATCTTTAGCTGCTACTGTTAAGAATTCCATAATAGTAATATAAGATGAAACATTCGAGTTTGACATACAACTTGTACACTTTTATACATTAAGTTTTATTAAAAAAAAAAAATAAAAACACTTAAACTAATTACTTAAATTAGATACCAAATAAATGGATTTATTAATATATATATATATAGATATATAAGTATAATTACTTGTATGTATAATCTTTTGCTTGTTTTGTTTTTCGCTGTGTTTATATGATTAATTTTTGTTTTTGCATGCTTAAGAAATCTTTACAGTTTAATTATTACAAATTAATTCGATTTAAGATACAATTGTATTCATTTGATGTTTCTGTTTCTGGTTTTTTTTATTTTGTTGTTTTTTTTTTAATATAGTTTTTAAGTGACGTTTTCGTTCGTCTGGTTTTGAAACTGTCGTTGATTTTGTGTGTTTTGTGGATTGCGGTTAATTTAATTAAGAAATTGAAGTTGAAATAGCTTTTTTTTGGCCAGAAGTACACAAAAAAAGCCATAAAAGCAATTTGCTAAAAGCAGCCAAGTTGTTCTTAAGTATGTACTTTAAATTAAAGCTGTTATGGGCAAAAATAGAGATAAATATTGAAAACAGGCCTATAATTGATTCCTAATTTAGCATTAATTTTTGTAAATTTAAAAATTTGCTGACAAAAATCTGAATTATTTAAAAAAAGGGAAAATTGTTCATAAGTTTTCTAGCAAATGTTCTTCAAAAACAGCCAGATTTGGCTGGAAAAAAGCGGTAGAACAACTTAACGCAAGTTCCAAAATTGTGACGCCCAAAATAACCGAACCAGCAGCGATGATGACGCCCATCTACAGTGCAATTCCGGCTGCCCCGGATTTTCAGATATCTGTTATTAGCTATTGTTATATTGTTATTTTATATATGTGTCTATGGTAGAGCTGGGTTCGATCTTCATTTTTCAAGAATCGATCTTTTCGATCGATATTGTTTGAAAAACTTTACTTTTTGCTACCGATTATACCCTTAGCGTACAACTGTACATATCATTAAAGGCGCGTTACATTAAATTTCACAAGAAATTCTAAAATCGATTTTCAAATAAAAGGAATTAATTGCCGAGCAAAAAAATCGATTAAATCGAATCGAAATTAAATCGAAGCCCAGCTCTAGTCTATGGCTATGTTTATACGCAGTTTATTTAACTACAACAATTTGCATTTTATATAAACCTTGGGTATAAACATAGTTTTCATGTTTGTGCTCAAAGGAAGTCCTATGTTTTAGTTAAGAATTGATGACTATTGCTAAGAGTTGTAAGTTGTAGGGTAGAGCTGGGCTTCGATTCGATAACGATTCGATTTAATCAATTCTTTTTCGAGTCGATTTTTTCGCGCAATGTAATTTTGGTGAAATTCAGGGTCTGCTACAGTTGGTTACGTCCGACTGAAATCTACCACCCAACGGATCTGTTTCGTCCTTAGTTAATTTTGTTTGTTTTTTCAAACAAATTTAATTAACATCGATTATTCGATTAAATCGATTTTTAGACGTGTTTTCAAAAAAAAAGAAAAGATCGATTCGACAAAATCATAGATCGAACTCAGCTCTACTGTAGGGATATTTGGATCCAGATCGATCGAAAACGATGCACGTTCGCTTTCACTTTCACTTTCTACTTTATTCATATGCTACTTTCTTTAACTATAAATTTGTTGATCTGTAATTTCTATATCTATTTTGTGGGTATAAAGCGCGCCTTGACCGCCTGACCCATGGGTAGATGTAGATGTTGCTGCTGCTGTTGCTGCTGCTGCTGTTGTTGTTGCTGCTGCTGCTGCTGTTGCATGTGCTGATTGATCTGCTGCTGTATGGATAAGCCGCTGGCACTGCTGATAATGTGCTGGCTGTGCAGGGGCTCATTGATCTCGATCTTAATGGGCGTGGCTGCCATGGCCTTGTTCTTATTTTTGGGCGGCCTGCCACCTGCAACATAAACATAGATATTAGCTATATATATATATATATATTATAAAAGATATTAGCTGGGAATTAATGGGATATTTAAAATATTAAAATATTTTTCAAATAAAGATTTTAAAGAAAGTTATTTGGTGATTTATATACATAAAAAAAATTTATAATATAAGCAATTTTTTTTTATTTGTGCCTCTGATTGTGTTTAGACCCTTTACTTTAAAAAAGTAAAAAGGGTCTATTAGTTTAGTGCAAAGAGGAAATGTGTGTAACACCCAGAAGGAGGCGTGGCAGACCCCACAAAGTATATATATTCTTGATCAGGACGACAAGACGAGTCGATATAGCCATGTCCGTCTGTCCGTTTGTCTTTCTGTCTGTCTGTCCGTCCGTATGAACACCTAGATCTCAGCAACTATAAGAGCTAGAGACACCATATTCGGGATTTAGATTCTCCTATTTCGCGAGCAGCACGAGTTTGTTTCAGATTTTGGATACCTCCACCCCTTTCCCCGCAAACTGCAAAAAGCTACTGCAGCCACAGCTTTGAAGTTATTGACTTGTAATTTGGTACGTAACTAGCTTATGATATTCTCTATTGACCCTGTGAATTTCGTTTCGATCGGATAAACAGCGAACATAGGCCACAGACAATTTGCCGCACTAGGCAGAGGGGGGTGGTGTGCCTTGCATACGCAGGTAGCTTAGTGTGTGTGCGTCTGATTGTGTTTGTATGTACATATACTCAAAGTAAAGGGTCTCCTACGGTCGGTTACGTCCGACTGTAGCCTCCGTCCCACTGATCTGCCCCGTCCCTATATTTTTAAGTACATATACTCAAAGTAAAGGGTCCCCTATTGTAGACTTCCGTCACAATAGACTTGCCCCATCTAGATATTTTAGTAAATGGTCTACAAATGCTAAGTGTTGAACATAAAAGTCTCTTCTACTTCCGAATTCGCTTTTAAGAGGCAATTTGTTAAGCTTATGACTATTTAGTAGAGTCGCTGTTTAGGAGGAATACTTACGCTGCCCCGTGCCCGTGTGCTGCAAGGAGAGCGGCTGTCCGATCATGGCCAGCGGCTGCTGTGGCGACTGCAGCGTTACGGTCTTTTTGGATCGTTTCGGTGGCGGCAGCTCGTGATGCGAGTGGTTGGTGAGCAAGTGCTTGGATAGATGCTGCCGCACGGCAAAGGATTCCGCACAATTTGGTACCGGACAGTTCAGGTAGCGCCCCTCGACGTGCCGTTGCACGTGCTTCTTCAACAGGGACTCCTGATTGAAGCTGCTGGGGCAAATGTCGCATTTGAATTTGAACTCATCGTGCATTTTGAGATGCTGATCGAGATGCGATTGCTGCAGAAATTTCTCATCACACTTGCTGCACTCATAGGGAAACGCCAGACCGTGGGTCTTCATGTGCGTATGCAGTTGCGATTGCAGCTTGAAATTCTTTTCCGGACAGCGGGGACAGTAGTAGCCGGTGACGCCAGCGTGCGCCTGCAGATGCTGATTCAACGAGGTGACCTGCGTGAACTTCTTGCTGCACACGTTGCAGCAGTACTGCTGCACCTTGTGGTGCGACTTCATGTGATTGTTCAGATTGGTCACCTGCAATTACAACTCGATTAATCTATACATATTCTATATTCTATATGCCATATGCCATGCTGTGCCCACCTGTGCAAAACTCCGTCCGCACTCCGGCTCATTGCAGACAAACGGACGCTCCCCGGTGTGCAGGCGCCGATGATTGTTCAGGTTCGTGATCTGGGTGAAGGTCTTGCCGCAGTCCACGCACTGGTACGGACGGTCGTTGGTGTGTATCCGCTCGTGATTCCGTAGGTTCGCCGCCTGCGTGAAGCCTGCAAAGCGAATGGTTAATAATAATATTAATATTCCCGCCAAAAAATCGTAAGCGCCATTTTTTCGACTCTCGATTGTGCACATAATTAACCCACTCATCTACACACAAAATTTCATATTCTAATTCTACCTATTTACTGAGATATTATCCTGTCAAATATATCGTAAGCGCCACATTTGCTGCGCATTTCAAATGCGTTTTTTAAAAAAAATTTCCTTTTATCACTTAAGATTTTTATGCGAGAAGCGCTCGATATATTTAAGAATAATGAAAATGTAGGTAATTTAAACATAATAACCAGAACCGATCAATCGGATGCTCCCGACTGTAGAATATCCTTTTTTATTTAATGAAATTTTTCAATTTTGTATCCCTTTATTCTTTATCTTTATCTTCATATTAAACATTTTATGTATATTTATTCTTTAATAGAATTTTAAACTTAATCATAATTTTTATATTTAAATTCCTTGTCTCTTCACAAAATAACTCTTAATTTCAACAAGTATTATTGAAATCAAATTAAAGTGTATTTTAAAATAAATATAGGAAATAATTGTGTAGTCGGTATCCAAATTCGCCGTTAAAAAATATGTAAGATATGTGTTTTTCACTCGTCACGGGAACTTTTTTTGGGTTGAAATTTTTTTGAAGCTTGATTTTTATAGAATTTTTATAGGAAGATTTTTCTAGTTGTCGGCACTGTATGTGCTCCAACCACGCCTCCCTGCTGCATTTGCAACTTACCTTTGTGGCAATAGGTGCACACAAATTTCCGCTCCGCCGAGTGATTTCGTATGTGCGTCATGAGCGAGGATTTGCGCGAGAAGGTCTTGTTGCAGAGCGGGCAGGAGCCCTCCTCGTTGAATATCAGATCCACCTGTGTGCAACGGATGACAGATAGACAGAGAAACAGTGTCAGAAACAGTATTGTTAACGTTTTTTTTTTTTAAGAAGCTTTTTATTCCGGGACGAGCACAACAAAAAGCTAAAACAAAATTTGTAGTTTAAGTTACAGGTCTTATGAACAAATATCGTTGAAAAGAACGACAACAGGCCTATAATTATTTCAATTTTAGCTTGATTTTTTTTTAAATTTAAGAACAAGCTGACCAGAAATTGAATTCTTAAAAAAAATTCAAAAATTCAGCTTTCCGCAGCAAATTTAGTTAAAAACAATAAAATTTGGCGATAAAAAAGCGAATTTGGCAACAGTGGCAGAAGTTTGGCTATTTTAGGAGCTTTTAAGCTCACGCTGCTGCTAATTGCAAGCATCATTCACACACACACACGCACACAAACCAAACTTACGCTCAACAAGCTGGCGGTCGAAATTGTGGCAAATTTAAATAATTCTACGCGCAAATTCGATCTGGCTTGTTTTTTGTGAAAATTTGTATTTGTTTATTGCAAACGATTTTTGTGTTGTTTTTTTTTATAAACTTTTTTCTTGCTGCTTTTTGTTTTTGCGTGCCACGCACACCCACACAAAAGCGTCAACTGAAAATGAATTTTTTTCGCTTTACACAGAGCGCACAAAACGTCGTGCAGTTGACGTCGACGTCGACGTCGACGCTGCCTTAGCTGCTGTTGTTGTTGTTGTTCTGATTATTGTTGTTGCCGCTGCTGCTGTTGCTGTTGCTGCTGCTGCTGCTGTTGCCGTTGTGAAAAGCAAAGCAAGAAAAAGGCAAGCAAACAGGGCAGATATTAATGAAAATAAAAAAAAAAACATACAAAACAAAATAAAAATAAAGAAAAAATAAGCAAGAAAATGGGCAACAAGCGCCGGCAATGGCGACGTGTAGATACGCTACACTGGCAAAAATAAAAACAAAAAACATGAAATTCAAATATGATAAAATATATAAATATAATAAACTATAAATAAATTTTTTGTTTTATGGATGCCATGTTTGTAATAGGTTTTAAAATAAAACAAATTAATTTTTTATTCAAAACAAAAAATTCAATACAGTAGAATCCGGTTATAGGGACTTTCAAGGGACCGACGATTTTACGTCGTTATATCCGGCAGACGCACTATCCGAAAGGAGCAAAAAAAAATTTTTTTTTAATTTTATGGATGCCATGTTCTTAATAGGTTTTAAAATAAAACAAATTAATTTTTTAATCAAAACAAAAAATGTAATACAGTAGAATCCGGTTATAGCGACTTTCAAGGGACCGACGATTTTACGTCGTTATATCCGGAAGACAAAATCCATGATTTTGTTTCTTTTTCGTATTGAAAAAACACAAAATCCATGATTTTGTTTTCTTCTTTTAGCATTGTTAAATAAATCAAATTTTCCTCTTTAAAGTTTTTTTTTTGTTCGGCACGTCGCAATATCCGGTTGAATTGTGAAAAATCTCGTCGTTATAAGCGGTTTGTCGCTAAAAGCGGAGACGTTCGAAGCGGAGTCCCTTTCATATAAGTTTGTATGGGGACCAACCAAGCCATCGAGTTTTCGTCGCAATTACCGGACGGACGCTATAAGCGGCGTCGGTTTAACCGGATTCTACTGTATTGTTTAAAATACTGCAGAATTTGATGCGCTTCCATACAGTTTGGGCGAAGTTGGAGTCTTATAAGGATGATTTCTTATAGACCGATAATAAAACTAGAATTCTTAAACCAAACTAAACCTTACTAACCAAACCTTGGATTCGGATATTATGTCAATTTCCACTACGGTTTAAAGTTTAGCCAAAAGTAAAAAAATGTTGGAATTGTGTTTTAAAATTTGTTCGTTTCAAACTGGTTATTTATATTTTTACAAAATGCAATTTTTCAAATTTTTTCAATTTTTTCAAATTTGTTATTGAATTATATTTTTATACGAATTGAATAGGCGCGACGAAAAATACGTAGGGTATTTGTGTAGTTGTTGCTGCCGTTGCCAATATTCTCAGTGCAGCGGTGTGAAAAAGAAAGGCAAAAGCACAAGCACAAGCAAACCGTAAAGAAGCAAGTTGAAGAAGAAGGAAGCGAACTATGAATGTACATACATATGTATTTAACATACATATATCTATATACCATATACATAAATAAATATATCATATATATATATATATATTATATATATACTTATATCTATATACATACATTTACTACCAGTGCAATCTTCATATACAACAAAAATAAACAAGACAGAAACGGACAAGTGCAGGAATTGCAGTAAATTCGGGCTTACACGTTGAAGCTACTTCATGAATTAAACAATTGTTGCAAGACTATCTAGTAAGTAAGTAGTCCTGATCAATAAATAAAGTAAATAGTGCGGTACTGTATTGATAAAAACACAAACGAATTTCCTTTTAAAAAATTATGAATGCTTCAATAGTTTTCCCATAATTCTTATTCTTATGGTTATCGATGATTTGTTCACTATTATTATTGTTAAATTATATTTTAATTGAAATTAATTGGGAATTTATGTTTCAACGAGAGTTCTTGAAAGTTTATCCAAAATTTTTAAGTTGTTTTTTGGATTGTGTCTTGTGATGTCAAAAAAAAAAAGTTATTCATATAACATTTATTGAGTTTTCGCAACCGATTGCTTTAGACATGGTCTACACTAACCACCCTTTGCAGTCGCGCAAATTGTCTGTTATATATCTTCGCTGCGTCTTATTCGATCGTAATGGAATTTACAGCATCAATGGAGAGGTTAAAGGTGGATAGGATAGGGCTAACAAAAATCTAAAAAAAAAACAAATTATATTTCCTTGTTGCATAGGAGAACCTAAATACAAAAAATTGTGTTTCTAGCTTTTATAGTTTGCGAGATCTAGGTGTTAATATGGGACAGTCGGAAATGGCTATATCAACTCAGCTCGTTGTCCTGATCAAGAATATGTATACCACGCGTCATTCTGAGTGCTATACACACCAACCCAATAGAATATTATTACATTTTTTAAGTAATGCGTCTAAAAATTGTGTATCTAGCTCTAATAGTTTGCGAGATCTAGGTGTTAATCGAGGACAATTGGAAATGACTATATCGACTCAAGAATATATACTTTGTGCTTTCTTTCAACACTTGGTATATCCAATATACTCGATCAGTCAACTTTACACGATTTTGGATTACTTACATCTTCAGAATCGTCCTGCGATTGTAGATTCTCGGAAGAACTCGATGATTGTAATTGTTGCGGCTGCTGCTGCTGCTGCTGTTGTTGTTGTTGTTGCTGCTGCTGTTGCTGTTGCTGCTGTTGTTGCTGCTGTTGCAAGTGCAACACAGCGGCCACAGCGCTGCCGTTGGTCAACTGAGACGCCACAACGTCGCTGTCAGTGGCCGCCGATGAAGCAGCAGCGGCAGCGGCCACTGCAACTGCCGCAACAGAGGCAGCAGAGGCGGCAGACGCTGCACCGTCCTGCACCCGCACCGTCTGATGGAAGTTGGTGTTGTTTGTCAACTGTTCCGAGCAGCGCACGCACGTGGGTATGCTGTAGCCAGGCACCTGAAATAACTGTAAACAGCGAAGATCATCAGTAATAAGACTTTGCATGTTTTCAACAAATCAAAAAAGAAAGTCCAAAATATACATATAAAAAAAGTTATACATAATAACGCTTGTTTCTTGTGGCACGACTCCACGCCCTACCCCGCCAACACTGCCCCATAATAATAACAACCAGTGCTGCCAGATGCGCCTTTTCCGTCAAATCTGGCTTTATTTTCAAGTACACAAATGGATTAAATGGATTGAAAAGATACAAATCTATCTACATAAATTTTGTTTTCAATAGTTGCTAGAGATAATTAAATATCCAATTCTGTAAGTTTATTAAAATTAGTTTATAGTTAAGAGAGATATTATGCATCTAAGAAGAGATACATCTATTGAATAGATACAAATCTATCTACATAAATTTTGTTTCCAATAGTTGCTAGAGATAATTAAATATCCAATTCTGTAAGTTTATTAAAATTGGTTTATAGTTAAGATAGATATTATGCATCTAAGAAGAGATACATCTATTGAAAAGATACAAATCTATCTACATAAATTTTGTTTTCAATAGTTGCTAGAGATAATTAAATATCCAATTCTGTAAGTTTATTAAAATTAGTTTATAGTTAAGAGAGATATTATGCATCTAAGAAGAGATACATCTATTGAATAGATACAAATCTATCTACATAAATTTTGTTTTCAATAGTTGCTAGAGATCATTAAATATCCAATTCTGTAAGTTTATTAAAATTGGTTTAGTGTTAAGAGAGATATTATGCATCTAAGTTTAGCTTATCTTATAAGCAATCACTCGATCGCACAGTGGGAAATTTGGGCTCGCTAGCGGCATTTAATTAAACATTTTAAATTTAAATAAACGTTGATTTTTGTATACCATTCGACAACAAAAACATTAATTAAGTTATTATTAATTTTGTTCAAGCTGTGGATGTCAAAACTTGACCAGCTGTGAGTTATCCAAAATTCAGTATATATTTTAGCAATATTACAATATTTTCAAGCTTTTTTGCGTGTTGATCTAATAACTTTGTAAAAATAAAAATATTTATTTTTTCGATTAGTTATTTGATTTTAAATAATCGTCAAGGTAGGTTTTATTGAAAAAATTTATTTTATTGGACACAAATTTTTTAAATTATTTTTATATAATTTAAAAAATATAATTATAAATATATTGTTTTTAAATTTAAATTCTTGTTTAGCTATATTTTAGGTTCCTTCCCGCCCAAAAACATCTTTGTTTCTCTCGATAAAAAATTGGCAACACTGATAACAACCAAGGAGCTCTTACACACATACATACATACAGCCATATATATAAATGTATATATGTAAGTATATATGCACGAAATGCCAGCACAATAACAACAACAACAACAACAACATCATACACTGACGACAGCGTTGGTTTGTTGTTTTTATTTTATGTTTTTTTTTTCCTCTGTAGCCGTTGTTATTCTTTCGGTTTTGTTTTGCTTTGCTGCGGACAGTTGCACAGTGGCGTAGTTGCCAGGAGGGACGGAGCACAGACAGCTGTACAGCTCAAAACCATCGATATAGATTATTTAAAATATTATTTTCTTTATTTTAAATTTTAATGTAAATCAAATCTTGTGTTGGAAAATAATAGTGTTTGTTGCAGTGTAGAACAAGTTCATAGTTCCAAGACGACAACAGAGTCTCTTTTATCTTGTTTCGGACTGCCCAATTTATTGTTGCAGTCCCATTGCTTAAAAATATCGTATAATCCGACTTTCATGTTTTATACAAATACATAAATACAGTAGAAGGGACCGACGATTTTACGTCGTTATATCCGGCAGACGCACTATCCGAAAGGAGCAAAAAAAAATTTTTTTTTTAATTTTATGGATGCCATGTTCGTAATAGGTTTTAAAATAAAACAAATTAATTTTTTAATCAAAACAAAAAATGTAATACAGTAGAATCCGGTTATAGCGACTTTCAAGGGACCGACGATTTTACGTCGTTATATCCGGAAGACAAAATCCATGATTTTGTTTCTTTTTCGTATTGAAAAAACACAAATTCCATGATTTTGTTTGCTTCTTTTAGCATTGTTAAATAAATCAAATTTTCCTCTTTAAAGTTTTTTTTTTGTTCGGCACGTCGCAATATCCGGTTGAATTGTGAAAAATCTCGTCGTTATAAGCGGTTTGACGCTAAAAGCGGAGACGTTATAAGCGGAGGCCGTTTCATATAAGTTAGTATGGGGACCAACCAAACCATCGAGTTTTCGTCGGAATAACCGGACGGACGCTATAAGCGGCGTCGTTATAACCGGATTCTACTGTATGTATTTTCTGATAATGATGAATTCCGATGAACTGAAAAGAAACTTCTAATGGGTTGAATTTAACAAAAATGTTTGGTTTAAACCACGATCAGACTGACTAATATATTCGATATCAACTCCTTATGGATCATATCGATAGGTCCCCAACATAGGTAAACTCACCTGGCCTGCCCCTTGCCATTCGCTTACCCCCTCTGCTGCCTACGCCCAGTGCTGCTGCTGCAATGACGGAATTTTTGTCATTTTGTTTTATTTCAATTCGCTTTGTGCTCTCTTTGAAAAGGAGTCGCAATGAAAAGCAGGCAGAGCACACAAACCGAAATGTAAAAATATTATTATTTATTTTATTTTTTTTCTTTGTGTATTTTCGAGTTGGCGGCTTGAGCAACTTTGCCTGAGTTGGCTAAAAATAAACGCCAGCAATATAGTTGGCGGCTATGAAAAAAAAAACACAACACAACACACACACACACACGCAAACAAATATATATATATATGTGTGTGTGTGTGTGTATGTATAAACAGAACATTGCTATCCGTGTGCCAGTATGTGTGTGTGTATGCGTGTGCGCAAGCCAAACTTTTGCTGTTGGGGTCGCCTCGACGTGTTGTGTTGCCAGAGATGCCAGTTTGGCTAGATTTAGCTTATAAATATTGCAAATAGCTTATAGCTACAAATGTAGCTATTTTTAATTACATTCAGCGTTGTCAATTTAGATTGTTTCAGAGTTATTTATACCTATATAAATCATATATACTAAATTTATTTTTTTCTTCTTTAAATTTATTAAATGAGAACTATTTTTAGCTTATTTGTGTTTGCTTTAAATCGCGATATAAAATATCTAAAAGAGGTTTTAAAACATACATTAAAAAAATGGATAACCAATAAAATTACGCAAGATTGAAGATAATAATTTATTTTTAAATATATTCGAGCATAAATTGCCAACAGAAACCCGCTAAATGGGCATCGCTGGTTGTGCGCGCGCTTTTCAACCCCCACCCAAAGGACAACGGCAATGCAGCAGCAGCAGCAGCGGCAGCGGCAGCAACAGTGCAACATTCGCGCACATATTCAATTGTTGCAAGCGACAAAAATCAATAGAAATAACAAAATTCACAACATTGAAATTCCGCTCGCTTGTTGCGCCCGTTTACACGTATGTATGTATGTGTGTACATATGTTTGTGAGCATGTGTATACATCTTTTTTTTCTCAAATTTGTTTATGCGTGCGCTGCGGAAATTAAATGTAGAAAAAAAAGAGAAAAAAAAACGCTTGCACTTACCGTTGCTGGCTGAAAACACAGCCTACAAAGTGCGTCCATGACTCTGCTCCAGTTTGGCGGCAGGGGCAGGACAACGTGCTGCGGGGGCTGCGGGGCTGTATGTATGTGTATGCGTGTATTATTTACAGTTATTTGTTACTTTACCGGTGCACATTTACAGTGCTTTAATTGCCTTGTGTTCTTTTTTTAACCGTATGCAATAACAACATTAGCTCACACACACGCACGCACACACACAGGCGCATACACGCACACACATGCACCAATACAAGCGCAGTGCTGTGCGTTTGTTTAGTTGTTGTTCTTGTTGCGGATGGCGTTGCCGTTGTTTATGTTTGCCACTTGCACTTGTTGTTGTTGTTGTTGTTACTTAATTTCTTTGCATTTGTTGTTTTTGTTTTGCGTAGGGTTAAAACTGCACTTTACGTTTTTTTGCCTTTTTTCCTATGTTTTTTTTCTGTTTTTTGTGTTTTTTTTTCCATTTACCATTCACGACGAAGTTTTTTGGTCCGTCGTCGTTGGTCGCGAGCGTTTTTGGGGCCCCGATGTTATTATTTGTTTGCGTGTGTGGTGAAAAAAAAATTTTGTGTTACGTGCACTCTAGAGCGGTGCTGCTCTAGCACATGCGTTGCAGTTGCTACATCTGCGCATACTGCCATCTCGCTTTGCAGAATTGTATGATGTGCGTATTAAATACGATAGATGGCGCCAACAGAATGTTGTTGGCTGTCTCGAACATCTGCGCGTTCGCGTGTTTGTCTCTCTCACACTTGTTATGTGTTGCGGCTCGAACATGTTCGTGCTAAGAGACTTGTCTGCGGCTGGCGGTTCAAACACATGTTCGTTGCCGTGTATTGGGGAAACCAATTTCGATTCGAGCTTGTTTGTTTCTCGTTGATTTGGGCAGCGTGGTTCGAACGCATAAAACATAAATTCGATGCAAGCTTAATAAAATTGTTTTAAATTGTTTTTATTTTTAACATATTTATAGCCTGAAACACAATTTCGCCATTAAACGATTTTCATGGTAAAATATTTCATGAAATAGATTTTATGACCAAATTTTTTTTTTTTTAATTTAGTTTTTTATTTACTTATTTATGTATTTACTTTGTTATTTAATTTACTTTATTTGTATTAATTATTTCTTATATTATCACTGGCATTTTTTGTTAGCAGAATATAAGAACTCTTGAACAAGTATCAAAAACTTAAATTTTGTATTACAAACCTTTTAAATTTTCTATACAATAACAAATAACATTTCAGGTACATTTTTTATTTAAAATTTATTTCTAGTTTGAGTTTTCGGAATTTATGTTTTTAGGTTCTCCTATGCAAAAAGCAGATCAAGTTTGTTTCTAGATTTTTGATACCTCCCTCATTTACACCTCTTACCAAAAAAAAGATATGCAACAGACAGTTTGCTGGACTGGTTTAATTTAATTAATGAAACCAATACGAAGCCGAACCCGATCCGGAACAGCAATACACATTCGTTGACAATAAAAACGACTAGTTTAATACGAAGAAGAAATGCAACAAAATTTGTAACTTAAACTTAAACAATGAAACAAATAAAACAATTAAAAATGTACAGAGAGACGGTGTTAAATGCAGTAGACAAATGTCCAGAAGAAGGCGTTGAATACCAGGAAGGCCATGGGGAATACGAAACGCGCCCGCCTATCGATCCAAATGGCAATCTCCTGCGGAGTGAGCGTTGTCCATCCAGTATTCGCAATATTCTCCTCATGCGTGAGCTCCTCGCTGATGATGTTGTTGTTGTTGTTATTGTTATTTATATTGACCTCCGACAGTTCTATATTGTTGTTAAGGGACAGACTAGTTGCGGGCGTAAGGGTTGGGGCAAGGGACGGCACACTTTGGGCGCTTTCCACAAAGGTCACGTCCAGTCGACGGTTCGTGCTGCTCAGCATGTGGAGGCTGCGCCTACGGTCGCCAGCTGGGGGAGGGGCCAGCACTTGACCCTCTGTGATGGTGCTAATGGGCAGGTTGACCGTTAGGTAATTGTTGAACGGCGGATAACCGCTGAGCGAATTGGCGTCTGCCTGCCTCGCACTGCCCGAGAAGGATCGGGAGCGGGCGTTACTGCGACGTCGGGACAGGTGCGGGGACAGCGTCGACTTCAGTATATGCTTGCTGTTGAGCTTGCGGATGGGCACGTTGTGTTTGCGGCGCCAAATGCTGTTCACAAAGGCGAACTCCAGCATGCTGCCAAAGATGAATATGGTGCAGCCCAGGAACCATACCTCCGACACCTTGATGTAGCTCACCTTGGGCAGGGTTTTCCCTATAAAAAAAATTATAACTCATTAGAAGATTTGTTGAGCATGTTTTCGAATAAATAAAGTTTTAGGCCAATGCGTTTGCAATAGAGCTGGGCTTCGATTCGATTGAAACGATTCGTTTTATCGGCGATTAAATCGATACTTTTTATTGATAATCGATTTTTTTTTCGTTTTTGGGGAAATTCCAGATCTGCTACTGTCGGTTACGTTCGACTGTAATCTTCCACCCGGATGGATCTACTCCGTCCTTGGTGAACTTCGATTTATCTTTAGAAAAGATTCGAAAAGATCGATTCTACAATATCAACGATCGAACCCAGCTCTATAAAGAACACAAGTATTGTAAATATTTCCGACCCGAATTTATTATGCATAATACGAATTTCGTGCTCTTACCCTGGGTAGAGGCGAGGGTGATAAAGGTCAACATGGTGCTGCAACCGAGGGTGATGCGCGGGGGCGCCTGATCCGCCTGCAGCCAGAAGGACACCCATGATATGGCCACGATCAGCATCGAGGGCAGAAAGTAGTCCATCAGGTAGAATCCCACCACGCGCGTCAGGTGCACCGTGAAGCTCAGCGAACTATAGTTCCCGGCGAAGGCGCCGTGCCTCAGATCGCTGAGATCAGCATTGATGACGGTCTCATTGGACGAGTAGTGCTTCAGCAGGAACTCGGTCAGATGCAGTCCCGGATCGTAGGTGAGAGGACGCTTCTGCTCCCAATGCAGCACCAGCTCCGATGTATTGTACATCCAGCTCTCGAGCACTGTCGAACATTGCTGCACGTCGAAGGGGAACTTTTTGAGGTTCAACCAGCAATAAAGCGTTGCCTTGATACGCGTGGACACGATAACCGTGCCGTCCGGCGATATGGATGTCAGTATGTCCCTTTCCGTCGTACCTGTCGGAAAATGTTTAACAGTTCTTGAAAAATGGTCAGAATTCCGTTTAGAACTGCTCCTGACTAGAGCTGTATTCGATCTTTAATTTTCTAAAATCGATCTTTTAGATCAATTCAAGTAAAAAAAATCGATTTGATCGGTTAATCGAAATAAAAACGACAATATACATCCAAAATTAAAATTGTTTGAAAATAATATATGGACGGGGCAGATCAGTCGGACGGAAGGCTACAGTCGGACGTAACCGACAGCAGCAGACCCTGTACTTTTTGCCACCGATAATGCCCTTAACTCCCTTCAACCGACTTGTCTATCGTTTCTATCTATAATAACCCTGCTTTTCCCATTTTTCAATGGGTACAGGGTGTAAAAACGGTAGTTCGAGTTCGGACAGACAGACCGACGATATGGCTATATTTGCCTGATGCAAAACCGATCTAGCCACCGAAAAAAAAACTCACCCAAAATGCTGGAATCGCGCTCGTTGGCCAGAAAGATGTGCGGCATCCAGAGGGAATCGCGTAGCTGCTGCTCCCCCAGGATTGGCTGCAGGCGTGACGGTGCCACGCCCCGAAAGTTGAGCCTCGGATCCAGGTAGCGCATCTGGAGCAGCGCATAGATCTTGAATTGCAGATCGTGCGCCTCCAGATTCTGCATGAAGTATATATAAGCGCGCATATAGACGTCCACCGGCAGCCGATCTCCCCCCTCCGTGAAGGTCACGGGACGCTCCAGGCGATCGTAGCGACAGCCGTGGGTCAAGCGTTGGATCAGCTGCGTCTGCGACAATTTGTCGCCGTTGGCGAGCGTGGGGCAGTCGCCTGTGTCCGCCTCGCCTGCGCCCAGCTTGCTCAGCACCGTCAGCACAACGAGCGCCAACAACATCACACAGCAACAATTTAAACTCGGGGAATTTCACAAAGTTACTAATCTACGCCAAATGAATTTGCAGAAAGCGTGGCAAGTGGGCAGCACTCCCGTCTAACGGCACTCTTTCAAAACGCTGGCAGCGCCAAAAAGCTGCTGGCCAGATGGCGCCAGCTGTTGGCTGTCGCAATTGGGCAATAGATGGCGTATACTATTGCGGCGGACGTAATCGTTTCGCAAATAATATCGATAGACAAAAATAACGCCTCGATAACGACACACAAAACAAGATACAGTAGTATAGCGCGTTGTGCGCTCTTTGAATAAAAAAATTAAATTAAAATTAATTAACGAATATTACAACAACTTGTTTACAAGAGTTATTCCTTAAGTATTGCGGCGGTGGTGCTGCTGCCCCCTACCGTAATCGTTTCGCAACTATATACCAATATCGATACACGAAAAAAGCGAACTCTTCGATAACTAATGTACAAAAATTTACATTAAAATTTGTGTGCTCCCGGATTAAATAAAAACAAGTTAATTAAATGTTGACAAGAATAAATACGATTTGTGTTTTCATGGAGACAATACACACTATTATTACACTTTTATTATTATTAATATTCAATAGTTACAGCAAAACTACAAGTTTAGAATGTAAAGCTATTCCGACAGCGGCCTTAAGCTAATGGGTAAGACTTTTAATTTTAAATAATTAAATTTCCATCAGCATTGCAATTAATTAAGTACAACGTCTTATATAGTACAGCATTATATTTCATATGTTTAATTTGGTCGCATAAACACAGCGTTGCCAATTTATGCTTTGAATTTCAATATATATATTTGCAAACAAATATTGGTTTTTGATTTTTTGTATTAAATTTGCCAAAATTATTAATTTTTGATAATATATATTAATTTCGTTTAAATTATTTTTTTTTCATATTAAAAAGTTAATATTATTTTTTGCCGATCTACTCGTATATTAAATTTGTTTAAATTATTAATATTATTGCATATTTAAAAATAAATATTAATTTTATTATCTATATTAAATTTGTTTAGATATTTTGTAATTGGAATCTATTTTTGGAAATACTGCATAAGCATGTAATTATTTTGAATTCACGTTTTGGTATTTACGCATTTCGTCGCATAAACCAGAAAACGACTAATAGCGTATTTACACTGAGCGGAATATTCCAAACGCGATTCGGGTGTTTACACCAAGAATCGAATCACGCGACCAGCTGTTCGGCCAGCGCAAACGTAAACAAACAAGAAAACGCGCCATTTCAAACGTAAACAAACAAGAAAACGCGCAAATTTATGTGCATTTTAAAAGCGAGCTAGACAAAAACTGCGATATTGCTACATTATTATCTTTTTTTATTTGAATGCGCTTTTCAGTATAGTCACAAATTGTAAAATAAAATATAAATTTTCACCCATTTTTAATGGGTACAGTGCATACAAATGAGTAACAACAATTAAAATGGTTCATTTGCAAATAATATTGAATCGGCCCATTTATATTTTTGCTCTTATCATTCATTTCGCTTATTTTCATTTCAGTCATTTTATTTTTGCGGGCGTTTTTAAATTTATTAGCTGTAGTACACAGCTGTTTGCTATCGATATGCCACATTTTTGTTTCGAAAATACTAAATTGTATCGAAATACTAGGCAAGATACGGCCACACTTTCAGCATAATAGTCGAATCTTGGATTATTCGGCTCTTCTTCTACCCACAGAGGGCTTATGGCAGAATATTCTATTTCGTGATTCGGGCTCAGTGTAAACAGCCTATAACGCAAGGCTAAACGGATAGCACCAAAATAATAGCAAATTTAATGAATGCATTGCAAAATATGTTGGCAATAAATATATCGATAAGTCTGCGGAATAGTGTTGGCGATAAATATGGATCCACTTCCATCGCTAATAGCGTTGCGACTATATCGATATTCACGCTTAACGATATTTCCGATGTGGCCTTGGATATTTGTCTTTTTGCTCTAAATTCCTCATAAACATTTAGACATATTAATTTCAGCTCATTGATGCTCATTTAAACTAAATATATACATGCGTTTTACCCTCAAATTCTTTAAATTCTTTAACTATTTAAATTTTGAACAAAACAGACTTTGTTTAAATTTAAAAAAAAAACAGACATTTGGAAAAATAATAGTCTAGTTAAGTTCTTAGCTATTTCAGTTGTTGCAAAAATTTGGCATAATATTTTGAAACAGTTTATTTAAATTCCCAACTATTGGCGATTAATGAGAGATATGTGCAACGGTGTCGATATTTTCGATATAAGCTGAACGCAGCTATCGATGTTGCAGCGATATTATCCCAACACAAACACACACAGAGACACGCGCAAGCAATCGCTTACCAAAGTTATAGGCCATGCCATGAAAATGATAGCCAGAAATTGACAACGCAGCGACAACGCGGTGTTTAAACTGATCAACCAGAGGTAGAAACAATAATAATAACCTTTTCTGGTGCATAGCTGCAGATTTAAGTGCGAGCAAACGCTTTCGTCCCACTGTGCGAGATGTCATATCGGGAACGGGAAAGGGAACGGGAACGGGGCTCAGGACCCCTGCCGAACCGTTGGCTCTACTGTCCACGGATCTGCGCATCGGTCATCTCGGAGAGGTTTATTGCGTTCAAGACGCCGCTGAGCGAATCCTTCCAAGGCAAGATGCCCATCGAGTGCACCTTTCGTCCCGACATGATATTCGACTACTGCAAAACCCTAAAGGTAAACCCCGAAATCGCCTCAAATCGATATATATCGATATATGTATCTATATCTAATTCTATGCCATATAGCTGAAGATGGGGTTGTGGATCGATCTGACAAACACGAAGCGCTTCTACAACCGCAGCGTGGTGGAGCAGCGCGGGGCACAGTACATCAAGTTGCAGTGCCGCGGTCACGGCGAGACGCCGTCGGCGGAGCAGACGCACAGCTTCATTGAGCTGGTGGACAACTTTATACACGAGCGGCCGTTCGATGTGATTGCCGTGCACTGCACGCACGGCTTTAATCGCACCGGATTTCTGATCATCTCGTATCTGGTGGAGCGACTCGACTGCTCGGTGGAGGCGGCATTGGCGCTGTTCGCCAAGGCCCGACCGCCGGGCATCTACAAGCAGGACTACATCAACGAGCTGTTCCGCCGCTATGACGACGAGGAGGACGCGCCCCAGGCACCGGAGCAGCCCAACTGGTGTCTGGAGTACGACGACAGCAGCACCGGCAGCGACGACAGTCGCAAGCGCAACTTTGACGACGCCTTCTCAGCCTCATCCACATCGCAGCAGGCGGCGGCGGCGGCGGCAGCTGCAGCAGCGGCTGGCACTGCTGGCGGCTTGTCAGGTGGCGAGGATGAGGAGGACGCCGATGGGGATGCGGCTGCCAATGGCAACGGCTCCGATGCAGCCGGCGACGCTGCAAATAAGAATAAGAAACGCCGACGCGAGATGATTGTCAAGAATGCCACATTTATGCCGGGTGTGCCCGGTGTACGGCAGGTGATCGATCAGCCGCGCCTGGGCGAGCTGCAGCACAAGGTGCAGGATTGGTGTCATTGGGAGAAGAACGGCTTTCCGGGCGCCCAGCCGGTTTCCATGGATATGCACAATATCAAGAGACTCACCGAAATGCCATACAGGGTGTCGTGGAAGGCGGACGGTACGCGCTACATGATGCTCATCGATGGACGCGACGAGGTTTACTTCTTGGATCGCAACAACTCCTGTTTCCAGGTGGAGAACGTCACCTTTGTGCAAACCAAAAACGTTCACGAACATCTAGATGGCACCCTGCTCGATGGCGTAAGTATTCCCATCGACATAATCCGAGAAGATTTTACCTAGGTTACAACTTCCTCAGTAATCTGACGAATCACGTGATGGGACACCTTTATTTTATTGAGAATGGATATAGGCGTTCTTAGTCCATAATAATAATATCAAGCCATCAATCAAATGAACTTTATTCGCCTGTATTTGGTAGGAGATGGTGCTGGACAAGATCGGAGAGACTGTAACGCCGCGGTTTCTGGTCTATGATATTGTACGTCTGGCTGGCCGGGATGTGGGTGAGGAGCCGTTCTATCCGAATCGCTTGAATTATATTAAAAGCGAAGTCATAGGTACGCATATCACATCGTAATCTGTTAAGTTGTAATACCCATCGCAATTGTTTAATGCCCGAACTTAGAGCCTCGTATTGTGGCTATGCGGCATGGCATTATTAATCGCGCTCTGGAACCGTTTAGCGTGCGCAACAAGGATTTCTGGGACATACGTACTTCGGCTCGGCTTCTGGGTGAAAAGTTTTCTCGTTCGCTGGCCCATGAGCCCGACGGCCTCATCTTTCAGCCCTCGCAGCAACCGTACACGGCTGGCGTCTGCGCGGATGTCTTCAAATGGAAACCGCACGAGCTCAATTCTGTGGACTTTCGGCTTAAGATCATAACGGAACGTGGCGAGGGGTACGTTATGCCCAGGGCTATCCTAATTTAGAAAGTTTGTCATATCAATTCTTTCAGCTTGCTAACCAAAAAAGTTGGCTTCCTCTATGTGGGCGGTCACGATGCAGACTTTGGTCGCATGCAGAAGCTGACCAAGGAGATACGCGAGCTGGATAACAAGATTGTCGAGTGCACCATGAATCAATTTGGTAATTGGGAATTTATGCGCGAGCGAACGGACAAAAAACTACCCAACAGTTACAATACGGCTAGGGGTAAGCTTTAACTTTGATCAATCTTATGCGATATCAAAGGTGTAACACATCTCTTGTGTTCCTTATTCGTTGCAGCTGTTGTGGAGAGCATTAAGCATCCGATTACTAAATCATATCTATTAAACATAATAGCCAATTATGGATATCGCGATGATCACGCAATGATGCCACCGCCAAACTCCCAACGACACTAGGGTTCTGCATGCACCTAGCCACTCTTCATCTCGCTATATCTGCGGCTACTCTTCTCGCCCATAACACGTTTTACATAATAAACTAACCCCGTATTTCCCATTTTTCAAATGGGCACAGGGTATAAAAATGACATATTATTATGTCCAAGGTGATATGGGAGAGCGTAGGACACACTCAAAAACACGTTAGGCAATTAATAATACTTAATACTATATCGAGAATATACAACGCTATAAACTATTTCATTGTCTTTGATATTGCGGCATTAGTGGATGTAGAAATTTCCCATTATGTAAACTGAAAAACTGATTTACTTAATATCCTTGAAGGTTGCAAATTTCCCGGAGGTTCGATGAACGGAAGTTAATGGATTTCACAGTCTTTAATATGGATTAAATGGAAATAGAAAAACTCGGATTTCAAGATACTATGTTTTTGGGGATCCGGAGAATGAAAATTAATGGATTTCACAGTCTTCAATATGGCATAAATGGATATAGGAAAACTCGGATTCCTTATAGTATGCAATTTCAAGATATTTTAAGCAAACAAAAAGGAGAACTCGGATCTTTTTTATTTCTCTTAAACGGACAGAAAATGTTGTCGAAAAATTAATGGATCTTACTGCCTGATATTACAGCATAATTCCCCTTTAATAAACTGTAAAATCGATTCTGTCTTAATTGCACTCAGCCAAAAAGTTGAAATTAGGGCTAGCACCCCCAGAAATTTTGTCGGAGATCCGAACAACTGGTTTGAATACTATTTTAGTTCAGAATTCCATAGGTCAACATCTCCAGCGTTTAATTTTGGTTTGCATTTGTACTGGTTTATTTATTTATTTAATCAAGAAACTTGGTAAAAGGTTAGTATATTTAACAGGGCTGCCAACAGGGTTACAGCTAAACCGGTTCGAAATTGGAATTCAGCAAAGTTTTTACTTTAAATGTATACATTTTCGAAATAAAATGAACTATAAAACCGGCATTAAATAGTGCTTCCGATACACGGCAACAATACTTTGAGATATCTTTTAGTTTGTTCTAAGTAGAGTTTTGAAGCTTCTAAAATATTTTAAACCATACCGACAAGTTTGTTTCAAACCAGAAACAGTTTCATTTTGGTTCAAAATTCATTGGAAACCCATGAAAGATACATGTGAGTTATAAATGTAAATACAATGTATTATTTATTGTATTAGCTTTAGCTAGGTTAAACTAATAGGTATGGTCAATAGAACAGCAGTAATTCGAGTTCTTAGCTAGCTGAGCAGGCTGCCATTGTCCCGCAGCTCCTGCTCGTTGAGGTATCCAAGGTGCATTAAAGCAACCAGCGCCGCACCTTGCTCCGCCTGCTTCTTGTTCTTCTCCCAGAAGCTGCTGCTGTAGCGTTGTCCATTGTAGCTGCAGATGGAGCGGAAGAGTTTGTCGCAGCGCTGTGTCTCATAGTCCGGGGGCTGCTTGGCGGCGCGACAGGCCTGCACATAGAGCACGGACTTGGGCAGTTGAGTGTCTATATAAGCGGGAAATCAAACGTTAGGACAGTGGGAACGCGGCAGATCAGTCGAACGGTATCGAGAGTAGGATACCCTGTATTTTGTGTGCATGAGCACTGCACCACTGCCGCACAAACAGAGGCTACAAACCAACTCCCCTCCTCTACCCATGTCGAGCAAAGTTTGTAGCTTTAAAATTGTATTTGCTGTGGTTTTTTAGCTACCTATGCAGAGCAGGCATCTAAATTCTAACTCTACGATGGCTCAAAAGCAAAAAAAATGCCTCTAGCTTTTATAGAATTATCCGTCGATGCTGTGAATATCATTACAAACAGAAAAGAAACAATGTAGATAGATCCGACAGAGAAGCCACCTAGATCTTGCAAACTATAAAAGCTAGAAATACCATTTTTAGACCCTTTACTTTAAAAAAGTAAAAAGGGTCTATTAACTTAGTGCAAAGAGCAAATGTGTGTAACACCCAGAAGGAGGCGTGCCACGCCCCATAAAGTATATATATTCTTGATCAGGACGACAAGCCAAGTCGATATAGCCATGTCCGTCCGTCCGTCCGTCCGTCTGTCCGTCTGTATGAACACCTAGATCTCAGCAACTATAAGAGCTAGAGACACCATATTCGGGATCTAGGTTCTCCTATTCAGTAAGCAGATCAAGTTTATTTTGGATTTTGGATACCTTCTCCCCTTCCCCCGCAAACCGCAAAAAGCTACTGCAGCCACAACTTTAAAGTTATTGACTTGTAATTTGGTACGTAACTAGCTTATGACATTTTCTTTTGAACCTGTGAATTTCGTTCCGATCGGATAAGAAACAGGGAAATAATGGAACGGACAATTTGGCGCACTAGGCAGAGGGGGGGTGTGGTGCCTTGCATACGCGGGTAGCTTAGTGTACGTGCCTCTGGTTGTGTTTTTTTTATTAGGTATGTATTTAGGTTATTCTATGCAGTAATCAGACCAAGTTTTTTTTTTTTGTTTTTTGATAACTCCTTTCATTCCTTTCATTCCTATGCTTAAATAGCATTACGATTGGATAAGAAACAGCGAAGAAAACACAAAGTACAGGGTCTACTACAGTCGGTTAAGTCCGACTATAGCTCCGTCCTTACTGGTTTGCACTAACTTAATAGACCCTTTTGCGTTTTTTTTAAGTACAGCCAGGCTTTACCTTTCGGATAGGTGGAACGCAGAAAGGCCATGTTGCGGGTGATAACGTCAGCATGCTGCACTGGGGCAGCTGCTGGTGTGCTCTTCTCCTGATCGGTTGCAAGTTTCGCCCGTTTGCTGGGCAGCTGCTCGGGCGTGACATTGGCCCGGCCGGTGTTGCCCAGCGCTCGGAGCTGCTGCTGCCGGCTGCGGCAGTAGTCGCCCAGCTGCCAGATTTCGCAGATCTGCTGCAGGGTCTGGCATTGAAGGAAGCGCTTGCCGCGCGGCGTCTCCTGCAGCTCTTTGAGTATGTTCTGCACGCAGTACTTGGAATTGTGCGGCGCATTGTCGTAGTCGACGCAGAGGCGCAGATATCTCTTGATGACCTCATCGATGGGTAGCAGGCCGTCCTTGCGGAATATGGAGACGTTTAGCTGTGCGGCACGTGCAACCATAACGCTATCGGCACCGCACTCCAGCTGGAACTTGCGCATATCCTCATACGCACGCATGTGCCTGGAGCCGCCGTTGGCTATTATGGGTATGTCCACGGCGGCGGCAACAGCGCGCAGCACATCCGGATGCGGATGATGCTGCGGACGCTCGTCGCGGGTGCGCGCATGTATGCCAATGGCGGCGATGCCCGTGGCGGCCAGTTTCTTGACCAGACCGATCGTGTCCAGCGTGTCCGGCAGTATGCGTATCTTGCAGGTAACCGGTATGCTTAGGTGGGCGCAGAGCGTGCGCAGTATGTGCACCGCCTTGTCGGGCTCGGCCATCAGGGCCGCGCCCATGCCGCCCTTGATCGAGAACTCCTTGGGGCAGCCCATGTTGATGTCCAGACCGGCAACGTCGCCCTCCACCAGCCTGCCCACCGCCAAGGCGCGGTCCGCATCGCTGGTGCCCAGCTGCAGCACCAGCTGCGACGTCTCCGTGCCGCACGTCCGGAATACGATGGTGCCATCGGAGGGATCCACGAAATCGACGGTGCCCAGCGCCGCTGTAAAGTGAATAATACATATTTAATTATTTATTTAAGTGTCGACTAAAACCAGCCAACCAAGAATAATTAATAAATATAATACAAATTAAAATTAAGCATAATAAAACCAAAATTAAATGAATAAAATACAATTTATAAATCTCGGTCAAGCCCGACTGTCTTATACCCTGTACCACAGCTCGCACCCGCCCGTGTAGTACCAAAACATCTGCTCTAGCTCTTATAGTTGCTGAGATCGACGCATTCAAACAGACGGACAGACAGGGCTATATCGACTCAGCTACAGTCGGACGTAACCGACAGTAGGCCATCCTTTGTGTATACGTACTTACAGCACAATCAGAGGCACACACAAAAGTACAGCAAATTGTGTGTGGCATATCTTCACCATTTCTAATCCGATCGTAACGATCATCACAGCGTCGATAGAGAAATCTAAAAGCTACGAGCATACCAAATTACAAGTCTATAACTTGAAAACCATGGCTGCCAAAATCCAAAACTAACTTGATCTGGTTACTGAATAGGAGAACCCAAATCTCAAATATGGTGTCTCTAGCTCTTATAGCTTCTGCGATCTGAGATGCAGATAATCAGTCGAATATGGCTATATAGACTGGGCTCGTCGTCCTAATCTAGCCTCTTTGTTCGCTCACTCTTGCTGGCTCTCCAAGCATACCTCCTGCATTACAATTAATACAGCGGGTAGCCAGCTCGCCTCCCCGGCAGCGCTTAGCCACTCACCTCGCTGGCTCTCCAAGCATACCTCCTGCATTACAAGTAATGCAGCGGGTAGCCGGCTCGCCTCCTAGGCAGCGCTTAGCCACTCTCCTCTCTGCTCGCTCGCTCGTGCTGGCTCTCCAAGCATACCTCCTGCATTACAAGTAATGCAGCGGGTAGCCAGCTCGCCTGCTAGGCAGCGCCTAGCCGCTCACCTCGCTAACTCTCCAAGCATACCTCCTGCATTACAAGTAATGCAGCGGGTAGCCGGCGTGGTCTGTCACGCCTTCTTCTGTGTGTTACACACATCTCCTCTTTGCACTAACTTAATATACACCTTTGAAGTAACGGGTCTAAATATGGCTTTGATATAGGAGGAAATCCATATTGAAAGAGAAGGAAAACCCATTACATCAAGCTTGTGAAGAAGGATATAATGATTGACTGTTTTCTTGGCTTTACTCGAATTACTCACGATTTGGACGTCGTATGCTTTTGATTAGCTTCAGATCAATAAGTTCCTCCGTGTAAACAATATCTGCGCCCATTTGCAGCGCCAGCAGCCGCATGGGCAGCGTGCCCACACGCACCATGGGCGCCAGAATGAGCTTGTTGCGATAGTCCAGCTGTGGCAGCTTCCTCATCTTCATGCAGGGCAGTTTGGTTAGCAGCGACGTCCACCACTTGGATCGCAGCATGGACACATGCGAACAGAGCTCAGCTGTTACATGCGGAATCCACAAGTAGCTCGCATTGGCGTCCCATACACGACAGCTAAGTGACGTGTGGGGGCAACTACAACGTATGGATGGTTATGCGGTCAGTTGTGCTGGGTATAGAAGAAATACAGCAAAATCACATAATAATACGTGAAGCTTTGGCTCATTTATTTATTAAATTTTGTTTTATTAAATTTACTGATTTTAAATCATTCGACCACAGATCGTAACGTTCTTGCCCGCTTGTGGTGTATCGATATCGACTATCGACTGCAAACATCGTTGTTTTTCTCGATAGTTTCAATTTGGTTGTACTTAAATAAATATTTATGCTGCGCTTCTAAATAAAATTCTAAGAAATTGAATGTTCAGAAAATTTCGATCAAAATTTAATTTAATGTTAGTATTTTAAATTTTTATTATTATATATCAACTGCGATATATCGCTATAATCGAGGTTTATAGCGTTTTTACACTGAGCGGAATATTCCAAACGTGATTCGGGTGTTTACACCAAGAATCGAATCACGCGACCAGCTGTTCGGCCAGCGCAAACGTAAACAAACAAGAAAACGCGCCATTTCAAACGTAAACAAACAAGAAAACGCGCAAATTTATGTGCATTTTAAAAGCGAGCTAGACAAAAACTGCGATATTGTTGCATTATTATCTTTTTTTATTTGAATGCGCTTTTCAGTATAGTCACAAATTGTAAAAAAAAATATAAATTTTCACCCATTTTTAATGGGTACAGTGCATACAAATGAGTAACAACAATTAAAATGGTTCATATGGAAATAATATTGAATAGGTCCATTTATATTTTTGCTCTTATCATTCATTTCGCTTATTTTCATTTCAGTCATTTTATTTTTGCGGGCGTTTTTAAATTTATTAGCTGTAATAAACAGCTGTTTGCTATCGATATGCCAATTATTTGTATCGAAAATACTAAATTTGTATCGAAATACAAGGCAAGATACGGCCACACTTTCAGCATAATAGTAATAATTGGATTATTCGGCTCTTCTTCTACCCACAGAGGGCTTATGGCAGAATATTCTATTTCGTGATTCGGGCTCAGTGTAAACAGCCTATTAAGCTGGTTCGCAAACATCGATGTTCTGCCCGCCACTAACAGAGCACATATCGATAACTATGCAGACTTGCAACACTGTCAGTGTTTTCATTGCGCTGAGAGCCAAAAAAGTTATTTTGCTAGTTTTTTTTGTTAAAATTGTTGGTGCATTCATTTAAATAGCACAACGCAATTTGCAGCAAGAATTGATGCCTCCCCGAAGTGTGCAGCGGCTATAGATGGTGTGAACGCCACCCAAACAGGCATTGCGGCCCAGTCAGCGCGAGCCGCAGAGCAGACAAAAAAGTAAACAAAGAGGAATCCAGAATTGTTGCTAATTGGATTAGCGTCGCAGTCGCAGCCGCTGTCGACTGTGAGTTTTAACACTTGTGTAAGCTGCGAAGCCCTTCAGTTTATTCAGTTATTGTGATTGTCGCATTGCAGGACAAGCGCAAGGACAACACGTGCCACAGCGCCACAGCTGCTGCGTCATCGGCGACATTCAGTAAACATTGGCCTTGGACTGTGCAAACAGCAGCAATTTCCTCAGCAGCAGGGGCAGCGAGGGCAGCGAGGGCAACAACATTTCTGCCCAAGATCTGAGCTTGAAGCGCGTTATGCCCAGCCATCGCCTTGCCGCTGGGAGCAGCCACAATTGCAACTATTTCAAGCGAACGATACGCTGCGGCTGAGCAGCAGGGAAATGTCTCTGCTGGCGTACGATGCCGCCGAAGAGGGCAACGCCAGCGACACAGATCCAGATGCGCTCATTGACTTCACAGCCATGCTGATGGAGCGCAACGAGGCATGCAACAGCAGCAGCAGCAGCGGCTGGCTGGCTGGCTGTGGCAAGCTGCAGCCGCCGCCCGATCAGAGCTACCATCTGGAGCAGTATGTGCTGGGCGTATTGGACTTTAGCTCGCAGTATGGCATCGACTACAGCATATCCTATACAGCCGGCAATGTGATCGGCAGACCAAGCAAGTTTCCCGCCTATGGTGACTACCCAGAGACCTTTACAATGGTAAGCCCATCATGTTGGCCCAATCTTGTTGCACTGCCACTAATCACGCCCTGCTTTCAGCGTACCTACGGCGACTGGTGGCAGTGCGCACCATCAGCGACCAGCGAGATTCAAGTCCAGAATCTGCCCGTGTTGCCCACACATGATTTTATTGGTGAGCGCCGCAAAGCGAAAAGACGCACGAAATTGCATATTTTTATACCCTGTATATATATTCTTGGTCAGCTCGACGGGCTGAGTCGATATAGCTAGTTGCCAAACACGCCTTTTTGCCGCCAGATCTGGCTGTTTTTAAAAAACATCTGCCAGCAAAATTGTGAAACTTCGGATAACGGGAATTTTCACTTTTATGCCCAAAATTATTCAGCTTTTTGTTAGCTTTTTATTTAATTTTCTAAATTCATTTTAAATCCAGTAAGGACGGTGCAGATCAGTCGGACGTAACCGACAGAAGGAGATGCTGCACTTTGTGATTCCATAATCATTGAATTACTGCCTTACATAAGAGACAATCACCTCATAATCCCGTTTCAACTCTTATTCCGATCTGTTATCAGTTAAACACACGCACGCACACACACACACGCATGTGCCAGCGAGAGAGAGAGCAACTAGGAGAGCGGTCAAGCGCTGCCTGTGCGTATGCATGGAGAGAGCGCCGCAGCCAGCAGCCAGCAGCCGGCGAGTGGTGGGGGTGGCTTCTGTCGCTCTCTCTTTTCGGCGGGATCTAATGAGGAGAGAGCAACAGCGCAGCCCCCAAGCACTATAAATACGGCTGCTGCTGTGCTGCTGATCGCAGTGTTGTGCCTGGTGTCAAGTGGTTAAGACGTGTGGTGGGTGTTTAAGTGGCAGTGCCGGAAGAAGTCTGGATGAGTTGGCGAGTGCTATTCAACTCTCGCTGCCCTAACTCTCACTGGCTAAACTCTCGCTGCTTAACTCATGCCGCCTAACTCTTGCTGCCTTACTCTTACTGGTCCGGCCCTACTCCCGATGACCGAACTCTCACTGGCCCAACTCTCGCTTGTCCAACTCTCGCTGGCCAAACTCTCACTGACCTAACTCTCACTGGCTAAACTCTCGCTGCTTAACTCATGCCGCCTAACTCTTGCTGCCTTACTCTTACTGGTCCGGCTCTCGTCGGCCTTACTCCCGATGACCGAACTCTCACTGGCCCAACTCTCGCTTGCCCAACTCTCGCTGGCCAAACTCTCACTGGCCTAACTCTCACTGGCCTAACTCTCGCTGCTTAACTCATGCCGCCTAATTGTTGCTGCCTTACTCTTACTGGTCCGGCCCTCGCCGGCCCTACTCCCGATGACCGAACTCTCACTGGCCCAACTCTCGCTTGCCCAACTCTCGCTGGCCAAACTCTCACTGGCCTAACTCTCACTGGCTAAACTCTCGCTGCTTAACTCATGCCGCCTAACTCTTGCTGCCTTACTCGTACTGGTCCGGCTCTCGCCGGCCCTACTCCCGATGACCGAACTCTCACTGGCCCAACTCTCGCTTGCCCAACTCTCGCTGGCCAAACTCTCACTGGCCTAACTCTCACTGGCCTAGCTCTCGCTGCTTAACTCATGCCGCCTAATTGTTGCTGCCTTACTCTTACTGGTCCGACTCACTGGCCCAACTCTCGCTTGCCCAACTCTCACCGGCCCAACTCTCGCTTGCCCAACTCTCGCTGGCCAAACTCTCACTGGCCAAACTCTCACTGGCTAAACTCTCGCTGCTTAACTCATGCCGCCTAACTCTTGCTGCCTTACTCTTACTGGTCCGGCTCTCGTCGGCCTTACTCCCGATGACCGAACTCTCACTGGCCCAACTCTCACTGGCCCAACTCTCGCTTGCCCAACTCTCACTGGCCAAACTCTCACTGGCCGAACTCTCGCTGCTTAACTCTTCCCGCCTAACTCTTGCTGCCCTACTCTTACTGGAACAACTCTGTCTCGATTTCATCAACATACTATTAATGTATGTATTTATTAGACCGGTTCGATCTTTAATTTTCACATCTAAAAATCGATTTGATCGCCAATTTGAGAGAAAAACTTAAAAATCGATGCATACAAAGTATATATATTCAAAATTATAATTCAATTTGCTTAAAAGCAAGCGTAACCGACAACAGCAGTGATTATACCTTGAACTTCCTTCTATCAATTTGTCCGTTACATATATTGCAGTTGTCTATTTTGAGAAGTTTGTTATACCCACGGAAGTGGCCATATTCGAGACGTTCAATCCAGGGGGCGTGGTGCGCATCTGGGCCTACGGCATAACCAAGCGTTGGACCTGTTTGTGGGAGGCGACCAGCCGTGATATGCTGCAGCCACTCAGCAACTATCCACGCGACGCCCGACGTTTTGTGCCGCCTCTCAAGAAGACCAACATCATCACCAAGTAAGTGAAAAGTAACTGGCGATTTTTTAAAATAAAGTAAACAATTTTTTTTTTTTTTAATTTTATAATGAACTTTTATTAACTACATATATATTTTCCATATTGTTGGATGACCTTTAGCCATAATTCCGTCAACATCATGATTCCATGCTTATAGAAATTCTGTCCTTTCTTTACTTGGCCGACCTTATCTTTGAGAAAAAAATCTCCCGAACGGAATTTGGCAAACCAACTTCGACACTGTGTTTTTTTTAAAGGCTTTATCACCATACAAATCACGCAACTTTTTAGCAAACTTCGCTGCGTTTTTTTCTTCACGGTAATAATAAAGTAAAATATATTAAAAAGTACAGGGTATACAAATCGCCAGTTACTTTTGGGGCAACCCAACAGTTACATATTGCCACTGATAATCATGCCTTATCTCTGCACAGAACGCTGCGCATCGATTTCAATCACAGCCGACTCAACTACTACACGCAGATCGATGCGATTCTGCTGCGCGGACGGACAGTTTCGATGCAATGCATGCAGAAGCTGCTGGCGCCTGCGAGGCAATTGTCCGGTGAGGATGGAGGCGGTAATGGACCCATTACGTGCAAGTTGCGCACGCTCAAGTTTCAGCCCAGCTGCCGGGAGAACTATGCGGCCAAGTTGCATGAGTTCATCAACAACGATTTGAGCCAGTTTTTTATGGACCTTCAAGTGGAGGCTGGCCAAGACGGCAGCAGCAGCAGCAGCAACAACAGCAGCAGCAGCAGCAGCAGCAGCAACAACAACGACGGCAGCAACTCGATGCGCATCTATTTAAATGATCTGCCGGTGGGTCGCTTAAAACAATTGGAGCCATAAGCCTTAACTTGGCATTTTATTTCTGCATAAACTGATTTTAGATGCAGTTGACTCCCCCGCTCTTTTGAATCAAATTGGTTTTTCCATCTATCGTAGACCGATTAGGAACTTTCAACCTATTTATCTTCCTGTATGCGCCTCTGATTATGCTTTGCACAATAACTTGCGAGTGTTATAATGCACATTATAGATGAACATCTGCAGAACTCTCTCTCCCATCTATTAAATACGCTGTCCTACAACACTTAACACATTATAACAATTTATCCTAATCCACAAACTATATATTCTTGATCAGGGAGACGAGCTGAGTCGATTTAGCCCTGTCCGTCTGTCTGTCCGTCCGTCTGGATGAGTGCGTAGCTCTCTGCAACTCTGTAATAAAAACTTAATATATTCGGAATATATATTCTCTACTATATACTATAATACTGTCCTGAGAAGCGCATTGAAATCGGTCAAGAAACACTGGAGATATCAACGAAACAATATTGCAATATTAATTATGCTTGGTTGACTGCGCTTAGTCGACATTTAAATAAATAAATATTTAATATGAAGTGTTCCTCACGCTCTTCTGCAGTTCGAAATTCTACTGAAAATACTCAGCTACCTGGACCTCAAGTCGCTCTTTCGCATGGGACACGTCTCGCGTCTGTTCTACGACATCTCCACGCATCCGTTGCTCTATGCCGAGCTAAGCCTGAAGCCCTATTGGCAGCTGGCCAATTCGGAACTACTGTGCACATTGGCACGTCGTGCCACCATGCTGCGAAAATTGGATTTGTCATGGTGTGGCGGTTTCGGCGAGGTCTCGCCCACCGAATTCAAAAAGTAGGAAATACATTGCAATTAAAAAAATAAAAAATAAATACTAACTGTGATTTAATCGTGTACTCAACAGGTTTCTGACACAGCGCGGTGACAATCTGACGCACCTGCGGCTCAACTCTTGCAAATTCCTTAATGCCAGCTGCATTGAGACTGTTGGCATAGTCTGTGATAATCTAAATGGTATGGGATTAAATCATGTTCCATATATAGTATGTCTTTCGACCAGGCACTGTTAATAATTTAATTTAAATGTTATTTTAAGAATCAACAATAATGCTTATTTATTGGTTTATTATTATTTGCTTTATTGATAATGATGACGTATTAAGTAATTTCAAAAAAATTGTTAGTAATCATTAATTTTGATTATTCATGATTTTTATTTATTTTTAATTTTATTTTTTTGCTTAAAATAAAGTTTACAGGCATTTTATCAAATATGTTTTTTAAACTTTTCTGCATGTTCAATTAGAACAGAACAGAAAGATGAAAGAAATATTTTGGTTTTGCCACGCCTTCTTTCGCTCTTCTAAAAATGTGAAAAAAAAATTAAAATTAATCGTGGCAACTTAATTTTAATTTTTTATACCCTGTACCTTACGCAGTTGCAATTGTTGATGATTATTTATGATTTTTATTTATTTATATTTTTTGTTTGATCAATATTTATGATGTTTTTTTTTTTGCTTACCTAATTAATAACTTAATTATTATGAAATAATTCAAAACAAATCATTATGGATGAAAAAAATCATAAAAATCTTGAGAAATGCATAGATGGTCAAATAAGGATTAAAATGACCTTGTTCCCTTTTTGTATGTCGATTCTAGTTAGTTTATTTTTTTCATTATTTACGATGCCTGCTTTCGACTAATCTTGCCTGTATTTCAGAGCTAAGTCTACGCAATTGTGCTACGGATCCGCCACTGCTGAACTTTAGCTGTTTGGCCAATCTGAAGAATCTGGAACGCCTTGATCTCTTTCAAACCGCCTTCGAGTCTGAACTGCTGCTGAGCATGCTCGAGGGCAATCGCAAATTGAAGCATCTCAATCTGGGTGAGCTTGCATTCAACATAGCTGCAGCATGAATACCCATTAAACTCTCGCACTTGCAGCATTCTGCGGCGTGTCCGTCAACATGGACACGGTGGCCACACAGCTGGCCACCTACAACACGCAGCTCGTGTCGCTGGACATGTGGAAGGCGCACTTTCTGTCCGCACGCGGACTGCAGTCGCTGGCGCGTTGCCAGCAACTGGAGGAGCTGGATCTGGGCTGGTGGTAAGTTTGTATACCCTGTACCCAGTGAAAACGGGTATATACAGCTCTAACTACTTTGGGAGAATGGCAGGCCCCATAAAGCATATACAGTAGAATCCGGTTATAGCGACATTCAAGGGACCGACGATTTTACGTCGTTATATCCGGAAGACGCACTATCCGAAAGGAGCAACAAAATTTTTTTTTTAATTTATGGATGCCATGTTCGTAATAGGTTTTAAAATAAAACAAATTAATTTTTTAATCAAAACAAAAAATTTAATACAGTAGAATCCGGTTATAGCGACTTTCAAGGGACCGACGATTTTACGTCGTTATATCCGGAAGACAAAATCCATGATTTTGTTTCTTTTTCGTATTGAAAAAACACAAAATCCATGATTTTGTTTGCTTCTTTTAGCATTGTTAAAGAAATCAAATTTTCCCCTTTAAAGTTTTTTTTTTGTTCGGCACGTCGCAATATCCGGTTGAATTGTGAAAAATCTCGTCGGTATAAGCGGTTTGACGCTAAAAGCGGAGGCCCTTTCTTATAAGTTTGTATGGGGACCAACCAAACCATCGAGTTTTCGTCGCAATAACCGGACGGACGCTATAAGCGGCGTCGTTATAACCGGATTTTACTGTATATTCTTATTCTTCTCAGCACGAAGAGCTGAGTTGATTTAGCCATGTCAATTTAAAAATTTCAGCAATAATCCCTATTTATTTTCTCAACAATTGTGTTTATCTTTTGCAGCTTGCGTGAGGCTACGTTGGGCGATGCGCTCTACCAGCTGCTCTCCAATTGTCCCAAGCTGAAAAAGCTTTTTCTGTCCGCAGTGCGCGGCATAACGGAACGTGATCTCATACATATAGCCACTCTGGGCAAAAATCTGGAGCAATTGGATCTAATGGGCATACAGAACATAACGCACGAACGTGTCTACGAGTGGGTTTGATTATGATTAGCAAATCTCTCAGTGATAACGTTTCAACTTTGTTCTTTTCAGCATTTTGGTGCATTGTACTAAGCTGCAGCTGCTGGATTTGAGCTTTTGCGACAACATTATGGATCGAGATGTAGGTTGAACGTGCATTTCAATCGAAATCTGCCATGAATTTATATATATATATTTTATGTTTTTTTTGCAGTTCGATAAGATTGCGGAATGGTCGCGTAGCTTTAAGGTGGACATCAAAGGCAGCCGCATCTACGACTCGAGATAGTTTTAGATTAAATAGTAGTTGTTATATATTGAGATACTCTATAGTATATACATATATATTTGTGTAAAAAAAGTGTTTTGCGGTTTAACGTGTAATTATTTTGTTATTGTATCTGTGTCAGTAATAAATTTGATATGATTATAACATGGTAGACGTTATCTCTGATTTCTCTGCTTATCTGAAGTGCCCAGGCCCCCCATGGCTAGGCAGATTAGATACATTTCAATGGGCAAAGATCTCTTCAGTGTGAACAGCTTTAATCATATGTTTCAATCAAAAAATGCAACAAAGTATAGACCTAGAGTACATTCGTTTCCATACACTTCTGAAGGATATTTATGATAGGCATATGCATATTACAAGCACTAAGCAATTAGTATAGTTTAATTACGAATAAATAAAACTAGCTACAAGAAGACAAAAAAAATATGGCGTATAGTTCCTGTTGCTTAAGCCTTCGATGGATCCTCAGCTCTGCTGGCTGCGGCGACAATTTCCGGCTCCGGTTCGGCAGTTGTTGCGGTTGTTGTTGCAGCTGCAACTGGTTCGGCGGCATGCGTTGGCTCCGCTTGCAACCGCTTCAAGTTGTCCTCGGGTATGGGCTTCTTGGGTGCGGGCTTCTTGACGCCTTTGCCAAAGATCGCCGCCTCAATGCCCAGCACTGGCGCCTCGAAGGCCAGCGTGGCAAAGATGGAGAGGGTCAAAGTGATGCCGAAGTCGTGCCACCAGCGCAGTATCTGCAACCACAGGCATTAAAATCAATGCGTCAAAACTAAGAATAAGCACCACTCACCGCATCGTAGTCGGAGAAATGTGTGTCCGTTTGCAGGCGCGCCGCATTCACCAGCTGCACAATTCTGTGTATCACATACATGCAGTAGGTGAGACGGCTGAAGCCCGTGAAGAAGCCCCAGGAGAGGAAGTCGTTGATGATGCCACCGTGTCCGTTGTAGCAGGCCCACACAATCCAGCCGATGGCAAACGCCCAGGAGCTGCGGCTCAGCGGCTCGAACAGCGCACCCTCGATCAATGGGGAGTCGGGTGTATCGGGCAGTATGCGCCAGTAGGGACCCCAGAGATCGGCCAGCATGGTGCCGAATGCCAGCACCCAGCCAAGTATGACCCAGGGCTTGGCCAGGGGGATCTGGCGACCGCGATTGCGTGTGAACAGGAAGTAGCCAAAGATGACGCCAATCAGCCAGGTGGGTATGCGTGTATGGGTCGGATAATAGGTCAAACGCTGGCGCAGATCTACATGATCGTCCTGCACGCGGAACAATGTGAAGTCATTGTGCAGGAAGGTGGCCACGGTGCAGCCCAGGCAGAGCAGGGCGAAGATTATGATCGGTATCAGCGCCTTCTTGCCCCACTTATACAGCGGTATAAGGAACAATGGCGACAGGAAGTACAGTTGCGTGTCCACAGCCAAGTACCACGATTGCGACACACACTGCAAGGCAAGATTATTAATATTGCTGATCCTACGTATATATAAGTATATAGTATATTCAAGCAGGCATTTGGAAGTTCATTTTCGCAATAATCACCTTGGTGAATCTTTTTCGAGTCGTTGAAATGATTAAAAAAAGAGATATATTTTATGCATTACTCGAAGAAGATCAGAGAACTAGTCAAAAACGACTCATAAATGTTTTCAAAATGTGATCAATGAAATAACAATGGGGTTATTCAGTCTGACAAAGTTAATAAACCGGTATTTCCTATTTATCAATGGGTACAGGACATAAAAAAGTAAAGCAATCGAAATTTGATCATTCAGGTGATGAAAGTTATTAGAATTCGATCGAAATATGTCTTAAAAAAGGGTTGCGACTCGAAAAAACTCGAATTTGATCAGAAATTTCACAAAATGCTTGCTAGATATATACACGATACTATATAGAAATGCTTACAATGCTGTAGGGGAAGGCATAGTTCTGCACGTAGAGCAGCGTTGCCCACCAGGAATCCGCACAGCGTGTATCCTGGGTGCCCAGCTTGAACCACATGGGACCAGCACCGGAGTACTTGTAGAGCGACATGATGTAGAGCACGACAACGGCAACGACTGGAGTCAGGCGGATATAACGATGGAAATACATCATGGGTATATTCAATTTGCCCTTGGTGCGTTCCATTTCACGGAAGGCGCCCCAGCACATCAACAGGCCGGACATGAAGAAGAATGTATCGACACACAGGGAACCGTTTTGGACCAGCATGGAGTACGGTGTCTCGATCCAGGTATAGTATTTGTTCTTATTGATATGCGGTAGCTCGTAGAAGGTCATATAGCCATGGCCAAATACGACCCACATCATGCTGAAGCAGCGCAGACCGTTCAGGCAGTGGATCACATTCGGATTGTTAACGGGCTTAACGGTAAAGATCCTTGGTGCATTGTGCAACACTGAAAAGGCGATGAATAACGGTCTCTTGGCACCTGCAAGCAAAGCCACAGAAAATGGAGAAAATGATTAATTTAAATGAGAATATAACAACAAATTTATAAATATAAATCAAGAACAGATGATATATTAGTATTACATATAAATATAATAATTATTTGAATCTTTTCTATATTGCATTTAACCTATTTGACATGGAAAATAAATTTTTTCTTAATTCTTATGTTTTGACGATTTTCCATGTCAAATAAGTTATATGCAATGTAGAAAAGATTCAAATAATTGACTTTGCAAATAAATAGAATTATTTTTGAGTTGAACTCTTTTCAAATTTATCAAATTTTAACGTTTCTTGTTAAATTTGTTTGCTGCGAAATTTAATTTAGTTTTAAATAATATTGAATATGACGTTCAATTAAATTGAGAGATACAAATTTAATTTCAATTTATCTAAATTATTGTGCGTTAATTTTTCTATCGTGTTTTTAAACTTACCGCCATTGCGAGTCTGGACATAATCGTAAATGCTGCTTGCGATCAGGAAGAAAACAATCAGTGAGAAGAAGACGCTGCAAAATTGCGAATTATTGGATTAATAAGGAATATTCGAAACGGAAGGAGTTATTTTTGTAATTACATGGCAAATATGTCCACACCACGAAACTCGACTGGGGCATCGTATTTACACCATTTTTCGAAGACCATTTGGTTCGCTAGATTAACCACATCATCGCCATAGAAGTGTTGTATGGTATACTTCAGCAGTTGATCGGTTTTCTCCGCACTACATGTGCTTGGCACACAGATGCCCAATTCAAAGAACTCCGGATCGGCATACTTGTAGCTAATACGGGCGAACTCCTCATTACGACGCTTCACTTTACTATAGAAATTTGTTATATTCAGGCGTGCCAGACAATACTGGCCACGCAGCTCATTGCCATAGGTGGCGGATGCTGCCACACACTCCTCGTACTGCCCCATGCTGATCATGTGGCCCCAGAAGAAGCCAACGGGCAAGCGACCCCATGAATCCGGCCCTGTAAGTAGTTGTAGTTAGAAGAATTAGAAGAATTCAATTATTAACAATACAAGAACAATTTATTTTCGCATTTTGCATTACTTTTGGCAATTCATTTTCGTTTCTTTCAGTGTAAATATTGCAAACTATTCTTTTAACTGTAAATGATCAACTTTAATAAAAATACCTCACCGACCCCAAAAATTGTAGTTCGAGTTCCAGAACGGTTCAAGGAATGATTTAAAATAAAGTATATTTCGTAATATCGATTTTGAACCGATCCGGTTTATTTTATTATACTTATTATATTATTGTTGTTATAACTATTTGGCCTATCTGGAGTCGGATAAATATTTCCATTCAACCCTTTCATTTCGTCCATCCTTAAGGTATATTTATCGTATTGTATGACTGCCTACACCACGGTTCCTGCAATTTCAGCAAATTTCAACAAATGCGGCATCTATTACTCTTGTTAAATAATAATTATCTTTGGATTTTAACCTCTGCACCTAACTTATAGCCGTACACCTAGCTAACACTGGGGGTAGCAGCTGCAGGTATGATTAACGTCAACGATAGGGATTTTGTTTCTATCTGAACCACCTGCACTATCAGTTTTAGAGTTGGATTTGTTTTAATTTGATAAGCCAAAAATAGTGTATGGTATTTGGTATTTTGATTTATTGCCATGGGAAGATATAGTATACATCTAAAACCAGTAGGTAAGTGCTTAATCTTGCAGATAAACTGATTTCACAATGGCCCCTTTGATAAGCAATCGAAATGTGCAAACTGCATTGCAGTTTAATGGGTTTCATGTTTTTGATTATGTCACATTTTGCATCCTAATCGAATTAGTTACTAAAATCTAATCTATTGTCACATTGTTTGGGTATTTTATGGCTTTATGATCTTATATTGTAGAAGTAATAGCACTTATCAGAAGTTCTTTTGATTTGCGATTTGATTTATTGTGATCCATAAAGTGCTATATATATTACTAAATACGCTGGTTTCGTGAATGGAATTGAGAAAAATAGGAACATTTCAGTTATTTAAGATAAACATCAAGGAGAAACCACGGCAAGTTGAGCTTTGATAAGAAAAAGATGCATTCTAGTTTGGAAATTAGCTTCAATAGGTAATATCAATACAATTACTCTAAAAAAGAAAATTTGATCACTTTTTTATAAGGTTTTTGGCAAAATTTAAAGGGCTTATGTATAAATAAATTCAATATTATTATAGAAAAATCAATGCTACTAAAATTAGACTATTTTTATGATATTTGTATTAGTATTAATCCCATTGATAGTTTTCTACTATTATATATTAACTTCATGATTTTTGTATAAAATACGAGACGGGCGGACAAACAGACGGAGAAACAGATCGACTCAGCTCGTCGTCCTGTTCAAGAATATATATACTTTATGGGAACTGTCATAGAGATATAGCTTCGTCACCTAGATCTCGCAAACTATAAGCCCTAGAGGCACAATTTTTGATATTTAGGTTCTCCTTTGCAGCAAGTATCTAGGATACATAATCCAGACTATTATAGCCAAAAATGCTCAAACTCTTAAAAAAATAATCTACCACAGCTTTTGCACAGTTGTATGTCTATTGCTTTTCCATAGGATTATCCGACACAACTTGCAGCATCCAAGGAAAACTTTGGATATTTTTTAAAGGGAATTTTTGAATTGTTGTAGCTTACATTCCAAGGCCCATTCCTCCATATTATCGATGGCATCGCGTATACGCGCCACATCACGATCGCAGAGCGCATTATTATAGGCGCGATCATCAGATCTGCCGTCGGTCAAGTGGAGACCCGTGGAGTTATGTTGAGCTGAGTATTCCGCGGCCAGGGCAAAGAACTGATGGGACATGCTGCCATGTATGGGTCTCGAATGACCAGTTAGCAATTCTCTGGCATTATTCGAATGCGCATCGATTTGGATGGCACCGATCAAAACTAGCAGCAGCGATGCTGCTGTTAGCCATGACAGCTGATTAGGCCGTGCCATAATCCTGGTTCGTATCGATCCTTGGGGATTCGTGGAGCAATTGAATACGCGAACACGGATCGAATGCTAGCTAGCTGCTAGCAGGCGATATAACTAACTGGATGGGTAATTGGTAGTATTGCTTATATAGGTTCTGGCCGTAGCCACTTGAGGCATCATAGTTGTTGTTGTTGCACGCCCATGAAAATTGTTATTATTTTTATTTGTTTTCTTAATATATATAACTGAATAATCTTTGTATACACATACACACACACACACACACGTAGAGATACACGAGCCCTGGCTATAAGGCGATAAGAGCAAACCTATAATCAATTGCTTATCTGATTTTCTTTACTTTTGCCATAGGCTAACTATTTGCTCGCTAGAATCTATTGGTCGGATTTGGCCGGGATTTAAAATATATACATATATACACACATACAGGCCAGTTTGTGTCCATACACCTGATATAAATTATGTCAAAGTCAGCTGTGCTTTAAAACTGTAGTTCCCGATAAGCCCCCACGATTTATGGCTAAACGCTTTTAATTAAATTATTGGAAAGCCCGAATATCTTGCACTCGAACTTCGATCATTGCAGGCAAGGTGAGTAAACCCACTTATAGGAACTTTATAATAATTTTTTAAGTTTATTACGAAATGACAATCAACTGAAATAATCCAGCCCCCAATTAACTATGATATCATAGAATGAAACCTTGAATAGAAAACTTTTTCTTAATTAATTGCAGTTCTTACAGAGGCATTTCCGTTTCTTATCGAGCAACATATTATGCTCTTAGAGCATATATTTGAAAATAATAAACTATACCCTGACTTACCCTTCGTATGGGATAGAACAACGGTTTATCTTGGACAGAAACTCCGAAAATATATAGAGTTAAAGAAACAAATGTAAAAATGATTTTTCCCTTTTTCTTAATTTACAATTGTAAAATTTAAAAACATAAAAAAGTAAGTTAATAGATTAAAAAACAAACATTCTAAAATACCATATTAATTAGTAAGCATTAATTTTAAGTAATGCGAATAAAAACAGGGGAAAATATCAACAAATTTACCCTGTTTTTCCCATTTTCAATCGGTACAGGGTATAAAAACAAAAGGATTTATCATCGTTGTAACCACCCAATAAATAAATCAATTCTTTAATTATTCTCTTTTAGGAAGATCCTGTCAATTGAATATCATTTATACAGCTATTTCTGATATTGATCGTGAAAAATAAAATTAAAACTTAAACTTAGTTTCCGTTTTCGATAAGGAAAGCAAATTTTGATAAGCTTTAGGGCTCCATTCAATATCTCAGCCTATGAGTATGCAGCACAAAATACGCCTTTAACATTTCAACTCTAAATTTGGAACTTGTTATCCAAAATAGGTTTCATTTGGTGTTTTGAATATACATATATTAAATATATTTGACCATAATTGATATAAAGGGTTTGCCTGCGTCCAATGTATAACTCCATTTCTTCCATTTGACATCTTCAAAATTGTATTAAAATCATGTCCTCACTTCGTATATTCCAAATTCTAAAGTAAATATACATATAACTAATATAGGTTTGATGTTTTCGAAATCTAACAGCTAAAACTAAAATCCAGTACTTAAAAAATTGTTTAATAAATGTTGTAAATAAAAAATTATTAAAATATTTCCTTTGAAGTTATTTTTTTTGCATCTAGCATCTAAAGTATTTGTAGAAAAGTAAATCGGTTGAAGTTGATATTTTTAAATAATAACGTTTCATTGTAAAGATGCTTATTTGAAAAATTTGTGCTGCATATAAATGTTTATATATTTTAAAATTAAATTATTTTTTAAATTTTAATTGGGTATCTTTTAGTTTAGCACATTCTATGGTAGTAGTTTATTATTTAAATACTATACTAATTAGATCGGCGTTTCTATAAGTTAAATATTTTATCGTCGAGCAGCTTATCTTTCATTGAGTCTATGGTTATCCAAACAAAAGTGGGCAAGTAATAATAATAATCAGTTGGCATTGGACTTCAATTGTTTTTATTATTTTAAATAAATATATAGAAAAACAAACTTATAATAAGAACTGCAAAGAAAATGACGAGGTATAGAAGGTGGTAAACTTATCAATAATATTCTGTGAATATGCCTGCATATTCCGCCTAAGTAGCCTTTGATTTTTGATTAGGTAACTCTCAACATATATGCTATATTTGGTATTTCTTTATTTGTGAGTGTCAATTATACCCTGTACCCATTGAAAAATGGGAAATATAGGGTTATTAATTTTGTCAGAATGTATGTAACAGGCAGAAGTAGGCGTGATAGACCCCACAGAATTTGATCAGGATGACGAACTAAGTCGATTTCAGCGTCGATCTCGGCAACTAGAAGAGCTAGAGCCGCTTTGGTAATTTTTGAAAGGTGTATACCATCTGCGTAGTTTATTTTAAATTTAGAATACCACGCCCCTACCGAACATTTAACATAAATAAAATACGTTGACCAATAAAAGACATGCAAATGTATCTACGTAAATCCTGTCATCTACGATCTGCAGAGATGATTAATATCTACCAATAAATTGCAATTAAATCGGTCCATAAATATGAAAATTTTGATTAAATAAAGATTTTGATATACACAAAAGTATTAGGCTATGCTACATTCAACCGTAGGGCAGTACTGTAAAATATACGGGCGACCGTAAGCTGTGGTACAGGGTATAAGACAGTCGGGCTTTGCCCGCGAGATCTTTTTTGTATAATGTTTGAATTTGATCAAATCCATGTGCACGGGAGATTAAGTGTGCGATTATGGACTCTAATACGAGTTGGAAGTTCCAATAGCTTCGGCTAATGCCGGTTAGTACAAGTATCTTGAAAAACACTCTCGAACTTGATGGCTTATTGACTTGAAGTTAAGTGGATGACAGATTCGTATACTCTACGTCAACCCATATCATATCTGATCAACGGCGTGGGAATAGCAAAAACAAAATATCAAAAGAGGAAAATAATATTAACAAGTGCAAAAAAAAAACAAAAAGTTCAAAAATAGCGCTATTTTTTCCGTACCCAGCAGAGTCCAGAGCGAATCATGACTTCTGTATAAAAGTTGTAATCTTATCAATTATATTCTCCATTAAATACTCTCTTAGCAGGGGTTTTCAATATGGTTATGTGGTTATGATTATGGCCCACATTGGTTGAGGCAACAAATCATGAACTCAGGAAATAATAAATAAAATTGAACAATGTTTTGTCATAGTATAATTTAGCACATGATTATAAATGACTATTAGTGTTATGATGGCATTACTTAAAAGCTATCTATACTGGGTGAAGAGGTCAGGTATATAGTATATACATATGTATTTGTATAAGTTGTGAAGGAAATTTGTACTGAGGACTATAAAACATCTTTTATTTGACTTCCTGAAAACTAAATAGATAAACTGGAGTTGCAGTTATGAGAGTATGCATTTGCCGAATTTTTAGACCCTGTACTTTAAAAAAATACCAAAGATTCTTTTAAATTGGTGCAACAAGGAAGCTCTTAAAGCTACACATATTTATATAATTGAATTATATATACATGCATATAAAAAATCTGCAAATAATTCCCCACAATTCCCCATAGTACGTAGCTCCGATGGACTCTTATGCAAGCGTATGAAATCTTCGACACGCTTGATAATCGCACAGTTTTTTCTTTAAGGTATATTATGAGATCAGCTGGCACCATATGCACGTCAATTGTCGGTTGTCAGGGTGCAAAGTACGCGCCCGATGTGAGCACTTGAAATTCTTTGACTTTATTGATAATGCTCAATTGAATTGAGGTTCCTTGGGCTATAATTAGCAGGATTAAGCCGTTAGAACGGAAACGGGCTGCCATTGATGCCAAGACAAGTAAAATGGAACGATTTCATTCAAGTTTTAACTTTATTACCCCAAATTGGGGGCAATAGCGCCTATCAAATCCGGTTCGTAACGCTTGATCAAGCAATCTTTTAGCTTGATTTTGGACGCCAAAAGTCAATTAATTGATTGATTATTGATACGAGCTACCTGAAACCATATGGATACTGACGTTCATTCGATATCGGCTTATCGGAGTTACGCTCGATATTAATAAACAGTCTGAATAATAAGTACGCATAGTTAGTTAAATTTCATAATTTTTATTTAAATTAATTATTTTACACTTGCAAGCAAAGTATTTGTTTGTTTTTGTTTATTTTTTCTTTTTTTGTATCTTAATTTTTTTGTATTTTTTGTTAATTACAGTGTGTGGTTGTTGGTTTTTGATGTGGTTTGCTTTTTACTTGACTTTGTTATATATACTAAGTTACAAAATACAATTAATCCATATAAAAACACGTTTGGTAAAACAATGAAAAAATTATAATTAAAGAAATGAATTGAAAACGCATGAAAAGATCTTGCTCACCTTCCATCTGCTAACGACTATCTTTTCTATATCTTATATATGTATGTTCATGTTCTAGATCTAGATCTCTTCAGCTAACCTCAAAATACACATACATTACACACATACAGTTTTCGCTCTATATTACAATTGTTAATAGTATGTTATAACGCATTTATTTCATTCGTTTGTTTGTTTGTTTGTTATTCTTATTGTTTGTTTATTGGTTTGTTACAAATTTGTTTGTCGTTTGTTGTTTGTTGTTTGTTTGTTTGTTTGTTTTATTAGAACTAGTTTTTACTAAGGCTTGGTTTACACTTGACTTAACTATGTTTTCATCTTGTTTTTTGTTTTTTGATAGTTGTAATAATAATTATAAACAAATTGAGGCATTCTGTCCACAATTGCATTTAGAATAAATCCTTTGTTTTGTTTGTTTGCTTTTCTTAATAATTTACATTATTTTATTTGATTTTCTTTTATTAATTAATATTTATGTGTATAATAGGTAAAATGATGTATAACTGTTGTTTAGTCTAAGGCTTATAATTATAATTCTCATATCGCGTAGTTTTTTTTTTATTTTTTAATTAATGCGTTTGTGTTGCTTTCTTTCTTCTTTCATACATTATTGTAATCACAAATAGTTTTGGAATATGCTCTGTCCCTCTCGCTCGCCCAACACACACCATCCACACCATCCACACAGTCCACACAATCCACACAAAAGCCATGGCGTTGCCACCTAGCTATACATACGCTCACGCACACGCACACACACACTCACACGCAAACACACACACACGAGCAAGAGCCAGACCTTCTTGTTTCTGCCTACACATGCACATATATACATATATGCACATACACACACATTAAACATACATATATGCTTGTATTTAGGTAGGTACGCTCTTAACTAGGGCTGCAAGCTCCAGAAAACCCCATTTTAATTTTGATTCATAAACGGTTTTAGTTGCAAAATGTTGGTTTCCGTTTTTGGTTCGCCAGAGTATTACGCCATTCATTTAAATAAAAAAAAGTATATATATAAAAAATAATTTAACAACAAAAATTTATCAAATTGGTTGTGTTGAATTTAGTATTTCTATAAAAAATGGAAGCTTGATTTAAATAAACAATTAAAAAAAGGATACTCCAAATCAAAGCCTTGTATATATTGTTGATTCGATTTACTGAAAATAAACTTTGAAATTGAATTAAATTTATTAAACGAACCCAAAAATGTTGGTTTAAACATGGTGCAGTCAAGGTTACTTTTGGTTTATGGCATGATAGAAAGTAGAACCATTTTGCTTTAAAGCTGATTCATTTGATTTGGTCACAACTCGTTTCTGTTTGAGGCTTGGTTTAATGTAAAATCTTTCGAGAATTATGTTAGCAAACCGGTACGGTTGAAATCTGTTGTAGTTAGTTGGTTAAGGCTTATTTCGGTTTGCTTTCGAAATTACGGTTTGGATGAACCCGTTTTGCAGCCCTAGTTTCAACAGCGTTCGCTCGCAAATTGCTAAAGTATTAAATGCAATATAATCTTTATTAATGGAAGTTTATATATAGTTTATGTTTTATTTAACGCTTTTTTGTATGTAAACAAATGATTAACCAATAAATTAACCAAACCATACATTTTGATCAGATTTGAATAATAAGTCGACTTTGTTACCTGAAAACATTTTAAATATATTTATTACAAATACTTAACGCAATTAATGCTGACTATATCTAATTTAAGGACGTTACTTTTTGTAATCTGTTTGAAAATTGCATTCGAATTTCGTTTCAAAATGCGAGCGACCACCATTTTGTACATACTATATACATACATGCATATACGCACACATATGTATATATATGCATATATATACATTTGCTTTCGATTTAATTTGCTTAGTTTTTTTGTGTTTTTGCTTTTATTGTTTTTTTTTGTTTTTGTTAATGCGTCCCTGGCAACTGCAACCATGCGGAGTACCGTTAGTGTTAGCCGTTAACGTTGCAGCGGCTAATTAAAGGCAGCGTCATGTTTCCATTTCCGTTTCGTTTTCATCGTTTCGATACGTTTTTTTGTTTTTTTTGTTTTGTTTTTCTTTTGTTTTTTTGTTTTTTACAAGCAAAAAGCCTTAGGCGACGGCGGTATCACCTTTTGACTTTCGGTTTTTACAATTAATATTATTAGCATTATGTTTTATGTTTGATTATGCGGCTGCAACGTGAGGGGCAACGGCGCTAACGGTACTGGGCACAAGTACAGTCTGCACAAACGGTTTGCCGCCATTTTCATTTTCGTTTTTTTTGTTTTTGTAGGTTTTCATAGGCTTTTGTGGTTTGTGTCTTTGCTTAGTTAACAAACTATGTATGTATTGTGTTTGGTTTTAAAAACACAAAACTGTATATATCTCATGTATGTATATATACAACTTTATGTGATTACAGTTAGGTATATATGTATGTATATATAATTAGTTATATGTATGCCTGACTTACAACTAAGGCCTTGACTTAAACTTGTAAATGTTTATATATGTATATGTTTTTGTTGCTTTAAGTATAAATATAACTATATATAGCTTCATTCTATATCGTACAAGGTTTGTATATATTTACAGTTACTGCTGTTATCTCTCTCTCCCCTCTCTCCCCCTTTCGCTTACCGCTGTTAACGCATTTCGAAGGCATGGTTTATGCGTGGTTTACATTTTGGTTAAGACTTAAGTTATCTATATATATATATGTATATATTATGCAAAAATTGTATAAGTAAATATGTATTTATATATATAATTTACAGTATGCTTCACACACTACACATCTCCCCCTCTCTTTCGGCTCATGCTCTGTCTCGCTTCAACTGGCGAATTGCATCTCGCTCGCTCTCTCTCTATTTCTGATTGAACTGTACATGAAATCGGCAAATCTATTAATAGAAATAACCCTGTATTTCCGCATTTTCCAATGGGGTACAGGGTATAAAAACGCAGTTAACGAAATTCGTAACAAGTGGCTGATCCTGATCCTGATCCAGATCCATATCGAACTCTCTCGCTTATCCTGGTGCAATGTTTGTTTATCAAAAATTTGTAAGTAATTACTAAGCATGCCTAAGTTTAATATACTGCCTACAGCTACCGTTATGCAATAGTTTATATAGGTATAATATGAATATATATATATATATTAATAAATAGCTTGCGTGAAAACATAAACCTAAAACTTCTTCTAAAATTTCTTTCCTTCGATTCCGATTCCGCGTGAGAATTTAGCCCGTTTATATAACAAAACGTACTCAGGAGAAAAGATCAAGAAATAGAAATGGGAATGGAAATGGAAAGGGAAAGGGAAAAGAGAAAGTAAGCCCAATCCTAGTAATCCTTATAATGGTCTGTATCTGATTTATCCGATCTTGCGTTGCCTTCAGCTATCACAAAATGAAATACTAAGTAAAAGTATAACGATCGATGCTATATAGTATTAATGATAAAAAAAACAAAAAAAAAAAAGAGATGTAGAATTTATTGAGGCGATTCTTTTGCTATATATGTTTTAATGCTAAATTGTTAATGGGTTGGTTAGCGATTTGTCCATATTGGTATATTCTATATATATTTAATTTAGCACTAAAATGGTTCATAAAGCATTGCGACTATTGCTTAAATTGTTTGCATTTTGTTGGTGTTTTTTTTAATGTTGCTTTGTTTTTTATTCTCTAATTGTTTTCTAGGCATTGTTAGTGTTGCTGTTGTTGTTTGGAGTTTGTTGTTGTTGTTGTTGTTGTTGCGTTGTTCTAGTTTCTTGCTGTTATTGTTTATTTGTCAATTGGAAGTTGGCTTTAAAAATGTATGGAGCTTCTATCTATATAAAAATATTTCCTCTATGTGTGTTTTTGTTGCATGTTCCCAATTCTCGAGCTCCTATAAGGAGCACATAATTTCAACGCCACAAGACACTATATATATATATATGTATATATATATATATATACATGTCTATATGTATACTATATGCTGCGGTTTTGCTGATTTTGATAGTCTCAATACATGGTTTTCATATTTATTATTTGTAATTCATAGCATTAGGCAATTATCAATTATCGATATTTCTATAATTAGTATTAACATAATTTCTGGTTTTCTCTCTTTCGTTTGTTTTTGTTGCGTGTCTCTTTGCCTTACAGCTTAAATCAATTAAAAAATAGAAATAAAAAAAAAAACAAAAAGAAATAACCAAAAGTACAAAATAAAATAAAAATTATTACAGGAAAATAATTCAAGAAACTGATCCGCAGTTGTTTTTTATATATATATATATATCCAGTACAAGCAAAACATTTACATAGTTGCAATTTTTTAGTGGTATAAAGACGACTTAAATAAACAGGTAAAACAGATTCAGATAAATATATATGTGTATGATCTACTCTCTCTCTCTCTCTCTCTCTCTTTCTCTTTCGCTTATAAACATAGTTTTCTCAGATGCTGCATATAAGTTGGAAAAAAAACATGAAACGTTACACGTTAAAGGTATATATAAATTTAAACTATATATATATATTTATATATCTAAACTGTCTTCATGTATTTGATCAGAGTAGAGTCGTCTATGTGTCAATTGCACTATGTGAATATTGGATAAATAAGTTTGTTTTGCTTTCGTTTGCTTTGTTTTCTTCTTTCTCTTAATTTTGCTCGGTTCAAACAATGTTAATTTTAAAGTTAAAGTTAAAGTTAAAGTTAAATTTAATGTTAATAATAATGATAATGATAATAATAATGTTTGCTCTTACGGTTAGGCTTTAGTTTAATCTATATATGTGTGTGTCTATATATAAAGGTATATATATATCTGAAAACTAAACTAATATACGCGCTATGTGACAATCGAGTAATAATATTATCAATCATTAATCGTAACGAAAAGGTTTTCCTTTGCAATTAAACTAAAATGTGTGTATATATATATAGGTATATATAAAAGATATTGAGTGGGACATAAAAAACGGCGATATCTTGCTGGCAATTGCTCTTGCGCATCTCCAAGATAATCAAAGTAATCGAACAAATGGGAATTTAACTAATTTACAATAATTGCTAATTATGCGGAAATCCCTAACCCTAGGGTTATACAGTTAAACATCATTTGTGTGGTATAAATTAAGAAAAGTACATAACGATTAACACATAGTTTTGTTGTTGCTGTTGTTGTTGGTGTTGCAGGTGTTGCAAGTGTTGCAGGTGTTGCATTTTGGTTCTCCAGTTGCAAATGCCAACATCAGAAGTAATGCGGCGACTGGGATGCATTATTGTATTGTTGGTGTTGTCCGTTGTAATGAAACGAATTGTTGTTGCTGATGTTGTTGCTGATGTTGTTGCTGATGTTGTTGCTGATGTTGTTGCTGATGTTGTTGGTGTCGTTGCCGCTGCCATTACGCATGGCATTGGCATTGTTGTTGCACTAAAGCCGTTCCACAAACTTTGTCAGCTGATCGGAGGCATCGGGCAGGGCTCCGCCCACATTGCCAGCATTGACGCCAGCGTTGACGCCAACGTTGACGCCAACACCGACGCCAACGCCAACGCCGACACCAACACCGCCCACGCCCACGCCCACATCCTGGGGCACGCCCGGCAGCGGCGACTGATGATGCATGCCATGATTGTGCATGCCATCGTGTGGTCCCTGCGGCGCCGGCGAATGGCTGCTCATCACATGATGCGGCGAGGGCTGGGCGCGCGGGGAGGCCGAGGGGCCGCGCGGCGACGGCGCCGACCGGGGCGAGGGCGTTGGCTGCGGCGAGCGAATCGGTGGCGAGGAGCGCGCCGCCTGCATCAGCTGCTGTTGCAGCGTATGCGGTGTTGGCGGTCCCATCACATTGGCGCCCGGTCCACCGGGTCCGCCCGGTCCTCCTCCACCTCCACCGCCCACACCGCCGCCGCCTCCGCCAGGCAGCGTGTTCTGTGAATTGGCATTCGCCATGCCACCACCGCCACCACCCACAACCTGCATCATTTGTTGCTGCTGTTGCATGGGCTGCTGCTGCTGCTGCTGCTGCATCACTGGCGGCATCACACCGCCCATCTGTTGCTGTTGCTGCTGCTGCTGCTGTTGCTGCTGTGATCCAGGCTTGACCCCCGCACCGCCACCGCCGCCTTGCTGCAGCATGCCCGGGGCCGCCGCATTGCTCATATACTGATCCGATCCTGGGCCACCGCCGCCTCCGCCCACCGCACCGCCCACCGCGCCACCGGCTAGGGGCACACCCGCCACCGGCCCCGCACCGCCGGCATTGAACGCCCCGCCGGCTGCACCGCCCGCAAACTGCTGCTGGCCAGCGCCGCCAATGTGGGGGCCGCGTTGGCGCTGCGAATACGGGGGCGGATACTGATTCATCTGCATGTAGCGCATCTTGCTCCAGTTCTGGTTGGGCACCTGCTGGAGAATCGAAGATTGGTAAAGTTCGATTAATCGAAATAATCGAAATTCTAGCTCTAGGATTAATAGATTTGATTGATTTTTTGACGTGAATCGATCGAAAAGATCGATTCTTGAAAATTAAAAATTTGGACTGGGCAGATCAGTCGGACGGGCCCTATATTTTAAATATAATTTTATAAAACTATCAGATGGAGCGTAGCAGCAATTCTTCTTCTTCCATTTTGTGTATGCCATGCTTTACAGGCCGCGCTGCTGAAGGGCGAGCGGCGTAACGCCTGTAATATTGTTTCGTTCATATCTCTTGTGTTTATTGGCCGATTTAAATGCGCTTTTCAGGATAGGTAACTACTATACACAAGAGTATATATTCCGAGTTTCAATGTTCTATGTTCAATATTACGCTTGTTATTCGGTTTTTATCGATTAAGGCGTAAAGGGGGCGTGGCATGCAAAATTTGAAAAGTCTTATCTGTGTATGATATAGACCTACCAATTACTGAAGAGAGAATTCATATAAATAGCTTGGTGTCTTTTAAATTGGCGAATGTATTTTATTTCATTCGTTGTAGGCGGCAGGGGCGTGGCATTCAAGATTTGAAATAAACTTGAGCTGCGTATGGTATACACCTTTCAAAAGAGACCAAAACGGCTGCTTTAGCTTTTATAGTTGCTAAGATCTACGCACTCATCCAGACGGACGGACAGACAGACAGACATGGCTATATCGACTCAGCTCGTCTTCCTGATCAAGAATATATATAGTTTGTGGGGTCTGCCACGCCTCCTTCTGCCTGTTACATACATTCGCACAAAGTTATTAACCCTGTTTTCCCATTTTCAATGGGCACAGGGTATAAAAATGGAACCCAGCTGTAAGATTAATCGATTCAATCGATATTATGACGTCAATCGATCTTTTCGATTTTAAAGATAGAACCCAGCTCTAGAGAAAGAGGGGCAGAGAGGAGCACTTACCATGCCACCCTGAGCTGTGACGCCCGGGGGCAGATTGGGTATCATCATGCCCGCATTCTGCATGTTGGCCATACGCTGATGCGGTGGTCCCTGCTGTTGCTGTTGTTGTTGCTGCTGCTGCTGCTGCTGCTGGGCAGCCTGCATTAGGCTCACTTGCTGCTGCTGGCCGGGTCCCATTTGTTGGCCGGGTCCTGGGCCAGGTCCTTGCTGATTCATCATATGCTGCATTTGCTGCTGCTGCTGCTGTTGTTGCTGCTGCTGCATCACCTGCTGCTGCTGCTGCTGTTGCTGCTGCTGCTGCTGCTGTGCGGTTTGTGGCCCGTTGCCCGTTTGCATGGCGCCGCCGTTGCCGCCACCACCGGCAGCAGCATTGATCTGGCTCTGCTGCCGCTGCTTGATGATGGCCGCCATGATCTGTGGATTCTGCTTGAGGATGCTGAGTATGTGCTGATTGCTCTCGTTGGTCGGATTGTTCTTGATCTTCTGCATGATCTGCGCCAGCGTCTGGGTATTCAGCGGTGGTCCATTAACCATATTTGGGCCCGCACCGCCCGCACCGGCGCCACCGACGCCCACACCCTGGGCATTCGGTGGCCTGACGCCGCCAGTGGCGCCAGCAGCGCCCATTGGGGCGCCCATGCCCAGGCCATGCGGTGCACCACCGCCCATGCCCACACCGCCGACCACCGGCATTTGTCCGCCACCGACTCCTCCAACGCCGACTCCAACGCCCACTCCAACGCCCATTTGATTGGGCGGCATGCCCATCATCTGCTGCTGCTGTAGATTCTGCTGCATCAGCTGATTCGGCTGTCGCATGCCCTGCTGATTGGGCGCATTGTTGGCATAACGCTGTTGTCCAGCGCCACCGACGCCGCCGCCGCCGCCCCACTGCTCCATCGGCAGCAGATTGTTGGCGTTCAGCACATTGTTGCAGTTGGCGCCGCCGGGCAAGGGTCCGCCTCCAGGCACGCCCACGCCGACGCCCACGTTGCCGCCCAGCTGATTGACGCCCACGTTGCCGACCATGCCGCCCATGTTGCCCTGATTGGGCACACCGACGCCCATGGGCCGCTGCATGACGGGCGGCGCCATTGGCACGCCCTTGCCAAAGCTGCCGGCATGCGGCACCTGTTGGCGTGCCGCCTCCTCCTGCACCTGCTTCACCACCTGCAGCACATTCGGCGAGGGCGAGTGGCCGCCCGGCTTCATACCGATGCCCGGCTGATGCGGATGCGGCGAGGTCATGCCGCCCATGCCACCGCCGGACACTGGCGACGGCACCGGCACCGTCGATGGACTCATGCCACCGGCACCACCGGACGGCATTATCGCCGCCTGGCCGGTCATCACCTGCTGGCTGACAGCCACGCCTCCCATGCCCACCACGGGCACACCAGGGGCCACCACGGGTCCACTCACAGCCGGGCCGGGCAACGCCGCAGGCGCTGCAGTGCGCGACATCAGCGCGACACGACGACGCAGCAGCTGCTGTTGTTGTAGTCTGTGGCAACGAAAAGAGCAAAGGAGAGGAAGGATTAGAGAAAAATCGTGAGAATTTATGAATATAAAGGTCAACCAAATCCGGAAATTTTTAACTTGACTTGAACATATATGAGAGCAAGTGCTCTCTGGTTTAGGTTTCAATATGTTCGCGTAGTCGAATTGAAAATTTGTATATTTGATTTAACTACAGTAGAATCCGGTTATAACGACGCCGCTTATAGCGTCCGTCCGGTTATTGCGACGAAAACTCGATGGCTTGGTTGGTCCCCATACAAACTTATATGGAAGGGCCTCCGCTTAGAACAGAACGTCTCCGCTTTTAGCGTCAAACCGCTTATACCGACGAGATTTTTCACAATTCAACCGGATATTGCGACGTGCAGAACAAAAATATATGGACGGGGCAGATCAGTGGGACTGAGGCTACAGTCGAACGTAACCGACAGTAGGAGACCCTTTACTTTGAGTCTATGTACATACAAATATAATCAAAGGCACACACACTAAGCTATCCGCGTATCTAAGGCACACCACCCCCCTCTGCCTAGTGCGGCAAATTCTCCGCTCCATATTTTCGCTGTTTCTTATCTGATCGAAACAAAATTCACAGCGTCGATAGAGAATGTCATAAACTAGTTAAATACCAAATTACAAATCAATAGCTTGGAAACTGTGGCTACAGCAGCTTTTTGCGGTTTACGGGGGAAGGGGAAGAGGTATCAAAAATCTAAAAACAAACTCGTGCTGCTTACTGATTAGGAGAACCTAAATCCCAAATATGGTGTCTCTAGCTCTTATAGTTGCTGAGATCTAGGTGTTCATACAGACAGACAGACAGACGGACATACGGACAGACAGACGGACGGACATGGCTATATCGACTCGGCTTGTCGTCCTGATCAAGAATATATATACTTTATGGGGTCTGCCACGCCTCCTTCTGCCTGTTACATACATTTCCTCTTTGCACTAAGTTAATAGACCCTTTTTACTTTTTTAAAGTAAAGGGTCTAAAAAAAAAACTTTAAAGAGGAAAATTTGATTTCTTTAACAATGCTAAAAGAAGCAAACAAAATCATGGATTTTGTGTTTTTTCAATACGAAAAAGAAACAAAATCATGGATTTTGTCTTCCGGATATAACGACGTAAAATCGTCGGTCCCTTGAAAGTCGCTATAACCGGATTCTACTGTATTTGGTTTCGATATTCAATGCGCTTGTGGTCAAATGTTGCGTTGCACTTACTTTTGTTGCAGCTGCTGCTGCTTGAGCTTGTGCTTGATATTTGGACAGAAGGGCACCGGACACTTTTGCTCCTGACAGTGCTTGGCATGGTAGCAGCAGAGCGCGATCAGCTGCTTGCAGATGGGGCAGCCGCCGTTGGTCTTCCGCTTGCAGTTCTTGGTGTGCTGCACGACGCGCTTCATCTTCTGGCAGGAGGGTAAGCGGCAGTTGGCATCGCGACACTGGCAGGCATGCACCAGAGACTGGATGCAACGCTGTATGGACTGTTTGCGTGCCTCCTGCGGATTGGCCTGCTTGAGATCGGCTGGCGCCGATCCGTCATCCAGATCGAAGCCAAGTTTTTCCATTTTGTGCGGATGTCCAACCTTCTCCTTGCACACCGTGCACAGATCAAAGTCCTGCAACAAGAATATATGTAACAAATCAAATTTGATGTACTGATGTATTGATGTATCAGCATTACACTTACATCACAGACGGTGCAATGATAGCGCGTCTCCACCGCCGTCTTGCAGTTGTTGCAAGTGTAGACGAACTTATCCTGCCCCTGATTGTGCAGCTCGTACAGCATCGAGAGCGTCGAGAACTGCGCCCGCCTCAGCGATGAGAACTCGTAGTGCTTATCACGGGCCAGCGTTAGGAATGCATCACGCCCATCCATCAGATCACAGGTTAGCAGCGGATCGGGATCTTGTATGGGCTGTGGATTGCACAAATGGGCAATTCAATCAGATATGCTTGATATATTCATATATTGTTCAAATATCTATGCCCTGTACCTATTAAAAATGGCTAAAAAATTGGGTTGATCACTTTTATATACCCCCAAAGAGTATATGGGCATTTCCACAGAAAGGTCCACCGCGGCCAAAAAATTAAAATTTCTTAAAAATTATATTTTTAACATTTTTAACATTAAGAAATATTAAAATTTAACAGATTTGAAAATATCTATTATAATCTATTATAGTTTTCAAAAAATTCGAAAGCAAAGTCGCGAAAACGCATTTTTTGTCATTTTGACGTTTTTTAGGGCATTTTTTTTTTTGAAAACAGCTTCTCAAACAGAAGCATCATGCTCAGTCATTTGTTTTCAAAATCACTCCTGTTATGTAAAAATAAATAATTCCAATTATTTTTGTCAATTTAAAAACATTATAACCATTTGTTCCTTAAATACTTTCCAACAACAACAATAACAAAAACATACATAAAAATGGTCACGTGCCAAATGTCACGTTACAATTTTTTTAAATTGAATTAAAAAAAAAAATGCAAGTCATCTTTGAAAAAAATCATAACCATTTTGAAGAGGCATCCATGCACAAGAGTTTAAAATTTGTTGCATTAAAATATTGCCACTGGATTCGCTAATATTGGCGATTGAATTGGTTGACCTCAAATGCCACTACCATTTTCGTCCGGTGACAAATGACTTGAATTTTTCAATTTTCTTAAAAATGAAAAGTTACCCAAAATCAATCTTTCCACCAATGAAAGAGCTGATTAAATGATATATGTTAAGCCTTTAAAAAAAAAAATCGCTTCCTTTTTACAGTTATTTTACTTTAAACGCGTACGAATGTAGCGTGCGCGACTGTGGAAATGCCCATATATATTCTTGATGAGAGCAGGCAGCTAGTTTTTGTATTCAAATGTTGGATGCCACGCCCCCTTTAGCCCTAATCGATAAAAACCGAATAAAAAGCGTAAAATTTCTCTATTATATTTAACTATTCGGAAAATCTCATTGAAATCGGTTAATGAACACAGAAGTTATTAACGAAACGGTTATTAAATCTGCCACTCATAAAAAAGGAAGAAGAAGAAGCATTTTATAGAATTATATTTAAAATATAGGGTATAGGGTATTCAACAGTCGTTTGACTTATCTGCTCCGCCCATTGTGGTCTGAATATATTGCCCCAAGCACTTACCGCAAGACTTGCCGCCGATTGCGCCGAATGCAGGCGTATCACAAAGAAGACCTCCTTATGCTTCTCCATGGTGGCATAGATCTTGGCCGATAGGTCGTTGCCAGACTGATGCTCATTGGACTTTTTGCTGTTCTTGCGCTGTGCCGCCTTGGACTTGTTGGACTTTTTCGCCTTCTTCTGGCCCTTCTTCTTGCCATCGCCGCTGACTTCGTTGTCCTCGATGGAGAACAGCTGCAACAGATTATACATTTTTGATTAAAACCAACCAAAACTCAAGTCTTTTTGAGCAACTTACGTTGGCAGCGGCTGCTGCTTCGGCGGCCTCAGCTTGTTTGCGCTTCTCCTCCTCCTCTTGGTCGAGCTCCTTGATGCTCTCCTCGAGCACATTGGGCCAGAAATCGCCCTCGAAGTAGGGCAGCTCAGCCGCGGAGCCCAGCTTGTCCTCCATGGCCTGTTTGAGTATATCCTTGTAGTCCTGGATGATGCGCTCGATCATGCCCTTGTCGAGCATCTTCTTGTACCATTCCTGCAGGCGCTTCGGCTTCGGTATCTTCTGATCGGTCGGATGACAATGGAATATGTAATCATCACCCTCGGACGGCGGACAGGCCCAGATGTGTGCCATCGTATAGCCCAATTGCTTCACATAGTCCATGTACCCAAGCAATATCTCATGATAGACGGCCGTACGATATTGACGTGGCCGAAAGAAGTGCACGGAATCGAGATAGGCAATATAGACGCGACGCGTATTGGGTGCCGGACACTCGGAACCGTATTCCTGCACGTGCATGCCAAAGAAGCAAACATCTATGCCGTCGACCTCCTCAAAGGCGAACAGCGCCTTGGCGCGATACGGAAACTCGTTCATCATTTCGCCGCCCTCGACGAAACGTCGACGCATCCCGGGTTTAACTTCAACGCATTTATCGGATGAGGAGACAACGCGTATGTGCACCTCACCAGCGCCGGCTTCCTTCTTCTTCAGAAAGTTGTTGACGCGCGTCTCAATGTAAACCCCTAATTTGGTTGTGGGCAATCGTTTGGCATTGAATTTGTTCTCCTTTCGCTTGGAGTTCTTCTTCTTCAGGCAATTATCGCAGACAAAGCCACCGGGCCAAATCGAATCCAACCAGAGCACACAGATCTGATGCTGTTTACGTCCGCATTCCTGGCAATCGACAAACGGTTCCAGCTCCAAATGATCGTTCTTCATCTCCTTGAACTGATCCTTCTTGATTTGGCTATATGGGTTAGGGGTAGGGATAAAATTAACTACAACCAGTGAGCACGGAGCTACAGTCGGACGTAACCGACTTTAGTAGACCCTGTACCTTGTGTTTTCTTCGTTGTTTCGTATCCGATCGTAGTGCAATTCACAGCAATGATGAAGAAGGTCATAGACTACGTACCATTAAAACCTTAGCTTTAAAACCGAAAACTGTTTCTAAATTGTTTTTTAATTATCGGTCCAATGTGAAGAGTTATCAAAAAATGCAAACATATTTGATGTAATTGCTGCATAGGAGAACCTAAATACAAAAAAATTGTGTTGCGAGCTCTTCTAGTTTCCAAGATCTAGTTGGCTGTTTTTTTTCTTTCGCGGTTCACCCGCTAACCGCTAATGGAAAGAGATATCAATCTAAAACAAACATAGGAGAATCTACATACAGAAAATGGTATCTCCAGCTCTTACAGTTGCTGAGATCTAGATTTTCATACGAACGAACAGACGGACATCGCTATATCGACTCAGCTCGTCGTCCTGAGTCCGAATATATATACTTTGTGGGGTCTACCACTTATGCTTTTGGGTGTTACACACTAAATTAATAGACCCTTTTACTTTTTCAAAGTACAAGGTCTAATTAGAATCGAAACGAGTTTAGATTGGGCGTGTACTTACGTTTGCGACTGCAACGGATCATCGCCTAGGGTGACGGTATCCCCTTGGATCTCATTAAAGCACTTTTGGCAGAATGTGTATCTATTTGAGGCGACACCGTATTCCTTTAGACTGTTTGTTGTTGATTGTTGTAGATGGTTGTTGTTGTTTGTTGTTGTTGTTGTTTGTTGTGGTGATTTATACGAGAATTGATGGCGATGACGATGAGCATGATTACAATTACAATTACAATTACAATTACAATTGGACAGTTAACAATAACGAGACATAACCATAATGATACACAGACACAGACACATTTACAACAAATCAAAACAATTTAAATAAATATTATTATATATGAATATATGTTTTAGCAGTAATCGATGTATCGTTAGAATTTGCCGAAAAGAAGAAGAAACAAAAGAGATAAAAATAATAATCAGAATATGGCATTAGAATAGGTTTTTCTTTTTCCTCTCAAATTAATCAGAAAAGAATAACAAAATATATACATTAATGACAAACAAAACAATTTTGGGGAATTCCCCATCAAAAATACACCATTTCAAATGTATTCTGTTATGTGGCTTGTGTTAGTGACAGCTTAGCCTAAAATTATTCCACATAATATGTTACAATATCGAGCACTTTCCGTGAAAATATCGTAATCGATTCTACAAAATCAAAGATCGAACCCAGCTCTATCTCATCTAAAAATTTCACTATCTAATTCAACGTATTTACTGAGATATCAACCGATCAAATATATATAATAAATATATATTCAAACGCTTTCTAGCGAAAAAAAAAACGTTCTCCTGTAATGTTCGCTTTTGTCGCTTACGATTTTTACGCGGGAAGGGCTCGATACACTCTTTGTGTTAGTCTTTTGTTGTGCAGTGTTGTGTGATGGCATAAGGTACAGTAAACACTGAATAGTATCAACAACCAACAAATGGAGCACAACACAATAACAAAATTTCTGTTAAACTTGAGTTCTATCATGATTTATTTTATACCTAAGCTAATTCATATACATATCTCGGATTAACCCTCAACTCTATTTTTCTACGTTTTCCGATCGTAGAATTAATCGTTTCTATTAACCGCGACACCTAGAAAATCACTGCTCCAAAAATTACTGGCCTGCTAAGCTTTGAAAGTGAATTTTGAGTAGATCTGATTGTAAAAACAAATGTACATAATTTGTTTCAAATTAAAAAAATTTTAGATGCGTTCTATTCATAAATTAAAGGATGCCCTTATTTTATTTAGCAACATAATGAGGATAACTATATCAAAATTATAGGACATTTTCACTTTAGCTTGTTTCAGTTTATTATTGTGTCATTCACCAAATATTTTCAATTGGATTTGGATCCGGGAAGCTTGATGGTTCATTATTTCAACAGAGCAGTCAACTAAAAATTTCCTTCCTAAATATTTTCAATTGGATTTGGATCCGGGAAGCTTGATGGTTCATTATTTCAACAGAGCAGTCAACTAAAAATTTCCTTCCTAAATATCCCCAATAAAAACATTCCGGAAACCTTTTCAAACATCGAGAATCAACTTGTTTTCCATTCGAAAAAGCAAAAATTATACAAATAAGATCGGATAATTTTTCAAAAAATTACAATATGTATGCCCTCTAAACTACAATAGACTTGCAAGAATATTAGTGCTACATAAAAATGTGTCTGATTTTGAAAAGCCCCTTATAAAAGTAAATTTTCGGAAATAACTCGAGAGATTTGATCTCAGAAAAACTTAAGAATAATAAGCTATTTTCCTAACACGGTATCTCCTCTGATCTCTGTTCAACGCCTCTATTGGGGAAACCCCTAAAACAAGCAGTATTTGCCTGATCAGGGGCATTCCAATATTTGCTAGACAAAGGGATTATGTTATGGCACACTTAACACATATTAGTCATTTTCCTCAGGTATACTTCGACTACATTTATATGTATGTAGGTATGTATGTATGGGATCTGTGGCTGTGCATGTGTGCGGGTGTGTATGTGCATGTATTGTAATTATATCATCTATGTTTTGGGTGTAATCTTACCTGTTCTGATAGCTATAGTACTTGGCATCACGCGGTATGGTGCACAGTTGTTTGCCGTAGCAGCACAGCACCTGTGGATTGAAGGTGTACTTGCGACCGCAGCAATAGCCCAGAGCCTGCATCACGGGATCTATTTCTGCCTCGAATACCTCGGATAGCTGTAGTGGAAGATCGATTGTTATAGTTACATAAAACCCATCAAATATACAAAAACAGGTGAGTCTCGGTAAAAGAAGATTGCAAGAAATTTGTTTATGGGTAGAGCAAGCACCAATACCAATTGTATGTGGACGGACGATATGTGTGGAATGAGAAAAAATACACGCAATTGTTCTTGTAATTTGCTTTGCATACGAGAAAGAGCACTCACGTATACGAGCTGCTCATCCCATAAGAAAGAGCAATTGCAAATGCAAAAGAGCCACTGGTTTATAAGTTGAAATGTTATCCCATTGCCATTTCGAATTATCGAGACTCGATCGTACTTATGGTAATTGTTGCTTACCTTGGTACAGTAACGATAGACGCGCGATGTTTTGCGATTGTAGAGCCAGGCGTTGTCGAACATTAGCCAGACATCGTCCACATATTCCCAGGGATCGCTATATTTGCCATTCAGTATGTTGCTGCGTATTGTCCCCAGATCCATGGGCTTCTTGACAATCTCAAAGTAATCGGGTATACCCAGCGCTTGTGGATCAACCGGATAACGAAATGGCACTGACTCCGGCTCCTGACGATAAAGCTTATCTAGTGTAGGCAGCAGCGCTGTCCGTAGCTCCTCGGGATTGAATTCTGCAAAAGTAAATATTAAAAAATGTTATATCTTGCAATAGTACTTAAAAATAAACAAGTAAGGATGAGCAAATCAGACGGAAGGCTACAGAAAATAGCTCTCGGTTTGTAGGAGATGTGGGGAAGGTATCAAAATTCTAAAATAAACTTGATCAGCGTACAGCATAAGAGAGCCTAAATACCAAAAATGGTGCCTCTACCTCTTATGGTTTACGAGATCTCAGTGTTCATACGGAAAGACGTTGCTATATCGACTTGTCGTCCTGATAATGAATATTACATTCAATGTAAAAAAAATTAACATCCCCGGAAGTCATTACTTGAAACACAAAAAAAAAAATTACTTTAAATAATTACATGGTACACATGATCTTCTTATTGATCTTCGTTATAAACATTTTTTTTTCTTTTTTTTCAAATTGTTATTCAAAATTTCTAGAGGTTAATTTTCAGGCTTCTCTATAAAATCAATTTAAATATCTAAATGATGGAAATATATAAACCATAACGTCAATCCCATAATATCAAATGTTCTTGCATTATTGTTTGGTTAATAACTCCTGTGTTTATTAACCGGTTTCAATGCGTTTTTAGGAAAGGCTAATATAATAGAAGAGAGTATATATTCAGAATAATAACGTTATATGTTCAATAATAAGCTTATTGATCGGTTTTTTTTTTTGATTAGGGCTTAAATGGGTTGTGGCATCCAAGATTTGAAATGAACTTCATATGCAAATAGATTTGTGTCTCTAAAATTGGTAAATGAATTTTATTAGACCCTGTACTTTAAAAAAGTAAAAGGGTCTATTAATTTAGTGCAAATGACAGATGTATGTAACACCCAGAAGGAAGCGTGGTAGACCCCACAAAGTATATATATTCTGACTCAGGACGACGAGCTGAGTTGATATAGCCATGTCCGTCCGTCCGTCTGTCCGTCTGTCTGTCTGTTGTCCGTATGAACACCTAGATCTCAGCAACTACAAGAGCTAGAGACACCATTTTCGGTATGTAGGTTCTTCTATGCTGTACGCTGATCAAGTTTGTTTTAGATTTTTGATATCCCTCCCCATTCACCCACTAACCGCGAGCAGCCAACGAGATCTTGGAAACTAGAAGATCTAGCAACACAGTTTTTTGGTATTTAGTTTCTCCTATGCAACAGTTACATAAAATATGTTTAAGTTTTTTGATAACTCTTCACATTGGACCGTTAATTAAAAAAGAATTTAGCAACAGTTTTCGGTTTTAAAGCTATAGTTTTAATGGTAAAAATACGGGATTTGGCATGCACGTAGTCTATTGCCTTCTCCATCAATGCTATGAATTGCATTACAATCGGATAAGAAACAGCGAAGAAACCACAAAATACAGGGTCTACTACAGTCGGTTACGTCCGACTGTAGCTCCGTCCTTACTGGTTTCAGTCATTGTAGGCGTCAGGGGAGCGGCATCCAACATTTGAAATAAATTTGACCAGCGTACGTTATTTATCTACCTACATGTCAAAAATGGCAGCTCTAGCTTTTGTAGTTTCCGAAATAGTCGCGTGCATACGAACGGACAAACAGACAGACAGACATACATACAAGGCTAAACTTGCACAAAATATTTGCAAACCCAATTCTTCCGCCCTCGTTGTAGTGTAGAAACATCGCTGCTTTAAATCAATGGATTTTTCGACAGATCCAGCTAATTGTGGTTGCCAGATGAAAGCCATTTTTTTATTTTTCTTGCTTTAGAATAATTTGTTTGAGGACTAAAACTCAACTAGAGCTGGTAAAATAATATCGATATTATTGGGAATTGGATTTATGAGCCAATATCGATATTCGTCTTCGATATAACAATATGATTAGTGTTAAAAATTAATCGTACATTGTTTTGCAATACTGCCAACAAAGTATCGAATTATATTTTATATATTATTATAAAGCTATGTAGCGCTCTAATAAGTATTAATGTAAATAAACACATAAAGCGTCCTATGTATATACGGTGGGAATCAAGTTTTTTTGCAATTATGTAGTTTATAGATCCAACAACAACGGACAAAAGGTCGGGGAAAAAAAATGTAGGTTGGCAACCCGGACATATGGAAAAACTTCGAAGAAGAATATGATGATGTCAAAAATGTCGAAAATCAAATTTGCAAATTGAAGAAAATATGGAAGGAATATAACTAATTATGAAATATAAATATATATATATATATATTTTAAAAGGCTACTTATAACAAATTTATTATTTGACAGTTCAATTTTGCTTTTTACATCCTGTACCCATTGAAAAATGGTAAAAACTGAGTTGATAACTTTTGGAGAAAGGAAAACCGATGGGTATGGGGAATAGAGTAAAAATGTTGGTACTTACGGCATTTCTTCTTCTTGTCGCCGGCGGCTGGCGCTATGGGCTCCGGCACCACCGGCTTGGTGGGTTCGGTTTTGATTTTGATGTCCGCACCACCGGCAGCGGCGTCATGGCCACCGTTGATATCATCCTTGCCATCGAGGCCCGACTTGCTGGCGCCATCCGCTGGCGTCTCATCGACATCCATGGGCTCCGATTTGATTTTGATGTCGCCATCGGGGCCATGCTCCGCCTTGGGCTCCCGCTTGAGCATGCTGGTGCCGTCGTTGTTGACATTCTTGCCCTTGCCACCGGTGGAGCAGTCCATCTGTGAGCTGTCCCCGTTGCCGCCGCAGCTGTCGTCCATGAACTCCTTCTTGATCTCATCCTCCTGCTTGATGGAGTCCAGTTTGCCCTTGGAGGCCATGCCCCCGCCCCCATTGCTGCCGCTCGCATCATTCGCGCCCGGCGACGGCGTCTCATCATCGTTATCACGTGCCGCCGCCTCCAAGGCCGCCATCTGCGAGGACAAGCTGCTGGAGCTGCTCATCATGCGACTAGGAATTGTTGTGCTGCCAGCAACCACCGAACCGGTTGCTGCCGAACCCGCTCCTGAACCCGCTCCTGAACCCGAACCCGAACCCGAACCCGTGCTGCTGCTGTTCTCATTGCTGTTGCGACCCATCAGCAGCAGCGTGCTGCTAGCTGGCGTTGAGTTGCTGTTGTTGCTGTTGCCATTTCCGCTGCCGCTGCCGGCGCCCGCCGATGATGCCGCCGTCGAGTTGGGCGTGGTCACCGTTGAGGAGGCGCAGCTGAGCGGCGTATTAACCGTTGTCGTTGTGCTGCTACTGCTGCTGCTGCTGTTGGTTGTTGTGGTTGTTGTTGTGTTTATTGTGCTGCTGTTGCACGTGGCAGCCGCTGCCGCTGCCCCAGCCCCAGCCGCTGCGCCCGGCGTGCTGCTGGACGCCAGCGTTGTGGCGCTTGTGGCAGCCACCGGCGAGGCGGGTATATATGGCGGTGTGCAGGCGCGATTGCTCAACGGCTGCAGCAGGCTGCTGACGGAGGGCGGATTATTCGAGGGCGTGCCGATCGGTCCGTTCGACATGAAACTGGGCGAGGGGCTGGGGGCGGCAACGGTGCTGCCATTGCCATTGCCATTGCCAGCTGCTGTTGCTGTTGCAGTTGCAGCGCCGGCGCCAGCATTTAAGGCGTCCAAACTGTTGGGCGTAAGCGGCATATTGTTAAGCACACTGCCTGCAACTTGCTGCGACTTTTGCTGCTGCTGCTGCTGCTGTTGCATAGGTGAGCTGAAGGCGTTTGTCTGCTGCTGTTGCTGTTGCTGCTGTGCTATGGGCGTGGCATTGCTGAAGGGCGACTGCGGCATGAGCATGCCTTGCTGCTGATGCTGCTGCTGCTGCTGCTGCTGTAGCAGACGCTGCTTCATAATCTCGCTCAGCTGCTGATTCTGACCACCGCTGCTGCCGTTTGCATTGATAAATTGCTGCTGCTGCTGCTGCTGTTGCTGCTGCTGCTGCTGCGGCACTGGACTCGTCAGCACACCAGCTGAGACGGCGCCCTGCTGCGTGTTGAAGGGCGACAGCACCGGATTGGCGACCATGCCGCCCGGACTTGGACCCGGCGCTCCCACCAGCATGCTGCCCTGACCTGGCTGCTGCTGCTGTTGCTGCGGGAATTGCATGCGCTGCTGTATGGCCAACATGTTGCCGCCGGGGGAATGGCTGCGCATGTTGGCGGCAGCTGCCACAGCAACCATGTTCGGCTGGGCGCCAGCATTGGGCGCCTGTGGACGCAGCTGTTGTGGCAACATGCCAGCTGCATTGTTGCCAGCATTGCCGCCGGCAGCAGCGCCCATGGGACTGATGATGGGACGTACCCCGACGCTCGGCTGCTGTTGCAGCGCATTGTTGGCCATTGTTGTGGCAGCATTGGGGGCGCCCTGTTGCATTTGCATCAGTTGCTGCTGCTGCTGCTGCTGATGCTGCTCCTTGCGTTTCAGTCGCTTCTCCTCCAGCTCCTTCTGTATCTTGTAGATCTTCTCGGCCAGCAGATGATAGTACTCGGAACGCGACTTGGCCATCTCGTACATGTCCTTCTCCACCTTCTCCGCATACGAGACCAGATTGTGCATGCGCTTGTCCTGCATCGTCGTGGGATCCGATGTCGGAAAGATCGCCTGCACCAGTTTGTGCACCAAATGGTTGCGCAGATCCGCCGTAACCGATTCGCGCCAGTCTTTCTCATTCTCGACAGCGCCACCGCCGCCAGTGGAGTTGCCACCACCGCCGGCACCGCCGCCGCCGCCGCCACCTGCGCTGCTGCCGCTGCCTGGCGGTACGCCTGCAACTCCTGCAACAACATTGGCTGCTGTTGCAGCTGCAGCAGCATTGCCGCTGGTGTCCGCTGCCATCAGCACGCTGCTGCCTGCCGCATTATTATTGCCGGCGCCCGTAGCAACGCCAGGAACTGCATTGCCATGCACCTGCGCCTGCAGCAGCTTCAGTTTGCTCATCTGATCCGGCTGTGCCACGAGTTGTTGTTGCTGCTGCTGCTGCTGTTGCTGCTGTTGCTTATCGCCGCCCACAAAGTTGGCATTGTTGAAGCCAACATTGACGGACAACGGCGCTGGAATGTTGCCCAATTGCTGCTGCTGCTGCTGCTGTTGCTGTTGCTGCTGTTGATCCACCATGTTAGGCATCGCGCGTCTGCGTCCCTGCATCATCAGCTGGCCGCCCTGCGCCTGCTGCTGCTGTTGTTGCTGCTGCTGTTGCAGGCTGTTGACATCGTTGCCAACGGGCAGCACATTCTGGCCGGGCACAGGCACAGGTGGCATGGCGCCTCCTGGGCCTCCTGGTCCTCCTGGTCCACCTGGCTGCACACCCAGCACGCGCACCGACGCCGCTCCCTGCATGCGTATGCCGGCCATGCCCATGCCGCCTGCCACCGCACCCACCTGCCCCACAGCGCCCACCTGTCCAATGTTGCCAACGCCCTCGAAGCGTCGCAGCTCCTGCTGCTGCTGTTGTTGATGCTGCTGCTGCTGTTGCTGCTGCTGCGCCAGCTGCTGCGACATCTCAGCATTGCCCTTGGCGCCCGCTGCCTGTTGCTGTGGCAGCACAATCGCTGTGTTCTGTGCCCCACCGGCTCCCTGTGCCACCTGCTTGGCATCCACAACGCCAACGTTGACGCCCACAACGGACGCATTCTGCTGCACCTGCTGCGTCTGTGGCACTTGCTGCTGCTGCTGCTGCTGTTGTTGCTGCTGCTGCTGTTGTTGTTGTTGCTGCTGCTGCTGCTGTTGCAGTGGTGTGGCAGGCACGCCCGTTGCACCACCAGCACCGCCAGCATTCTGGAACAGCGAATGATTCTGCCGAAAGGGCAGACAAATGACGCAGTCGGCACGCTGGCAGGTCTTGTAGTGCAACAGAATCTGGCGGGATGAGGTGCAGTGTTGCATGGTGCAGTCCTTGCTCTGCTTGCACGTCGCCATATGCGCCAGCACCGCCTTCATGGCCTTGCAGTACGTCACGTTGCACACCTCACGATTCGGATTGAGGTTCTCGCGCCTGTTGCACTTGTGCGCGTGCAGCAGCAGCATCAACTGCTGCTGTATCTGCTTCTTGCGCTCGTCCGACATGCTGCCGGGCGTTGGTGCCGCAGACGTTGCCACGCCTACGCCTCCGCCCTGCTGTTGCTGCTGCGATGTGCCTGGTTGTTGCTGTTGCTGCTGTTGCTGCTGCTGCTGTGCATGGCCTAGCATTTGATTGGGCTGTGGTGCACGTGGTCCCATGGCGCCCTGTTGCACGCCCGCTTGCTGCTGCTGCTGCTGCTGTTGTGGATTCATTTGCGCATTGGCCGCCGCCAATTGTTGCTGCTGCTGCTGTTGCTGCTGAGGATTGCCGATTGGCGGCGCACCGTCGCCGCCCAAACTGGACATGGGCACCACGGTGCCGATTGGTCGATTGCCCTGTGGCATGCCGGCACTCATGTTGGGTGCAACAACGCGCTGTGCCATCTGTTGCGCCAGCAACTGTTGCTGCTGCTGCTGCTGCTGTTGCTGCTGCTGCTGCTGGGGATTGTTGCCACCGGGCGCACCATAGTTGCCAACACCATAAGGCATATTATTGATTTGTCCTGCAAGAAACAGATGTTGATTAGAGCTCAAATGTGCAACATGTTGCACTCACCTAGTTGCATATTGGGATTCTGCATGCGTGGGCCACCGCCGGCGCCGACCACGCCTCCTGGCCCATTACCGCCGCCCGCTCCGCCACCCATCAGATGCGGGGCACGCAGCATATGCTGTTGCCCCACCATGCGACCCATCATGGGACCGTTCTGCATATGCATGCCCTGATTGGGCCCACCGCCAGCCACGCCCACATTGACACCAACGCCCACGCCCACAGCACCACTGACCGTGTTGAGCATGTTGGCAGCGCCTGGTTGCTTCAGCGCATTCACCATGCCACCGCCCATGACGCCGCTGTTGCTCAGCACCATGTTGCCCAGATTGCCCTGGGCAATGGTGTTCATGCCTGGAAAGAAACGAGGATTAGCATCAGGATTAGTTATAAAGGGGCGTGGCAGCAACTCACCTGGTATGGCATTCATGCCATTGTTGCCGTTATTCGATATGGACATGGGCATCGCATTGACCATGCCCATCTGTGAGCCCACCTGCATGCCGCCCGTATTGGGAGACTGCAGATTTGGTGATTTGCTGCCCAACTGATTCATGCCCGGCACCACCATGCCGCCGCCGGCTTTGTTGCCCTGCTGCTGCTGCTGTTGCTGTTGCAGCAGATGCTGCAGATGCTGATGATGTTGCAGTTGTCGCAATTGATTGCCAGCAGCGGAGGCGCCGCCATTGCCGCTGCCATCGTCACCGCCACCGCCACCGGCGCCATTCATTTGGGTTTGCACTACCACACCAGGACCGGGTCCTTGGGCCGGCGGTTTATTGGGCCCTCCGGCACCGGTGCTCGCCGCTGAGGTAACAACGCTGACGCCGCCGCCGCCGCCACCGCCGGAGCTCAGCTGATCCGACCAGCCGCTGTTGGAGGACACCAGCTCATCCGGTAGATTGTCCTCCAGAAAGAACAGATCCGCTGTGGACAAAACAAACAGAGATGGTTAGAGATTGGGACCCACTGTAAGTTCATTTTGCGTCATTTGGAATGACGTACGATGAGCGACCGCAACAGACGCTCATATCATCCAAATGACATTGGTGTTTTTGCTGGGGATAAGCATTAGGATGAAGGTTTGTCATTTGAATGAAGGGGTTTGTTATTTATAGGACGTGGTTCGTCATTTGAATGAAGGAGTTCGTCATTTTCAGGATGTAGTTCATCATTTGAATAAATGGGTTTGTCATTGGGAAGAAGGGGTTCGTTAATTTGATAAAAGGGTTCGTCATTTGCATAAATTGGTTCGTCATTTGTAGGATGTTCATCATTTGGAAAAGTGGTTCGTCATTTTAATGAAGGGGTTCGTCATTTGCATAAATTGGTTCGTCATTTTGTAGAATGTGGTTCATCATTTTAATGAAAGGGTTTGTCATTTTGATGAAGGTGTTCGCCATTTGGATAAAAGGATTCGTCATTTCAATGAAGGTTCGTGATTTGGATAAAGGTTCGTCATTTTGATGAAGCGGTTCCTTATTTGGATAAAGTGTTTCGTCATTTGAAGGATGTGGTTTATCATTTAGAAGAAGGGTTTTGTTATTTGTAGGATGGGGTTCATAATTTGGATGAAAGGGTTCGTCATTTTGATGAAGGTTCGTTAATTAGATGAACTAGTTTATTATTTGAATGAAGTGGTTCGTTATTTGGATAAACTGGTTCATCATTTTGATGTTGTGGTTCGTAATTAGGATGAAGATTTGTTATTTGGATGAAATGGTTCGTTATTTGGATGATGTGGTACGTCATTTGAATGAAGTGGTTCGTCATTTGGATAAATGGGTTTATAATTTGGATGGATGGGTTTGTCATTTAAGTGCGGGTTCGTCATTTGAAACTTCGTTATTTAAATGAAGTGGTTAGTCATTTGCATGAAGTGAAGTGGTTCGTCATTTGAATAAATTGTTTCATCATTTGTATAAAGGGGTTCGTCATTTGAATTAAGGTTCGTCATTTGCATAAATTGGTTCGTCATTTTGTAGAATGTGGTTCATCATTTTAATGAAAGGGTTTGTCGTTTTGATGAAGGTTCGATATTTGAAGTGGTTCGTTATTTGGATGAACTGGTTCGTCATTTTGATGTTGTGGTTCGTCATAAGGATGGAGATTTGTCATTTGGATGAAATGGTTCGTTATTTGGATGATGTGGTTCGTCATTTAAATGGAGTGGTTCGTCATTTGGATAAAAGGGTTTATAATTTGGATGGGTTTGCAGGTTCGTCATTTGGAGGTTCGTTATTTAAATGAAGTGGTTGGTCATTTGCATTAAGTGAAGTGGTTCGTCATTTGAATAAATTGTTTCATCATTTGAATAAAGGGGTTCGTCATTTGAATAAAGGTTCGTCATTTGGCTAAAATGGTTCATCATTTGGATGATACTCGTGGAACTATAACAAATATGACACAAGTGCGGGGGCATTGGGGCACTTACATGGATCCATTTTGACCCGCTTCTGTGGCGGTTCGTCCAAGTGATCGGTCATCATAAATGTTAACTTGTTGCTTGCCGCTTAGCGGCAGCCAAACGCTTGTCCTAATGGCAAAAATGTAGCTTAAGCTGCTGCTGCTGCTGCTGCTGCCTTCGTCTTGGCCTTTGTTTTGTTGCAACAAAACTGTTGCCTGTTGCAGTTGCTTTGTCTGTTGTCTTGCGAAGAAGAAGAAGAGGCCAGTTGGGAAGATAATTGCAAATGAAACTCCAGTTTGTTGTTGTTTGTTGTTGGTGTTGCGTAGAGAGATTTCACAGTAGACGTATGACAAAATATTTGTTTTGATTGCTTGTTGTTGTTTCAAAGTTCTCGCGCAGTTGCAGTTATATATACAGATATATATATATATGTATATACGTTGTATGTTGTATGTTGTATGTTGTATGTTGTATGTTGTTTGTTGTTTGTTGTTTGTTGTATAGCTTCAAATGTTGCAAATCAACACATGCTTAGCAAATTGTTCTAGTAAATTGTTGCATAAACTTGCAGAGGTTCTTTTCAAATGCGACTTCTTTGTTATTGTTGCAGTTGTTGCAGTTGTTGCAGATGTTGCAGATGTTGCTATTGCTCCTGTCGTCTGCCGCTGCGACGAAGACGACGTCGACGTCGTCACCGCGACCGCGACCGTGCCAAAGGAGCACGTCGCTGATAACCTTGCCTCGCCGTTGAGATCGTTGTTGTTGTTGTTGCTGTTGCTGTTGCTGCTGCTGCTGTTGTTGCCGGCGTGCCATGCGCCTTGGGGCAACAACGTTGTCCGCCTGGGCCTTTGAAGCCGTTGCCCAAGCTTCAAATTCTGCTGCCTCTGCTTGATGTTTTTGCTTCTGTTGTTGCTGCTGTTGTTGCTGTTGTTGTTGCTGCTGTTGTTGCTGCTGTTGTTGCTGCTGTTGCTTGTTGTGTTGTTGCTTGTCATACAGCAGCAGCATGCGCGCGAGTGCATTTTGTGTTCAAAATCTCGCCGCCAAATCCAACAAATTGGCCGAATTTCAAAAAATCGGCCTTTGGTTGGGTTTGCTTTGCTGCTGCTTTAATACAAATTGGAAGCTGTTGTTTGTTGTTGTTTGTTGTTTGTTGTTGTTGCAAGCGAAGTAAGCAGCCGAGTGTGAGGGGGGGCGGGGTGTGGGGTTGTGGGGGGGAGGGAAAGAAAGTAGCAGCAAGCAGACGATGGCAGTCAGCAAACGCGCGCGAAATTGTTTGCATTTGCTACTGCCGCTACTGCCCGCTAGATGGCGCTGTTCTTGTTTTTCTTTGCTGCTGTTGCTGTTGTTTGTTGTTTGTTGCTATTGTTGCAGCATTTTGTTGTATGCTGCATGCAAACAATTTAGTTCTTGCGGCGCCTGCTTGCAAACATTGTTTATGTTTATGCCGAGCTCTCGTTGATTGTTGATTGTTGTTGCTTGTTTGTTGTTTGTTGTTGTTGTTGATTTGGTTAAAATGCTTTTACATGTTTAAAATGTTTATAGTTGTCGTAGCTGTTGTTGTGCCTTATGCTGATTGTTGTTGTTGCTGCTGCTGCTGTTGTTGCTGTTGTTCTTTTGTTTACATTCATTCGCGTTGCATACAACATTGCACATAACTGTAACAAAAAAACATAACAAAAATGCTTAGGCTTAGCGCACTAATACTTCCACACTTCCACACAGAATATACACAAACACACAAGCACACAGATAAACGCGCACACAGACACACGCACACACGCACACACGCTGTCAGTTTTGTTTTGTGAATGACCTATAAGATTCACAATTGTAATATTCACAATATTTATATACGTATTTATTTATTTTCTGCCAATATATTTGTGGTAATTTATTTATTTATTTCTTTTGATAATTTTCGTTTTTCATGTTTATCCGAATGCGGCCGCCTTTGCCGCCTGCTGACCGCACACAAAACTCGCACTCGCCGTTTGCCGTTTGCTGTTTTCTGTTTTTTAGCTGCCTTTGCTTGTGTTGTTGTTGCTGCGCTCGCTACTCGTTGCTTTTCAACACTCGCTCGCTGCTGCTCGCGCTATCTCGCTCACACTTGCTGCGCTCTCGCTCTCACTGGCGCGCGCGCGCGCTCTCTCTCTCTATCTGCGCTCTCTCTGTATGTGTCATGAATTGCTTTATCTGTGTGTGCGCTCGCTGTATCTGTGCATCTGTATCTGTGTATCTGCATCTGTGTATGTGCGCACTTTTACTTGGCCAACACGCACGCACAAATTGTGCCAACAGCGTGCACAAGTGCGCGCAAATTTTTGTAAACACAAAAAAATAAATATAAAAAAAAAATTAAATAAAATAATAAATTAATTAATTAAAAAATGCACATGAGCGGCGCTGGCAGCATATACTCTGTAAATTTTTTTTATTTTTATAAAAGTTGCAAGTTTGTATTTATTTTGCTTCCGCATACGGACCGGCGGCCCCATTACACAGCCAGAGACAGACACAGAGACAGAGACGGAGAAGCAGGCGAAGAGAGAGACAGCGACAGCAGCTGAAGCTTTTTTAAAGCTCTCTTCTGGCATACGTTTAGCTGTAGGTTGGCTGATTTGAAGCGAGTAAAACGCCATACACACACACACGCACACACACACACACAAAGCAGGCGCGCGCCCAGCACACATGCACACAGTATTTGAAACGTATCTGAAACTCGTACGAGACGCGGCGACGTTTTCTCTGCACACACACACACACACGCACACACAGGCACACAGACAGAGAGGCAGAGAGGCGAAGCCAGCGAGACGATAATTCCAACGAGTGGAGAGAGAGCGCGCGAGAGAGCGTCGCTGCATTGGTATTGGTATTTTCACACTGGTGTGCATACACACAGCACGGTATGGCCAACGGGTGCGAGCAGCATTGGAAAAAGAAAGAAAAACAGACGACAGCAAATATATTCCTTTTTCGTTTCGTTTCGTATTTTTTTTTTGTGTCGCTGCTCGTCCGTTTTCTTCTTCATCGTCGTATCAAAGTTTTCTATTGCAGAAATTTTTGTGTTGTAGGCGGAATTTTCATTTTTGGCGGCGCACACAAAAATCGCAAAATTTTTGCCACAAAATGCGAAATTCGCAACAATTGCAAAGAAAATTATAAAAAAATTTCAACAAATTTGTGCACATTGATTGATTTAAAAAAAAAATTAATTTCACATGGCATTTAATTTTGTGGGATTCGTTGGATTTTCGTTGAATTTCGCATTTTTACCATTAATTTTTCACATTTTCCGTTAATTTATGAGAATTTGTACAAATCTTTTTTGCAACACTAAAACAAAAATTTTCAGTCCGCTTGTGTTGCAGCAGAAAGTCAACTGATTTCGCGAACGAGTAGCAACAGAACTAGAAAGAAAGACTGAAGCTGAAGCGACTGCGACATCGACAACGACAACGAAAACGGAACGACAACGGTTGAGAGCGGAGAGCGGAGATGAGAGCAACGCCAGCCGGACAGTCTAGCGAGTTGGCGATCAACAGCGCACGCCCGCTCACCGTGAGAGCCGCAGTGCCGTAGAGCGCGAGAGAGTGAGCGTGGCTGCCGAGAGAGCGCCATGGCACAGCGAGCAGTGCTGCCAACTTAGCTGCTTTCAGAATTTCATTTTCAATAATTTATATTATTTCACATATTATTATAAATTTTTTTTTATCAATTAGATCAGTTTCTGGCATTATTCCGCAGTGCTGCAGCATTGCCAATTTAGGTGCTCATCATAAATCTATTCAAAATTGTATACATATTCATTTTTAATAATTTATAGTTCACATTTTTTTAAATAATTTTTTTGAACAATTCGATCAATTTCTGGCAACACCGGCAACCATTGCTATATTGAGTAGTTCTGCCATCAGCGTTGCCAATTTAGCTGATTTCAGTATTCTTTCTATGCCTATATCATTAATATGTTTGAAAAAAAATATATATATATTTATTTTTAATAATTTATAATGAATTACATTTTATTATTAATTTTTTGATCATTTCTATTTTTTTAATCAAATATGACAATTTCTGGCAACACTGGCTTAGCTGCTTTCAGAATTTTGATTATGCCTATATCCTAAATCTGTTTGAAAAAATATATATTAATTTTTAATAATCTACAATAATGCACATTTTAATATTAATTTTTTTAATCAATTTCTGGCAACGCCGGCCACCACGAAAATGACGCTTAAGATATTTACGCGGGAAGTGCACGATATATATGTACATACGTATGTACATATGTATGTGTGTATAGACTTTGCGCCATTTACCATGCCTCCTTCTGGGTGGTACACACATTTTTTCATGGCTAACTTAAGAAACCCTTTCGCACTTTAAAGAAATATGTTTTTTAGATTTATAATCATAAGTATAATTCAAAAACTGCATATGTATGTATGTATGTATGTTTGTATGTAAGTTGGCCACGCTTACCGACAGCTTTTAGCTATGTACATAGTACGTACATATGTATGATTGTTTTCACCATAATGAGAAGTTAACTTTGAATAGTCCACGAACGATCGGCAATTGTTTAATTCTTTGTATGACCTTAGATAGATATTATTAAATACTATTATTGATCTGCGTTTTAAATATGCAACTCAGTTGAGCATCAGCGATGATGATGGTCAGACTAGGGTGTCAGCATAGCAAAGTTTTATCGTTTAGTTCCGACTCAGTTCATTTAATCGGTGTCCGAACTGACCCGAAGAACTGGGTTCAGAGCGATGTTCAGTGCCACACAGCTATATTTTACATACATTAAAAAATTCAATTTTAAAACTGTAATTACAAAAAAAAAATTAATCCAAAACGCGAATGTGTTTTGTGGCTACTTTTCTATTAATGTGGTAATTTAAAGTTAGTTACTGTGGCGTTCAATAAACAAAAAGAAGTAAATAACTGAACTTTTAAATCGAGCGACGACACAACATAGTGTCTGAAAAAGTACTTTTTATACCCTGTACCCATTGGAAAATGGGAAAAACACGGTTAATAACTTTTTATTGTTTTATATCGTAAATTAAAAGGAATTGAGTTAATTGACTCATAGATTTATTTATGCAATATATCGATTGTTGATTAATGCATTAAAATATCAATGTTTTATTGAGGCTAATATCGAGTTTTTTTCTCAAGGATAGACTTCAACTTCTTGATTTAATCAGTTAAATTTTAGTGCTAGGATAATATCTATATAACCGATTCGAAGCTAATATCGAAAATTTCGAGGAGGTTTTTGCGCTTATCCATATGAACAGCGTTTAAACAATATCATTTGAATTATTCACGGAATATGAATGAGGAGAAGAATACATCTAACTCATTTGCCGATTAGACAAATATAACGTCAATATTACCAATTACTCATATGTATATATGTAATGAATTTATTATATTTTACTATGGTAGAAGCTACTATATACATAGTAATAGTACACCACAAAAAAAATTAATAAACAATTTTATATTTCTACAACAAGAACAAAAAATTCTAGCTTTGTATTCTAGTTAATTTTAGCTGTTTAGCTTGGCATTTCTGTCAGCACTGAGAGTACGCTTTGGAACACATAGTCGTTGTTAGGCGGCGTGCGACTTGTGAGTAAATGAATGAAATGAGAGACAGAGAGAGAGCGAAAGAGAGCACAGCTAGATAACAAAACAGCGAGACTTCGCAGTGTTGTACAGTGTGTGAATGTGCATGTTTTCAACGCTACGAGAAATCCCAAAAAAATCAGTATTGTCGTCCCTGTCTGGCGAGCAACTGGTCACACAAATATTACGGTTTAAATTCAATAAAAATGTAAATAATAATAATAAAATTACTATTGAATTAAAAAATAAATTTCTACACATTTAGCTGGCCATGTTTATTATACCTTTTATTAAAACACACACTCACACGCACACACATGCACGCAACGACACAGATATAACAGAGATGGGAAATCAATAACTACACACACGCATAGCGTTGCCATGCATGCAAGCGGGACAACTAATGTGTGCCAAACAGCGAGATAGAGCGCAGCGAGTAAAAAAAGAGAGAGAGAGAGAGAACTCTACCATGAAATTCATTTCCTATTGAAATTGCCGGAGCAACGATTAAATAAAATACTTAAGCGTTTTTTGTTTTTTAATTACAATCAAATTGGACAAACAACAGCTCAAAAAACGTAAATTTTTTAAATGCAATTTTTTTGCATGCATTTTAATTTTCCTACCGGCTATTTACGCACATAAAAACAAAAACAATAACATTAATCCAACACAAGCGCAAACTTTTGCTCTATGCATGTGTGTAAGTGGTGTATGTGTGTGCATGTGCACATATGTCTGTATGTTTGTACGATATCGCCTAAAATTGCGCCAATTTTATTCCACAAGTCTGAATCTGTGCTATAGCTTTTAAATTAAACGAAATGCATCATTTTCATTATTATTTTCATTTTGGCCAACAAACAAAACGTCTCAAATCTTAAACATTTTATTAAAACAATTTGCAAATTGTTGTTGATTGTGGCAATAAATTGGATGCCTACAACTAAAAAAAAGCACATTTTCAATATAAATTAAAATAGATTAACTATAATTAATATAATCCAATACAATTATTTAAAATATATACAAAAACAGCTGGATAGATAAACAGCAAACTAACGAGAGTGCCTCAAAAATGCTGGTCACACTTTTGGGCGGTCGTTTAATCTGAAATTCAAAAAATTTGCTTTATGCGGCGAAATTCAATAAAATGTGAACATAAATTTCAATGATTAGACCCTGTCATTTGAAAAAGAGCAAAGGGTCTATTAGGTTAAGTCAACACCCAGAAGGAGGCGTGGCATATATATAGTTGGGGTAAATGGGGTATATGTTTGTAAATTAGCTTATGCGCAACATGTTTCTGTTAGTTTTTGTTTAAACTATTTCGTAAAAAATGTTCCTTACTTTTTGATACCCTGTACCCATTGAAAAATGGGAAAAACAGGGTTAATACCTTTATCAGAATGTATATAACAAGCAGAAAAAGGCGTGAGAGAGCCCATAAACTATATACATACATATATTCTTGATAAGGATGAAAAGCGGAGTCGATATAGCCATGTCCTTCCGTTTGTCTGTATGATCACTGAGATTTTGGAAACTACAAGAACTAGGACATTGACCTAACCTAGGTTTATGCATTATACAGCTCAAGTTTATTTCAAATTTTGGAAGCCACGCCCCCTTTACAAAAAAATTAATAAATCCCACAGAACATTGTAGTTTTTAACATTAAAGGTCGAATAACAAGCGTAATATTTAACCTAAAAGGTTATCGTTCGGAATTTATACTCTCTTCAATTATATATAACTATTCTTGAAAGCGCATTGAAATCGGTTAATAAGCACAGGACTTTGTAACGAAACAATATTTCAGTAAAAAAAATACTGCAGTATAAAATTAAGAAGAGTCATTGCTGCTACGCTTCGTGCGACAGTTTTATAAAATTATATTTAAAATATAGTGTACAGGGTATTCTACAGTCGGACTGATCTGCTCCGTTCAAATTTTATTAAAATAAAACTTAGTCTACTTAACCATATTTACGGTTTACAATGTTTGTATATAAATAGATTGCTATCGGGTGCGTCTGACTAATCCGTTGCGACCCTACTGTATTTGTTATGCCATGCAGCATAGAGAATGATAAAAAAAAATAGTATAATAATGCGTGTGATGTGCGTAATAGGCAGAATGAGATCTGCCTTAGTCCATAAAGTATAAGTACATATAGGCTAAACTTAAGATCAGGTTGACGAGTTGTCTAAATGTATAACTGGATTTCGAAAACTATTGAAAGGCACCAAATGGTAGTACTTAAAAAAAATCAGTGGGCTGTATGATATGGGTCAGAGCTGCGCTTCGATTCGATTTAATTGTTTTTTGTTTTTTTCACGGTGATTAAATCGATTAATTTTATTTGGGAATCGATTTAGGGATTTCTTGTGAAATTCAAACGAACCCAGCTCTATTATGGGTGCATCCGACTGATCAGTTTAGTTTGGAAAGATTTACTGAGGTTTAAACAATAATTGTTATGGATACTATACTACTATAAATAAACAAATAACCGAGCAAGCATTTGGAAGTTCACTTTTACAATAAACGCCTTGATGCGTCTTGTTCGAGTCGTTAAAATGATTGAAATATGATGCATATTATTATATTATCATAAATGAGAAAATGAATGAAAAATGTCTCATAAATGTGCTCAAAATATGATTGATGAAATAAAAAATAATAAAAAAAACTAGAGGAAATCAATCGAAAATGGATTATACAGTTGACCGTAATGTGATTATGACTTCAAAACAGGTCAAAATTTAAATAAAACATGAGTCGAAAAAGATTAGAATTCGATCAGATCAGATCAGATCAGATCTTATTTTGAACAGAAAGAAGACTCCAAGAAGACACAAACTGCTTGCTGGCAATTGTCGGATTAAATTAACTATTTGGAATGTTTCTGGGTGATGATGATCGATCGGGAAGTGGGCCTATTTAGATGACAATAGGCGCGTCCTCCGTATACTGCTTGTTCTTGCGCCTGCGATTCGATTTGATCTTGCTGAGCACGCTGTACGCCTGCTGGATCTCGATGAAGCGCTGATGGGCAGCCGGACGCAGTGCCTCGTCCTTGACCTTATCGGGATGATGCTCCTTGGAGAGCCGTCGATAGGCGGCCGTAATATCCGCCTGGGATGCGGTGGCGCTGACGCCCAGCACCTTGTACGAGTTGCGTTCACCATCGACGTCCATGCTCTCCATGATCTCGCGCCAGATCTCGTACCAGCCATGATGCTGGGCATACTGATAGGTGTCGTGCAGCGCCTGCTTCATGTCCGTCCACCAGGCGGACGCCAGAAAGTTGCGCAGCGCCTCGTGTATGGGCACCTCGCCGCCATCCTCGTCAGTGATGGTGCCATTGAAGACAATCACGCAGCCCCACAGGCTGAAGTAGATGCACAGCGCGCCGGTGAACTTAAGGGCGCGCTCGGTGGCGCCACGTCGGCGGGGTGGGGTGCGGCGCCACTGCTTGGCCAAAGCATCAAAGGCCAAACCAGAGACGAGCGCCGTCAGCAGCAGTGAATAGGTCTCATCGTAGATGAAATAGCGCGCCGGATAGGCGACAAGGGCGCCCGCAAAGCTGGGCCACCAGACGCCGCATTCGCGTCCCACGTTGCCCACCGTCCAGACGCCCAGGGAAACGCACAGTGGGATCAGCCAGTGCAGCCAGCTGAAATCGATGCCAGCCGTCACCGTCGGCGGTATGGCCGAGGAGCCCAGCTGCCCAAACAGATAGCCAATCATGATCTGGCCCAGAAATCGCTTGGCCGAATACGGCGGACGTGGATGCGCCTGCAGCTTGGCCACAAACAGCTGCACAAAACGCGGATCCTCATTGGCATCGCGCACATACGCCGGCAGCTCGAAAATGTCGCTCAGCCAGCCGATGCCACAGTAGCCGCCCAGCGTGCACCACCAGAGGAAGGCGTGGCGATCCCGATGCAGATACAGATGATGCAGCCCAAAGATGCCACCAATGCACCACAGCAGATACGCGATCAGCAGCGATTTCTGTGCTGGCAGCGCGTTTGCTTCTTTGCCACTGACGTGTACATTGCTTGGCCTGGGGGCGTGGCAGCTGTGGGCGGCCAGGTCGCTTTTGGCCTTGTTCAAATTGTTGGTTTGCTGTGTGCCCATGCTGCAGTGGGGGAGAGACAGAGGAGAGGATTTATAGTAGCAGTAAATAGCCAATTAAATGCTCAAGCTCACCTGCCGTAACCCATTTTTGACTTTTATTGGCCCGCTTTCAAAACTTTCTCTTTTTGTTCTTTGTTAGACTCACGAAATGAAGCAAAACTGCAGCGCTGCTTAAATCATATTCTGCACGCTTTGACGCGATTAGCTGCCTGTTCTATTTGGCACAATTCTATTTTCAATTTTTCTTTCAGTTATATTCCGCTCTATAATCGTTATTTACTTGTTGCCTCTTCGCTTTCTTTGTTGCTTGCGGCTAAAATCAAACGCTGAACTGGCTTACGATGAACGCAGTCTGGCAACTCTGCAGACCAAAGAGTGCTGCCAATCTAGCCAGTGATCGAGCCACATTTATCGATTGCTTTCGTCGCAAAAGCAGCGCGCGCAGTTTTAATTTTTTGTTCGATTTCCTATTCATTTTAAGTTTTTTCTTTCACTTTACTTTAAAATAGTAAGGAATGTAAAAGGAAATGTGCGTAACAGGCGTGGCAGACTCCAAACTATATATATATATTCTTGATCAGGATGACGAGCTAAATCGATGTAGCCTTGTCTGTCTGACTGTCCGTTTGAGTGAACGCTGAGATTTTGGAAACTATAAAAGCTAGAGCAGCCATTTTGGTTGCTATCGGTAGATGTATTCAATACTCGTATTCAATACTCAGATACTCACGTTTTTACGCATATGGAGGTGTTTTCGCCTGGATATTTTGAATACGGCTTCGGTCGTCAGATTAATACCGATTGGTCTTTTCGAATCTTTATTCATTTGCGCAGCTGTGTCGGGCTTAGTTTTTTTTTAATTTGCCGTAACACTCGCTTCTGGATGGGTCTTAAACAAAATTGGCTTTTTTCCCGCTATGTTTTTGACACGTTTTTGTCCATATTTTGGCGTATATTTTTAAATTTATCAACTTGAATGCAAAGTTCTGGTGTAGTTTTACGATGAGGCACCATAATTCGTATAAAACACTCGGTTTTTTCAACCATACATATTGAAGGACCGTCATCTATGAACCGGTTCAAAAAAAAGACCATAATCAGGAAAACCTAAAACCTAACATTGAATTATTAATATTACAACCTTTATTGAATAGGTGCATTACTTACATTTTAATTAGAGACGATGGACCTACGAAAATGGCAATGAATTTACAAATAAAACGTAAAAAACGCAAGGGTCAACTAATTGATCAACCCTAATGGAGCTACATTATCAGTCGTAGAGCACCCAATATTGTTTGAAACCAAATATTTTTTTTATATTATTACTAACAAGCTAAATATTAATGTTCAGTAAAAAAATTACACAAATCGAAGTGCATTATTTATATAAAACCAGATATTCACAACTTATAGACAACCCGTGATCCACTAGTTGAGACACTGTAAATAATAATAATAATAAAGCCCACATAACCTCGCACTTTTGAACCTAGAAAGTTGAATAACAAGCGTATTATTCAACATAGAATGTTGTTATTCTAAACATATACTCTCTTCTATAATATAAATTTATACTAAAAAGCGCATTAAAATCAGTTAATAAACACAGCAGTTATTAACGAAACAAATTTGAAAATAAAAAGTTGAATACCAAGCGTAAGATGGAACATCGAAAGTTGTTGGTCAAAATATTGAATGTATACTCTCTTTTATTGCATTTAACTATAGTATTCTGAAAAACGCATGTTTGTATAAAATTATATTGAAGATATAGTGTACAGATTATTCTACACTCGGGCGCGTCCGACTGATCTGCTATAGTTTTCTGCCAGCATTAAGGAGCCAAGACATGCTACTCACCTTTATCACATCGGCTTCACGACGCTGGAAATTTGGACGTTTTTTCAGAGTAATGCCAAGATATTTTTGTGCATTCTATGCCAATATAGCAAATAGATCTCCATGTAAAAATAACCCTGGAGAGGTGTCTTTTCAAAGAATGCAGTTTTCGAACTACATGCGCAATTCTGAAATCTTTTTAAATACATCTAAAGCAGAAATTGAACAAGACGAATTTGTAAATGTAATTTTATTCACTCACTAAAAAACGTGGTTTAGTTTAATTTGACACTGAATTCGCTTATGATTAAATGTAGAATATCTACAAAGAATTGTCTTACTGAAAATGTATGCAATACCGACAAAATACTTGCTTTTAGTAGCTTACAATCTAGTATTATTAATATTAATATTATTATTATTATGTTATGTTATGAGAAACAATTAGAATACTTTAAAGATGCGCTTCCCTGCTGGGTGAATAAATAAGTACGAGACATGACATAGAAAACAACTACAAAATGAACACTTAATTACACTGGCCGACAAAAAAATCCTTTTGATTTAGCCCATTTTTTTTAAGTGTATTTTGGGGCGCTGAATTCAAAAATTTGACACTAAAAATCATCCAGCCGTCCGTTCTCCAGTTATCGGGCGATATACCCTTTTTCGATGGCAAATTTATCGTTTAGACTACTATAAAATTTGTAACATTAGTCAGAATTTCGTTATTATTGATTAAGATGTAAGATAAAAGCTGTTCCCAACTTTTTCGTAATACATTGTAAGATTGTAAATTTTTCCACTTCAAAAATAAGATTTGATTTGTATCTATAATATTATATATATTTAGATAATGTACTTAAAAAAAGTACAAATAGATCTATTAGGTTAGTGCAAATGGAAAATGTGTGTAACGCCCCAAAGCAGGCGTGGTAGACGATGAGCTGAGTCGATATAACCATGTTTGTTCGTATGAACACATAGATCTCAGTTTTAGATTTGTGATAATTCCCCTCATTCAAAACCTATTCATATCATAATTTCCCACAATTTTAAAGCTAAAGACTTGGATTTAGCATGTACGTGGCTGCATTACAATCGGATAAGAAATAGCGAAGAAATGCCACAGACAGTTTTTATAAATGTATGTCAGCGTCACAGTTTGAAAGCTACAGACTTGTGATTTGGCATTTACGTAGCCTATGGTATTCTCCATCAATGCTGCGAATTACATTACAAATGGATAAGAAACAGCGAAGATAAAGCAAACACCTAGAACTTACAAACTGTAAGAGCTAGAAATTAAATTGTTTGGTATTTATGTTGGTTTGTATATGCAGCAATCGGATCAAGTTTGTTTTAGTTTACGATCGTATTAGAAAACAGCGAAGTTAACTAATTATTGATTTAGATTTTATGATAGTCTAAATTAGAGCCGAACTTCGATTCGATTTAATCGATTTTTTCGCTCAATGTAATTCAGAGTATGCTACTGTCGGTTATATCCGACTGTAAGCTTCCATCCGACGGATCTGCTTCGTCCTTAGTTGTTTTTGCATTGCATTTTTTCGATTAATCGATTAAATCGATTTTTTTCGTTTAATCGATTTTTTATAATTCGATTGCAACGATTTTTAGACGTGAATCGATCGAAAAGATTGACTTAACAAAACGAAAGATCGAACCCTGCTCTAGTCCAAATGCACTCACCATCGAAAAAAAGCTATATACTGCGATATCTGTAGAACGGACAATTGAATAATTTCGTCAGCGATCTCAAATACCTGAGAATCGGGTGTGAAAGCTTCAATAAAATGTGTCGACCAGCGCTACGAAAATGTGTAGATAATCTGTGGAGCAAAATATGCGAATATGGGGATTTAGTTGTTCTTCTTTTTGGGCTTTTTGGGGTTACGTGAACGCGACTTAGCCTTGCACAGGGGGCAGATGGGGGCGTTGCGATGGATCTGCTGGTGGCAGGACAGACAGGACTTCATCGGAGGCGGCTGCTGGCGCAGATTCACATTGAAGTCCGAGCGGAACGACGGATGGTGTCCGATGCCAATCGAGGGCGTCTGCTGCAGCCGATTCGTGGCCGGCGGCGGCGGCGGCGGTGCAGAGAAATCGCTTTTGCCCAGACGTGCGGCGGCCACGGCCGCAGCTGCGGCGGCGGCGCCGGCGCTAACCGGAGCACCGGGTGGCGCCGGTGGCATGAATGCATGCGCCGGACCCCCGCCGCCTCCGCCTGGGGGCACGGCAGCGACACCGCCGCCGGCAGCGCCCGCTGCATTGGGCGCCAGGGCGGTGACCGTTGCCTCCGGCATTAGAGGATGGCGGGCATGGGGCCGGGCCAGGGATGTGGGTTGGCTGCCGGCGGCAGCGGCAGCGGCGGCAGCAGCGGCGGCGGCGGCGGCTGCCGACTGGGCGGCTACCTTCAAAAAGTTGGTCTGAAAGCGATCCTTAGATATGGGACTGCCCTCCTCCTCGTGCAGATCGCGCAGCGGACTAAGCCCGAGATATTCGCGTCGCATGTGATCGATCTGATACTTGAGCGCCAGATACTCCTCGTAGACGCGATTGGCCATGTCAAAGGAGCGCGTTTGGTTCTCCTTCGTCTGCTTGATGATGTTCTCCATGTCGTTGATGTCCGCATGAATCTGACGCAGCTCCTCCACGTGCGACATCTTCTCCTCCAGCAGGTGCTCCATCTCCTTGCGGTACTCGTCCAGGCACTTCTCCTCGTCGTCGCTCAGCTTCACCTCCTTTATGATCCGCACCTTCAGCTTCTCCAGCGCCACCGTCTTGTCCCTAACATCCTTGATCGCCTCCAGCTTCGCATAATAATGCCGCTCATTGCAGCTGGAGATCTCGCTGGTGGCCATTTTGTGCGCTCGCTATAACTGTATTTGTTTTATCGTTTTATTTTTACGCTTTTCTCTGCTCTTTTCCACTGCTCTCAACTCAAAATCACACTTTGCAGTCCAATTGCTTTTTATTTTTGTACGCTTTTTTCACTCTCGCTTTGTGTATTTCGAGCAGGGATGGGTTGCTGTTAGAGCTGACTCGTTCGGTTCACAGCTGGTTCAATTGAACGGTTCCTGAAACTGAACTAGGGAATTGTGGGCCTAATTGGAGTGCAAAGGGTAGTTCTAGAAACAGTTAAATTTAATTTCTAAAATATCTGTAAACAAATATAAAAATAAAGCAAATATAAAGCAATTTGGAATCTTAAAAATTAATATATAATATTTTTTAATAGAATTTCGATAAACTTGAGTAGAATTCTGAATCATAGGTAATCGACAACGCTGGTGCTGGCCTAACTTATTTCCAGAAAAGAAAGATTTACAACAAAATTAATAAAATAACAATGGAATAATAAAAAAAAGTTTAATGCAATAATTTTAAATAAACATAAAAATACATGCAAATTATCAACAGAAATATAATCAATATGTAAAAACCCCTTATAAATTGATCTACTAAATGTCTGATAAATATAAATAGAATTCTGAAACCGGCTAAATCGGCAAATTCATTAAACCGTTCGTTCGTATACTAGTGAACTAAAGAACTTGATCCTTAAAGTGAACTATTATGAACAGGTTTAGTAGAAGGGTTGATTTGGTATATCGTTTATTAAATATATCGATGATAAAAACTTAAAATATCATATTCGATAATACATGTTTATACTTTTTTATATACAATTTGTTACTTGCAAATATTGGCTTATTTTATTAATGTAATTTTCGTCATAAACTGCATGATGAAATAAATTTTATAATTTAAGAATAACAGCAGCGATTCATAGTGCCAGGGCAGCGGACGCTAAATATCGATATCTCCATCTACTCAAAATGAATCGATAAGTAATAGTGACGAAATATCTGTAACGCTGCCGTCACTAATTTTTCAATCAGAATACCGGCCAAATTCTGTTGGGCTTAATACAATTTTGTTAGCTGCTTGAAATGGAGAAAACATCGAGTGAGTCTGCTCTGCAGGAATTCTGCATTCGCTATAAATCGGGGGCTCCCAAGTACGATTGCGTCACAGACGGGAAGGAGGGCTTTATTTGCACGGTGTCGGTGCTGAACAACGAATCCTCCGGCAAAGGTAAAAATTGCATTACATTACATTATTAAAGTTAAAAACGGTGTTCAAAGAACTGCGTGCAGTTTTATTTAATTTGATTTTGGTTTTTCCAAAGTCGCTGTTGAAGCAGCGGCACAAAAATTCGGCGATCCTCAGCAGTCGCAGTTGTCGGCAGTGCTGCCATATTTTTAGACCCTGTACTTTAAAAAAAGTAAAAGGGTCTATTAATTTAGTGCAACTGACAGATGTATGTAACAGGCAGAAGGAAGCGAGGTAGACCCCACAAAGTATATATATTCTGACTCAGGACGACGAGCTGAGTTGATATAGCCATGTCCGTCTGTCTGTCTGTCTGTCTGTCCGTCTGTCCGTATGAACACCTAGATCTCAGCAGCTATAAGAGCTAAAGACACCGCCTTTCCGGATTTAGGTAGTCAGCTAATGCAAGCAGATCAAGTTTGTTTCAAACTTTTGATATCTCGCCTCCTTCATCCGCGAATCATCAAAAATCTACACATACCTCAATAATCTCGAAAACTATAAACGCCACAGCAGCCACAATAATTGCGTTACAGACTTGTAATTTGGCATGTACGTAGTCTATGGTATTCTCCACCGATGCTAATAGTTTATTTATGATTTGTATTGGAAATAGCGAAGATATGCAAGAGACAATTTTTTTCAAAATGCATGTATGTGCCACTGCAGCCACAATAATAAAGCTACAAACTTGTAATTTGACCTGTACGTAGCCTATTGAATTATCCATCGATGCTGTAAATTACATTACAAACGGAGAAGAAACAGCGAAGTTATGCAGCAGTAAATTGTTTTATAAATATATATAAGCGCCACTATAGCCACAGTTTAAAAGCTATAGACTTGGGATTTGGCATGTACGCAGCCTATGGCATTATCCATCGATGCTGTGAATTACATTACGAACGGAAAAGAAACAGGGAAGATAGATCAGACAAAGAAGCCACCTAGATCTTGCAGACTATAAGAGCTAGAGATATCATTTTTTGGTATTTAGGTTTATCTATGCAGCCATCAGATCAAGTTAGTTTGGGTTTTTTGATAACTCCGCTCATTCCTCCGCTAACCTAAAAACAAATTCAGCTACAGTTTACAGTTTTAAAGCTTCAGTTTTGAAGCTAAAGATTTAGGATGTGGCATGTACGTAGTCTATGACAATCCCCATCGATGCTGTGAATTACATTACGATCGGATAAGAAACAGCGAAGAAAACACAAAGTACAGGGTCTCCTACAGTCGGTTGCGTCCGACTGTAGCTCCGTCCTTACTGGTTTAATATGCACAGGGTATAAATATATTCTACTTATCTGCCCGTATCTGGTTTGATAATTGCAATTACATGTGTACTTATTTACAGGTCCTTCCCAGCATGACGCCAAGCAACTGGCTGCCGCCAACTTAATGGGTATAATTGGCCAAATGCCTGAATATGCCGAGTATATTACTTCTGTCAGCACTGAGGCTCAGAGCAGCGTTGAGCATCTGGAGATGGACATGGAAAAGCTGACGGTCCAGAATCGGGACTGGCTGCAGGTGTTGAAGGAATACTGCGTACGCATGGAGACGTCGGAGCCGATTATGGAGATTGTGGAGCAGAGCGGTTTGCCCGAGGCGCCCCAGTTTGTGGTATGCTGCACAGTGGCGTCCATCAAGCGCTACGGCAAGTCTGATAGCAAGAAGATCGCTTGGCAGCGCGCTGCTTGCCTAATGATGAGCGTCATAGAGCAGGCAATCAAGGAGCAAAATGCGTTCCAGGCGATCCATGGGCACCTGGGGGTGCTGTTGGGTAGTCTCCTGAGTCATAAGGAATCGGAGCGACGTGAGTCGTATCAAGAACCCGTAAAGATATGCAATAGGCACGATTATTTTACACTGTATTTCCCTGAACTGAAATCGGCTGCCCTTGCGGTCTTGGCATCGGATGAATACCCAACTGCCAAGGCCAAAATGATAGCTGCAATGCAGGCGCTGAAGTTACAGTGCCTCGTTACGCAGATTGAAGCCGAGTGCCCAGAACCTTTTCTAACGGTAGAAATTGTTTGCGATTACAGCCCGATTATCATGGGTGCAGAGAGCTCCGTATACGGCGACGTTAACGATTATCTCAAAGATATGCTGACGTAAAATCCGCAGACCGATGGAATGACATCTTTGTATTAGCATACATATAAGACTGTTTTCAAGGAATACTGAAAACCAAATAACGCAAATCGAAGGTGTCTAATAAACCAATGATGTGCCTTACATCTGAAAAACATACCAAAGCAAAATTTTATTTATTCATCACATCAAGCACAGACGTCTGTTAACTTTGTACAATTTCATATAGTTAAAATTGGAACGAAACTGCGAGACAAACAAAAAAAAAAACTACAACTAATTTGGATTTTCTGAGATTAAGGCTAATAGCAGACCAGGATAATGCGCAACAAATAAACATAACTATAAATTTATACAGTAGAATCCGGTTATAGCGACATTCAAGGGACCGACGATTTTACGTCGTTATATCCGGCAGTCGCACTATCCGAAAGGAGCAAAAAAAATTTTTTTTTAAATTTTATGGATGCCATGTTCGTAATAGGTTTTAAAATAAAACAAATTAATTTTTTAATCAAAACAAAAAATTCAATACAGTAGAATCCGGTTATAGCGACTTTCAAGGGACCGACGATTTTACGTCGTTATATCCGGAAGACAAAATCCATGATTTTGTTTCTTTTTCGTATTGAAAAAACATAAAATCCATGATTTTGTTTGCTTCTTTTAGCATTGTTAAATAAATCAAATTTTCCTCTTTAAAGTTTTTTTTTTGTTCGGCACGTCGCAATATCCGGTTGAATTGTGAAAAATCTCGTCGTTATAAGCGGTTTGACGCTAAAAGCGGAGACATTATAAGCGGAGGCCGTTTCATATAAGTTTGTATGGGGACCAACCAAACCATCGAGTTTTCGTCGCAATAACCGGACGGACGCTATAAGCGGCGTCGTTATAAGCGGATTCTACTGTATATAGAGTTGATTGCAGTTTCGTTCAGATCAGCAGTAACAAACGCCACTAGGTATTGCTATACCCTGTACCCATTGAAAGATGGGAAAAACCGGGTTAATACCTTAATGCGAATGTATGTAACAGGCAGGAGGAGGCGTGGCAGACCCCACAAACTATATATATTCTTGATCAGCGAGACGAGTCGCTGAGATTTCGGAAACCATAAGAGCTAGAGCAGGCTGGCACCCATAACAAATAAAGGAGAAGAACCATGGCTGCTACGCATCGTGTAAAAGTTTTATAGAATTATACATATTTAAAATATAGGGTACATGGTATTCTACAGTTGGACCCGTCTGTTCTGATCTGCCCCGTCAAACGTTTTTTTTTTTGCATGTTGGGTATTTGTTTTTTTTTTAATTTAGAATTAATGCTAATTAATTTACAAAGTGTTTAACATACTTTATTATTAAGAATATTAAATAAAAATTTATTAGTTCACGTTGAAACGAGACTGCTAAGAAAATCTGCAAAAATCATTTCGATTGTTAGCCAATTGAGGTTTATAGCAAGCAAAAAACATATATGTATGATATGATAGGAATGATGATTTATTGATTACTTTATAGCTTGGCAAGTTACCAAAAAATATAAATATAAATAAAATACGGCGAAATAACTATTCTGGGATGCATCACTCAGCATGAACAGGTATTATAGGCTGTTTACACTGAGCCCGAATCACGAAATAGAATATTCTTCCATAAGCCCTCTGTGGGTAGAAGAAGAGCCGAATAATCCAAGATTCGACTATTATGCTGAAGGTGTGGCCGTATCTTGCCTAGTATTTCGATACAATTTAGTATTTTCGAAACAAAAATGTGGCATATCAATAGCAAACAGCTGTGTACTACAGCTAATAAATTTAAAAACGCCCGCAAATATAAAATGACTGAAATGAAAATAAGTGAAATGAATGATAAAAGCAAAAATTTAAATGGGCCGATTCAACATTATTTCCAAATGAACCATTTTAATTGTTGTTACGCATTTTTATGCACTGTACCCATTAAAAATGGGTGAAAATTTATATTTTATTTTACAACTTGTGATTATACCTAAGAGCGCATTCAAATCAAAAAAGATTATAATGTAACAATATCGCAGTTTTTGTCTAGCTCGCTTTCAAAATGCACATAAATTTGCGCGTTTTCTTGTTTATTTACGTTTGAAATGGCGCGTTTTCTTGTTTGTTTACGTTTGCGCTGGCCGAACAGCTGGTCGCGTGATTCGATTCTTGGTGTAAACACCCGAATCACGTTTGGAATATTCCGCTCAGTGTAAAAACGCTATTAACATTTGAAAAAACTAAGATGGCAAATAGGGGTGGAAAACAATCGATGTTCGGCCGCAGTGCGAAACAAGCGATAGTATCGATAGTGGCATCGAATGTGTTGCAGCTCTATCGCATTGCCTGCCGGAGAAAATTGTTGTTTCATTTTGTTTTCAAAGCTGAAACGCAAAAATACAATAAAAAGTGAACAATGGAGGCGCCAATCCAGCACGAGGACCTTATCAAGCTAAAGAGCTTCATCGATTTCGTCAACTCGAATCCCACGGTGCTGAACATGCCGCAGCTGCAGTTCGTCAAGGATTTTATTCACAAGTTTGGCGGCGAGGTGCCCGAGGGAAACTTCCAGATGCCCGAAACCTGGGTAAGTGTGTGTGTGCCTGTGCTTGTGTGAGTGTCTCGTGCTGCTGTGTGTGTGTGAGTGAGCTGATGCATGCATGTGTATGCATATATATGTACAGTATGTCAAGAAACTGTTTACACACTGCAAAAACAAAATATTTTTTGACTTTGCATGGGAAAAATTGCGCCTTTGGTTAAGTTTTTTAAATTTTTTTAAATGCAGAACTATTATATAGAGTATTCTTAATAAGTATGTACAAAAATAAAAACAAAATAATGCAAGGAACAATTTTTAAGCAACAAATTATGAGTTTACACATTTTTGACACTGTCAAGAAACTCTTTACACACTTCAGTTTTCTATTTTGTTTTGTTCTTTTCCAAGAAAAAACGGTACTTTGCCGTTGACTGTGGTTATGCACGTTGTGCTATGATTGCATATCTTTAGATTTAATTTCAAAATCTGGCTAAATACGCATCAAATTGATCAAAATACCCTGTTTTTTTGTTAGTAAACATGCCTGGAGCTAGATTGACCTTTAAAGTGACCCAACTGACTTATTATAATCCCCAAATGGGAAAATCCGTACCTGAGCTAGTGGATATATTCTGTGTATCGCGAAAAACAATTTTAAATGTTTTAAATAGAGCCGAAAATGGTGCCGGAGGGGGATGCAAAGAGTGGAAAAACAGGATTGAAGATCGGGCAGACCGCCTAATCATGCCTAAGGTCCGTCAAAACCCCCAAATCTTGACCAGAACCCTTGCTCAGAATTTGGAGGAAGAATGTGGCACAGTCGTTTCGCACGAAACTGTCCGCCAATCAATGCTACGGGACAAATTCTCTTCAAGAGTTGCGCGGAAGAAGCTGGTGCTTTCGGAACCCAATATTGAAAAGCGGATAACTTTTGCTGTAAACATGAGCAGCAAGCCAGACAACTACTAGGATGACGTCCTATTCTGTGACGAAACCAAAATAATAATGTATTACGACGATGGAACAATCAGAGTATGGCGCAAGCCGTTATAAGCCTTAGATCAGCCCAACATCATTCCGACAATAAAATTTGGCAAAGAGTATTTGTCCCGTAGCATTGATTGGCGGACAGTTTCGTGCGAAACGACTGTGCCACATTCTTCCTCCAAATTCTGAGCAAGGGTTCTGGTCAAGATTTGGGGGTTTTGACGGACCTTAGGCATGATTAGGCGGTCTGCCCGATCTTCAATCCTGTTTTTCCACTCTTTGCATCCCCCTCCGGCACCATTTTCGGCTCTATTTAAAACATTTAAAATTGTTTTTCGCGATACACAGAATATATCCACTAGCTCAGGTACGGATTTTCCCATTTGGGGATTATAATAAGTCAGTTGGGTCACTTTAAAGGTCAATCTAGCTCCAGGCATGTTTACTAACAAAAAAACAGGGTATTTTGATCAATTTGATGCGTATTTAGCCAGATTTTGAAATTAAATCTAAAGATATGCAATCATAGCACAACGTGCATAACCACAGTCAACGGCAAAGTACCGTTTTTTCTTGGAAAAGAACAAAACAAAATAGAAAACTGAAGTGTGTAAAGAGTTTCTTGACAGTGTCAAAAATGTGTAAACTCATAATTTGTTGCTTAAAAATTGTTCCTTGAATTATTTTGTTTTTATTTTTGTACATACTTATTAAGAATACTCTATATAATAGTTCTGCATTTAAAAAAATTTAAAAAACTTAACCAAAGGCGCAATTTTTCCCATGCAAAGTCAAAAAATATTTTGTTTTTGGAGTGTGTAAACAGTTTCTTGACATACTGTATGTATGTAAATACTTATTGAACTTTGCATTTTTGGGGTTAGCAGCAAATGCCCCTTTGGCGGCGACGCCGGTAGCAAGGGCAAAGCGACGGAGGCGCCTGCCGCGGATGCGCCGGATTCGGAGGCCAGCGAGCCGGAGGATTCCGCATCGGAGCCGGAGTCCGACATTGAGCTGGACATGGAGGGTAAGCGAGCGCAAGGGGCGGTGCAAATCAGTCGGACGTGCCCGACTGTAGAATACCCTGTACTAGAGCTGGGCTTCGATTCGATTACGATTCGATTTAATCGATTATTTTTTTGTCGGCGATTAAATCGATACTATTTTTTGTTTAATGGATTTTTTCGCGAAATGTAATTTTTTTTTTTTTTTGTAAAATTCAGCGTCTGCTACCGTCGGTTACGTCCGACTGTTATCTTCCATCCAACCGATCTGCTCCGTCCTTAGTTGTTTTCGTTTGTTTTTTTAACAAATTGAATTTTTTCGATTCATTCACTTTTATATCGAAAAGATCGATTCTACAAAATCAAAGATCGAACTCAGCTCTACCCTGTACCCTATATTTTATATATGTATATTTTTATAAAACTGTCTCACGAAGCGTAGCAGCAATGCTTCTTCTTTTAACTTTTTATGTGTGGCAGCTTTAATGGTCGCGCTGCTAGAGTGCGAGCGAGGCAACGCCTGCAATATTGTTTCGTTAATAACTCTTGTCTTAATCGAACTTTTCAAAATAGTTGAATATAATAGAAGAGAGTATACATTCGGAGTAACAACCTTCTATGCTCAATATTACGCTTGTTATTAGGTTTTTATCGATGGCGTGGCATCCAATATTTGAAATAAACTTCATCTGCATATGGTATAGACCTTACAACTACTGAAAACAGCATTTACGTAGATGGATTTGTATGAGTTTAATTGGTCAATGAATTCTATTAATGTTCATTGTGGTCGGAAGGGGCGTGCCATCCTAGATTCGATATAAACTTGATCTGCGTGTGGTAAATACCTTTCAAAAATGACCAAAACGACTGCTCTAGCTCTTATAGTTTCCGAAATCTCAGCGTTCATACAGACAGACAGGCAGGCGGACTCGTCTTCCTGATCAAGAATATATATGTATAGTTTGTGGGGTTTGGCACGCCTACTTCTGCCTGTTTCATACATTGTGACAAAGTTATTAACCCGGTTTTTCCCATTTTTTAATGGGTACAGAGTATAAAAAACAAAGAGAAACAAGTAAAGAGGGAGCAGATCCGTCGGTTGGCAGCATACAGTCGGACGTAACCGAATGTGACCCTTCTATCGATTTGTCCGTTACATATCTTCGCCGTTTCAAATACTATCACAATGCAAAATAGAAATTTTGGGCAGAATGGGGAAAGGTATCAAAAATCGAAAACAAAACTGATCTAACTGCTGCATAGGAGAACCTACATAGCAAATATGGACAGACAAACTGACCGTCCTGTTGCAAAGTATATAAATATATTCTAAATCTATTCTGTGTTTTTCCAGGCGTAATTGAGGCGGACGCCGACGCGGCTCAGCCGATGGGGGACAGCGGCAAGGCGCCCACTGATGAGGAAATGGATCAGGCTGGCGATTTGCGTGGCCAGGCGGCTGCCGCGTACAGCGAACAGAAATTCGATGAGGCCATCAGCTACTACAGCAAGGCGATTGAGCTGAACCCGGGCAATGCCCTGTACCATGCGAAGCGTGGCCAGGCGTATCTGAAGCTGAAGAAGCCGAACGCCTGCATCCGGGACTGCGACAAGGCGCTGGAGCTCAACTGTGACTCGGCGGCGGCGTACAAGTTCCGTGGGCGCGCCCATCGGCTGTTGGGGCAGTTCGAGGAGGCAGCCAAGGATTTGCGGCAGGCGTGCAAGCTGGACTTTGACGAGGAGGCGGACGAGTGGCTGCGCGAGGTGACGCCCAATGCCAAGAAGATCGAGCAGCATCGCATCAAGCTGGAGCGTCGCCAGGCGGAGCGCAAGATCAGGCAGCGTCAGCGTGCCCAGCGCAAGGCCGCCAAGGAGCAGGCCAAGCAGAGTGCCGCTTCTGGCGCCGGCGCATTTCCTGGCGCTGGTCGTTTTCCCGGTGCTGGCGGCATGCCGGGAATGCCTGGAATGCCTGGAATGTCCGGAATGCCCGGAATGCCGGCCGGCTTTGATATGGGCGACTTGTTGTCCAAGATGAAGGATCCGGAGGTTGCGGCTGCCATGCAGGATATATTGGCCAATCCCGCCAACATTTCGAAATACGTGTCGCATCCAAAGATCTTTGATTTGATCAAGAATTTCCCAGGGATGTTCCCAGGCGGAGGCGCCACCGCTGACAACGAGGATGCGGAGGCCAAGCCAGCTGCCAACGAGCCAAAGGCCAAAAAGGAATCGCACGACATCGTCGACGATGGACTCGATTAGAAATATGCAAAGCAAAACAACACTGAAAAAAAAAAACACTACAGAAGCATTACACATAAGCAGACACATGAAAGCGAGCGAGACTTTAGAAAGGGAAAGCGAAACGGAAACGGAAATGGAAACGGAAGATCCAACTTTAATTCAATTCATTATTTTTGTTTAACCTTTTTTGTAGCAGCTGATGAACAGCTTACGACATAACGACATCTAGTTGAACTAATGATCGCTAAGAAGTAAACAACGTGAAGCAATTAATAATGAAAACAAAAAATAAAAAACATCTCTTAAGCATAAGCAGCAACATTCGGCAGCGAAAATCATAATATTAATGCAAAATTGTACTGATCGTAGGGATTTGATTATTTATAAGAAAAAGTGTGCATTTATGGGCCACGCAGCTCCACACACATTTCGCATTATGCATCAACTTGGAAATGTATCCAAATTTATCTGTAGATCAACCATTTTTGTTGCGAGATTCCAATAAACTATTTGCATTCTCTATTCTCCCTCTCTCTTCGTCCTATCTAATCCTATATGCATTATACACTTCAAAATGAAACATAAATAAATGAAAATCGAATTGATATGTTTTCTTATTTTCAGATTAAATTGGCCAAATCCATTTTCACAAAGATCCATTTTATTTAAAGATCAAAGGTCTCACGAGTGCCATTAAAATAAATACAGTAGAATCCGGTTATAGCGACATTCAAGGGACCGACGATTTTACGTCGTTATATCCGGAAGACGCACTATCCGAAGGGAGCAAAAAATAAATGATTTTTTTTTATTTTATGGATGCCATGTTTGTAATAGGTTTTAAAATTAAACAAATTAATTTTTTAATCAAAACAAAAAATTTAATACAGTAGAATCCGGTTATAGCGACTTTCAAGACTTTGTCCCGTGGCATTGATTGGCGGACGGTTTCGTGCGAAACGACTGTGCCACACTCTTCCCCCAACTCCTGAGCAAGGGTTCTGGTCAAGATTTGGGGGTTTTGACGGACCTTAGGCATGATTAGGCGGTCTGCCCGATCTTCAATACTGTTTTTCCATACTTTGCATCCCCCTCCGGCATAATTTTCGGCTCTATTTAAAACATTTTAAATTGTTTTTCGCGATACACGGAATATATCCACTAGGTCAGGTACGGATTTTCCCATTTGGGGATTATAATATGTCAGTTGGGTCACTTTAAAGGTCAATATAGCTCCAGGCATGTTTACTAACAAAAAAACAGGGTATTTTGATCAATTTGATGCGTATTTAGCCAGATTTTGAAATTAAATCTAAAGATATGCAATCATAGCACAGCGTGCATAACCATAGTTAACTGCAAAGTACCGTTTTTTCTTGGAAAAGAACAAAACAAAATCGAAAACTGAAGTGTGTAAAGAGTTTCTTGACAGTGTCAAAAATGTGTAAACTCATAATTTGTTGCATAAAAATTGTTCCTTACATTATTTTGTTTTTATTTTTGTACATACTTATTAAGAATACTCTGTATAATAGTTCTGCATTTTAAAAAATTTAAAAAACTTAACCAAAAGCGCTATTTTTCCCATGCAAAGTCTAAAAATATTTTGTTTTTGCAGTGTGTAAACAGTTTCTTGACATACTGTATACGCCGATATTTGAAGAACGAACAATGGAATATTTAGAACCTAAAAAAAGAACTCTTAAAAAGTAAAGGGTTTATTGACTTAGTGCCAAGAGGAAATGTGTGTAACACCCAGAAGGAGGCGTGGCACATTCCACAAAGTATATATAGCTCTTTATTTATTTATTTATTATACAGGAAAGTTTACTTATAACCTTAATTTATAGCCTACTGGGATTTTGGATAGCACTGGCTACCAGGGCATTCGGTTATGGTTATAGCTCTCAGTGTAGTTGCAGAGATCTCAGATTTCATACTGATGGACATGGCTAGATCGCTTAAGCTTGTTGTCCTGATCATCAATACATATGTATGTATATGTGTATGTATGTATGTATGTATGTATGTACATATATATATATATGTACTTAATGGGGTATTTATTCATTTGCAAACACATTTGCGTAAACAATACAATCACATGAAAAGGAACTTATCGAAAGTGCTACTGCCTAGACCCTAGGGTCTACTAAAGAATATATGTATGTATGCATGTATGTATGTGCTTTCGTTATCACCACTCGCTCCCATGTGACATACATACACATACATACATATGTACATGTTATGGCCCAATGCACTAACAATAACAGTAAAGCTACAACCAAGAGCGACAATGTAGGACCAATGTATGTAGGTTTTGATGTTGTTATTTTGGTTGCATTATGACGTCATCGTTCCGCTGACTGAGTGTCTCTCTGTATGTGTGTGTGTGAGTGTGTGTGTGTGTTGGGAAGAGAATAGGTCGCTCTTGCTGCTCTTGCCGCCTCATACATATCTACAAAAGCAACAACAAATTGCGCTATCGCTGTTTTACGATACGCTCTTTACTTGTTGTTTTTTATTCAAGTTTGCGGTGCGCTTGTCGTATGTGTGTGTTTGCGTGTGTGTGTGCGTTGTCGCCAGTGTTGCCAGGTTTTGGACAAGCGCTCAAGTAAGATTTAAAGTTTAAAATAAGCTTAAATAGCTGAAATAAATTGATGTTCCTTTTATTTGCAAAATTATTGACTAATTCAAAAAATTTTTAGTTTTTTTTGTTTTTATTATTTATTATTTATTTATTTATTATTTATTTATTTATTTATTTAAGTATATTGGTTGTTATATTTATCATTTGATGATATTAAATCTACTTTATTTCTCACTATACAATAAGAATTTTCAGAATTTTCGTTTTGATATAATTCATATAAGTAATACATAAAAAAATAATATTGTTTACTCCATAATTATAGTATGCGATTTCTTCCCATTTTAGATATAAGTATATTTTTTTGTTTATTTAGTTTTATTTAATTGAGTTTCCGAGCTGAATGTCGTAAAATATTTTTATTGTTTTAAAGAACCAGTTTCGATATTGGCTGCGTTCACGGCCGTTGCGCTCCATGGAGCGATTAACCGATAACGATTATTTTGCCGAAAATTGCAACCCTAAATGTAGCATAACTGTAAAATCTCGTGGAGCGCATGTAGCATAAAATTTTTGCGCTCCATTGGATAAAATTACCGCTCCATGCAGCGAACACAGCTGCTTAAATTTGAAAATGTAAAAATTTATCGAGTTATCGCTCCATGGAGCGCTACGGCCGTGAACGCAGCCATTTATATGCGGCAATTATTAATTTAAAAATATTTTGCTTAAAAAAAGTAAAAATATGTATGTATGTAGCTAGAGAAAGCTTATTGAAATTAAACAAAAAAACAATGCAAAATTTGTGGCCATAAACTATTTGCAAAATTGTTAGGCTTTTGCATATTGAAATATGCCAAATCTAGCCAATAATAGGCTAAACTGGCAACACCGATTGACGCCGCCGCCTTCAGGTTTGCCAGCTGGCGAGAGCGAATAAAGGCGTAATCGAAATTGAAAATATTTTTGTAGTTTCAGTTTTGTTTGAAACGTACGCGCGCCAAGACCCACAATCGACAGCGACGGCAGAATTATTTCGAAAATATATATCCAAACATTTGAAAATATAAGACACATTCAATAGACACATTCGCATACAGGGACCAGTGTAAGTGTGGCCAGCTTTGGAATATTATATCGTTGTTTCAATAAATATGTAGATACTTCAGCCCAATATTCTGTATCCAACTTAGGTACATACTATCCAAAATTTGCAATTTCTACACGTTTTTATGATCTATGGTGTGTGTGTGTGTGTGTGTTTATTTACGTATGTATATATAAACTATAAAATATGTATGTATGTATTATATATATATGGAACTTTTCACGGCGGAGAGCGCGACATTCCTACGCATTTTCACGCATCATGACTAGTGTACAAATAACACAATTCAAATGGTGTTATTCTATTATTTTATTTATTATTTTTATTTATTTGTTTTATGTTTGGTGTTTATAGTCTTCAAGTTATCCGCGACAAATATCCGAAAGCATTATTTTCAGGCACCTGAGAGATTGCCGAAACGGCGTACTATTCAAATAACTATATTGGTAAAGCTGATATCTTTCTATCTTTAGAACGTTTTTTATTCGGTTTCTGTCGTGGCATTCAAAATTCCATTTACACTTGATCTATCAAAATTTTGCATTTCACTGGTTTAGCACTCATAGTTTCCGAAATCTCAGCGTTTATAGTATAAACTTTATACAAACATAAAGGTCTAGATCCTCTGAGCTCGTCGTCCTTATCAAAAATATATGTACATACAGTGGGGAGCAAAAGTGATTCCATGATCAACATTCTCATGTTTGAGCGCGCATAAAAAATAAACGAATGAAGTAAATGACAAAAACTTTTTTTTTCTTGAATATCTAGTTTATTTATTTATTTATTTTTTATGCGCGCTCAAACATGAGAATGTTGATCATGGAATCACTTTTGCTCCCCACTGTACATATATGCTTTGTGGGGTGTACCACGCCTTTTTATTCCATTATTTTTTCTTTGTTAATTCTTATTACCTGTTGATCATATTACATACTGTGCAGGCTATAAAAAAAACAAACTGTAAATTAAGGGGTATTAATATATTTATAAACTCTTAATATGGAATGTTATAGCTGTTATACACACAATTTTTTGTTTGTTTTGGTTTTTTTTTATCATTTTATTTTTTATGTTTGTTTTGAAAATGTGTGATTTGAGATGACATTGAGTACGCGCCATATACCAACATTAAATTATACAAAATAAACTTGTTTTTAAAAATGACGCATATTTATTTAGTTTGGTCTAGAACAATTTGCGTAGTCTACATTTTAAAGACAAAATCTATCAAATGGCAGACAATATTAGATGCATGGTCTATAACTTTATCCTGCATCTGCGACAGTTTAGCGATAGTTTAGTTTTTATCAGGATCGTTATTATAACTGTACTGAACTTACCTTTCAAAATTCATTCACTCAAACTTATCAGTTCAAATAGCTAAATCAAGTGATTATTCACTACAAATTATGTCTTTAAAATAATTTTATATAAAATATTCGAAAAGTAAGTAAGTATATTACTGATATAAAAGATCGCGTATCTATTATTTCCATAATTTAATACCATGAAAATTTAGTAGAAACTCTATTTGGATTTTAGAAAATCAACTACAATAATAATCCAGTAAGATTAAGACTGTAGTCATCAAATCGGACGCACCTGACTTCAGACAGCCTATTAAACAGCCTGTTTAGTGCTTCTTCTTACTTTTGTTCTTTGGCATACTTTTTATTGGCAAATTGTGTGGCAAATTGGGCGTGGTATACAAATTTGATATACACTTGATCTGCGTATGGTTTATTCCTACCTACATATAAAATATAAAATATAGCAGAATTTAGAGTTCAACAAAATGTATAATTTATTATAGTTTAAATTGCCTTGGCATGTTCTTGGCATATGCAAATTAGAATTCCTATCACTTTCAGACGATAGTTAAAAATAATTCAATTTTTTTATTTATTGTAAAGTTGTAGCATATGAAATATTTTAGAAAATAGCCAATTCAAATGGATAAATCAGCCCTTTTGAAAAGGGAGTATTTAAAAAGTATTACGCAGCTCGCAAGAATGTTTCGGAATTCAAGCAATCCGTAACCGATAACAAAAGAATGTGGCATGGATGTTGTTGAATATATTACGCATATTGTTGATGTTGCTTACTACTGTAAATAGGGTTCGGCTCATCATTGCATCCAAAAACTTGATTTTTAATGCCATGCTTAACATAATGTCAATAACGTAGTCTATAGGTATGTATGTATGTACGCCGCAATACGATTTTGAGCCATTACGTCATCGGATTCCACTGAATAATGCCTGATTGAGATGGCGTCATTGTTTGTGTGACTCTGAAGGCGTCTGACTAATGCATGTTTGGTGTCTAGAACTTGTGGGAGGGGCAAGAAATGGAAGTCTGATTAGCTGAGTGAGAGAGTCACTATAAGAAATGCGATTGAGCAAAACAGAAGAAATTGTATTGTACTATTGTTACTATATCGGACTAAATTGCTAGAAGTTCCCGGTGTATCAATTCGATTATTTCGATCTGTCTTTCGGTTGTCTGTCTTTGGTTTCACTCGCTCAACACTTGGGCTGGGCGTTAGCAAAACGTACAGATTTACGCGCGCCCCCAATTTCGAAAATATATATATTCAAAAATCTTCAATATCGTTTGTATGTACTTGTAGTATACATATGTATGTATGTGCATATGTATGTATATTAATGGAATCTACATATAGAAACGATTTTCATGCTTCTTCCATCGTAATATACATATTTTGCTGAAAACACAAAAGCTAGCGATTATAAAGTCAATGACGTCACTCTACGTCTATAGAACACGTACATATGTTCATACATACATACCTACATACCTATGCATATACCTATATATACATATATATACCTACATACATACAAACTCGTATGTATGTAGATTCAGCTGTAATTCGTATAGAGGCATGACAGTAAATATATTTTGTAGTTTTTCCTGCGATATTTCAATAACATTTGGCGTTCAGCGAGGCCGACAATGAACATATTTAATTTTAGAAATAGCAAAAAACAAAATAATATGAACAAATTATTGGGGCAATGTTTTCAAAATCCATATGCACTTTGCATGCATGATTTTGCGCGGGTATAAATCAAAATAACCAATTTGAGCGATCAATAATTAAAACGAAGTACGGATTCCAAATATATTCTATTGGCTTCTTATAGCCTTTAATTTAAAGAATATCACTATTTTTTTTTAAGTGTATAATTGTTTTTAGACCCAGTAATTTGGAAAAGTATAACAGTTTCTATCAAGTTAGTACAAATGGAATTACGATATATTGTTTCGCCTACTATTCTACTACAGGGTCTCCTACTGTCGGTTACGTCCGACTGTAGCCTTTTGCCCGACCGATTCGACTGATTCGATCCGCTTTAACTGGTTGAAATTTAGTTAAACAGAAGGTTGACACACTGATATACGACTTGGCATTGTACTCTACATTTCGCTTCAAGAAATATATGTAAAACGTAGAAATATACCTTTTGAAATAATTTTGTATATTTAAATCTTATTCAATTTTGGAGAATATCTATAAAGTTTGTTGTATCCCTACAGACCCAACCAACCCACCTTCAACCTTAACTAGCCACCGCTTAAAGCAACCGCCAAGATGTCTCACTCCGTGACCATAACACGCACAACCACCAGCACCACCAACACCTCCTATATTGTGCTTAATACGGGCTACCTGAAGACGTTCCCGGGAATTTTGAAGCTCTTTGAGCTGGTAAGTAAATTTTAATACTAAAAATGATAGTATTTATCAAGGGTGAACATCCTGGATGTCTCTAATGCTGATCATGAAAATCAGAATTGGAACATAGTTTCCGTTTTCCAAAAAAAATAGAAGAAAAAAACACAAATTTTTATGGATCTATGGGAAGTGCTAAAAACCGAACTTATAACACTTTTTACACTTAGAAAGTATTCCAAAAGCAATCATATCGCTTTTTTTTTTAGAAGAGTAAATGAGTTAATGATGCAGAAATGTTCGTTAGTTAAAATTCTATGTTGTGTAAAAATTTCAAGCGCAATTTTTGAGATATGACACTCTTCTAGTAAATAGGCGATATATATCTTTCAAAATTACACTTTCAGCAATTCTCAGCATACAATTAGATTATGGTTAAAATTCTTTTGCTTTGCTATATAACGATTGCGATTATGATTGTAGAACATTAAGAGTAAAATCTTTTTTGGTGCTATTTTAAATATTTGCAATACACTAGGTCAGAAGTGACCTTTATATTCATATATTTGTTTATCAGTTTAGATTCATATTTTTTGTTGTATACCCAAAAGGTCACATTTTCTATCTATAATATTGTATTTTTCGAAAACTATGTTCCATCACCATGATTTTTTCGATATGATTTCCATTTCCAGAACACTCACACTTGTATACCAGTGCAATTATTTAATAAATTAATAAATTCACTTTCAATTTGCAGCTTATTGGCATTGCTGTTGTCACTTTGATGGCTATCAATGGGGACTACTACTATAGATATAACCCTTTTATCTTCCACTATCTTATGGCAACGACGTTTATGATAGGAACATTTTGTCTATTACTAGCCTGTCTCACCTCCCTGAGCACGGGCGGAATCATAGCCAAGACAATCTATGTAAGTGATGCCAAAAAAACTGATTTGTTATCGATGACAATAGTGATGAAACAAACCATTTACGATCTATTTTTAGGAACTGATCTATCATACTGTTGCGGCTATTCTGTTGGTTGTCTCATCGGCATTGCTGCTCATCAAGATGGACCAGTATAGTAAGCGGGATTCCTTAATGGCAGCCGGTGTTCTAGGCCTGGTCAATGCTGTGCTCTACTTCATAAGCGCATTCCTGGCACATCGATCTTATCGCGGCATTTAAGCGATAGTTCAACAGCAAAATATCGCATGCATTTCGGAACACAGCAGAAGGGAGTATCGATTGATCGATGCATCAAAACAATAACAACCACACCAAGAAAGAGATTATCCGTTGAATCTATTTGCTTATGTACTATGGACCTTAGTCATACAGAGGAATCTCTTTGTTGTTCTGTTAATTAATATTATCATAATTATTATCTTTTTTGTGGCGTTATTAAAGTAAAATTCATACTCGTACTATATACAATATTATAATTATATACAATACATATTATTATTATTATTATTATTATTATATTAATTTCATTTGTAATTTTGTACTCTATTTTATGTAATTCCTTTTGATTTTGTATTTTAACTCGTCCTTGTATACCAAACAACAGATGCATATGTAATGTAATCGAATAAAGGTGTCTATATGTTTTTATAAATTGTACATGGAGTTGTTGGTATGGACAAACAATTTTCATCCAATTTTCAATACTATACGACCGTATGTAAGAGGCAGAAGGAGGCGTTGTAGACCCCATATATATATATATATATATATATATATACTCTTGATTGGACGAGCTATGTCGATCTAACCCTCTCTGTCCGACTGGATAAACGCTAATATCTCGAAAACTATTAGAGCTAGAGAAGCGATTTTCGGAATTTAGATAGTTGTATTCCATACGCAGATAAAGTTTATTTCAAATTTTAGATGACACGCCCTTCTTATGCCCTATTCTATGAAACCGATTCAAGACCGAGTAACAAGCGTAATATTAAACATTAAGAATGTCTTCTGCTTAGCGTAATATTTATCAATCCTGCTCTTAGAAATTATTAGAGCTGCATGTCAATCAAGTACATCAAAAATTGAGCTTGTTTTATGTTTTTTGTAAGATTATGTGCGAAATTGAAATAAACTGGATATGCGTATATTACCGATTTCAGTCAAATGAAGAGGAATAATGCGAGACAAATGCCTATTTTGAATGAACTTGAACAATTATTATTTTTTTTAGGACATACAAGTTGGAGGAGCACTGGATGAAACACATTACTCTAAAAGCATGTGTTAAAAGTTAAACCTAGTTTTATATTAAAAAGTTACGTTTTCGTGCCAAAACCGATAACTTATCATTCCACACTTGTATATATTTTTAATTTGGTACCTCTAGTTCGTATAGATCAGTGGTTTAAGTCTGATGCAAATTCGAATTGGAGGGTTTCCGACTGTCGGTTGCGACCGACTGTATGCCCATTTATATACAATATATTACATGTATATTTGTTTTTATTAAATTGTTGCTGTTGTTTCATGGTGGGTTTCACGGTGTTGCAATAGGTACAGCTACAGCATTTTCAACTCGAACGCTCTCGCTCTCGCTGTCGCTGTTGACGTCGGCGTCGACGTCGACGTCGCAGTCACCGTGGGCATCTCAATAGACGTTCGATTATATCATGAGACGAGATTTCAAATTTTTGTGCATTTTTATATAAATTATTTAATACGCGTTGTTGCGCATATTAGCTTAGGACTACCCCAATATTTCTCGACTCCCTAGCCCTCGGCTACAGCCAGTTTTAGTTTCGGATTTTATCAATCGGTATTTTGTAAATAGTTTCAAGCACCTACCTCAAAAATGCCATGTTTTGTTTGAGGATGAATTGTTATTGCTTTTGCAAATATAGCAGAAATCGAACATACGTAATAATTTTTGTAGATTTAGCATTTTTGCATATTTTTATAGACTGTACCCATTAAAAAATGGGAAAACAGAGTTAATAACTTTGTGCGAATGTAACAGGCAGAAGGAGGCGTGGCAGACCCCATACACTATATACTATATGTAGCCCTGTCTGTCTGTCCGTCCAAATGTTTTGTATAGAAGAAATTGTCCTTCCGATGAGTTGTTCTTTCAATCATCTAAAAGATTTATATATACTTGTGTTTACTTACATATCGATTCGGTACGAGGACAACAAAACAATTAAATATGGAAAGGGTATAATATGCATAATTTTCAATTTACTTATAGGCGGTATTTACATTTCAGAAATTTGCAACTATGCATTTTTTACTCATAAACTGTGCTTTATATAACCGATATCTACTGTACTTACACCTATGTATATGATGACTGACTCATGACCAGGTTATCCTCAAATCTGTTTGTTTAGTTATGCAATTAGAGTCATTGACTGTGTAGGGGCGTACAATAATTAGTATGTCCGATGTCTTAATCATGCACTACACCTAATATTTCTATCACCTTGTTCATTGATTTCCAGTTTCATTTTGCTATTTTTTGCTCAATTGGAGTCTTATGTGGTTTTCTGATAATGAGTATATTCAACTTTAATGCCAACTAAGTGAAAAATATATAAAAATTAAATACGCATAAAAGCTTTACTCTTCAATTTCTGCACTTATTAAAATGTATAAAAAAGGGTGTAATTTCATATACACCAAGCCGATCTTTTCCTAGAGTTGCAATTAGATCAACTTAAACTAGTATTATGTGCATCCTGTACCTATGAAATGGGTAGAAACTGGGATTATAACTTTGTGTAAATATACTAAGTTATAGGCAAAGTATATATGTCTATCCTTGATCAAGACAACGAGCATATCGATATAGCTCTTGTCCAATTTAATCTCGATAATTGAAAGGGCTAGGACAGCCCCAATTAAAAAGATGTAGATATGTAGGTCTATGCCATACATCGATCAAGTTTATTTTGAATGTTGGATTCCACGCCCACTTTACAGCTTAATGAATAAAAACCGAATAACAGACGTAATATTGATCATAGAATCTTATTTGGTTTTTACAGGGTAGCTTAAAGTGGGCGTGGCATCCAAAATCTTTATCTGCGTATAATATACATCTGTCTACATTCTTAATTTGTCTGCGCTGGAAATCGACGAAGTTAATACAGAACGGTAAATTTCCTTACCTCGTCGACCTGATGAGAATTGTATATCTACTTTGTGGGCCTGTCACGCCTTCCGTCTGTTACATACTACGTTTGTACAAAGTATTTAGCCCTGTCTTTACGCATTTCATGGGTAAAGGTTACATGGCAAATTGTTGTTGTTACGAAGTGCCGAGAAGTGGGAACTACGCATTGTTACCAATATTTTTCGAGCATAATTTGTTGTTCGTGGATTCGTAAAGAGGCAGCAACAGTCATGAGCTTTGAGAAACATGGCAATACTGGCGGCACTTCCCATCATTCGCATTCATATTGGTATTCATTATATTCGTATCGGTAATCGTTGGGCTATTCGTATTTCCATACCTATTACGCTACATTTCTTCATCTTCGACGTCATCTTCAACTGTTGTTGAGCTTTGGCTACAAAACGTTCGCTGCCGACGCCGACGCCGACGCCGACTGCGCTGCTGTTGCGTGTTTGTTGCAAGCTGTAACATAAGCCCGATGGCCCTTAACGGTATCGGGCAGTAGAAGCTATAAAAGCCGAGCGGCGCCTCCATGGGACCATCATTCACCAATCGGGAACAGCTCGAGGCACGTGACGGCTCCGCTCATCACACACATACATAGCAACGGACAGCGAGCAAGCGAGATTCAAGCGAAGATGAAGGTAAGAGAAGGAGGAGAGAGGAGAGATTGGATTATAGCTGATGCACTTGCTCCGCTCTAAACTCTGCAGGTTTTCCTCTGTCTGCTGGCCACACTGGGCATCTGCAATGCCACCTTCTTGTCGTTCCTGGGCGGCGGCGGTGGAGGGGGCGGCGGCAGTGGTGCAGGTGGCGGCAGCAAAACCACCTACAATATCATTGCTGCTCCTAATGGCGGCGGAGGCGGCGGTCATGGGCATGGCGGACATGGCGGACATGGTGGACATGGCGGACATGGCGGTGCTCAATTGATTAAGATCATTGTTCAGGATGGTCATGGCTATGGACACGGCGGCGGTGGAGGAGGAGCTGGAGGTGGCTATGGATATGGACATGGCTATGCCAGCGGTCACAGTCATGGCTCCTATGGTGAACAGGTCTACAAGGTGATCGAGCATGCCCCAGCACCTGTGGCACCCGTGGCACCTGTTGCCTATCATGCCTCCAGCGGGCAATCCTATGCAGCTGGTCATGGCTATGGCGGCAGCTCCTCCTCGTACCACAATCAGCAGCTGAACGACATATTGCCACAGATCATACAGCTGGTGCTGCAGGAGGATGCGCTGCATGGCGGCGGTGGAGGTGGCGGTTATGGCAACATCGATGACATCAATGGCCAGCTGATCGACACCTATGGGCACAAGGGCAAGGCCATCATAATGCGTGCCGATAAGGCGCAGGGCGCGTTCTTCAAGAGCGGTCATGTGGTGCAGCGGGGCACGCTGAAGGTGATGCGTGTGGAGGAGCAGCAGCGTAGCAGCAGCGGAGGCGGTTGGAGTTTTGGTGGAAAATCTGCTGGTGGCGGCGGCGGAGGAGGAGCAGGAGGCTGGAGCAATGCTGGAGGCTCCTCTGGAGCAGGAGGCTGGAGCAATGCTGGAGGCTCCTCTGGAGGCGGCTGGAGCAGCGCTGGAGGCTCCTCTGGAGGCGGCTGGAGCAGATAGGCATACTACTGGTCAAGCTGCAACTAATTAGTTAGACCAAATGAATTGTTTTTTTTTGTATCGAATGTTTTTTTTTATTAGGCTAAGGCATCGCAGTCATTAGACTATCTAAGCATCGCTCATTGTTAAATTATTATTTGTTACCATAAATATATAAACATAAACATATAAACATAATAAACAATAGCAACAACACGTTAGTCAATTTTATGTAAACAACAAAAACAAAAGAAAGAAAGAGCCGAAGAAGAGCCGAAGACGTTGAAAAAGTTATATCACAATGATGCTGAACTTTCATTGATTGCCCTTGGCACAAGCAAGCGCACAGTGGGCACTAGAGGCACAGTGGGCACTGGGGGCACAGTGGGCACTATGGGTAGGCGGGTAGCTCTGGTGCAACCTCTTGAATTGTTGTTTCGTTTCCTTTTGTTTTTCTTTGGATATTGTTTGTGGTTTCTATTGCGAAATATGTAGATGAGGGAGTTGAGGCAGCGGTGAAACTTGTTTCAAATAAATTTCAATTTCTATTGCGTAGATTTATCGGATTTATGCGACCCGCATCTATAATACAAATTAGGTCTTAAACGCGCCCTCATCGAAATTCACTTCTTACATAAATGAAAATCAAATGAAAACAACTTTAGCTTAACAGATTTATCATATGTTTAGGGCTCAATACTGCAAATTACAAAAGGTTTACAATACCTATGGTTGCTTTAAATACTTTATTCATCAAAATACACTAAACAAATAGTATTTATTGCTATACCATCTTTTACTTATTAATTACTTTTCAAGTTATAAAAAAAAAGTCATGAAAGATATTTAATAAATATGCAATAATATACAAAATAAGATTGATATAATACTTATAAGGTAATTATCTGTAATCGATTACCAATTAGCAATTAGTATGTGAATTTGGAAGTGTAACGAAGCCAAGCGCCAATGGAGTGGAAAATAGTACATATATTACATACAACAGTCGGACGCAACCGATAGTAGAGTACCCTGTTCCCTACTAATTAATTAATATATTAATTTATTTATTTATTACTAATAACTTGTATGTTTTAAACCGATTTTATTGCGATTTTTGGGATTATTTAAAATAACCATAAAAGAGTATATTTTGATTTATTTAATATATTTAAATTAATTTATTAAGATGGGGTATTTTATTCGATTTTTTGTCGATGAATCGCATAACTTGAATGCTACATCCAATATTTAAAAAAAATTTTCTCTGCGAACGGGGAGATATCAAAAAACTAAAATAAACTTGATCTGATTTCTGCATAGAAGAACCTTAATATAAATTATGATGTATCTAGCACTAATAGATTGTTCATACGGATAGACAGACGGAAGGACGGTTATATATATACATTGAAGCCACTTGCACTAACTTCATAGACTTCTTTTTACTTTACGGTCTACAAGTTTGTAATTTTTTTGAGATTTTAAATTTAAATTTTCTTCCGCCATTCGACTGTTTCGCGCAGTGTGCGCATCGCTGAATGTCCGAAGTCTATAGCCGATCAACAGCTTGAACCTAGTATATTGAGTGACTTGAGTTTGGAGATTGTAGTTAGTTGGGTGAAGGAACAAGTTCTCATTGTTCTGTTGCTATTGAAATAAACTGAAAAAGATGAGGAAAAAAACACGACTGTTAAATTGCAAGATTTGGCAGATGGGGTTCAATAGAGCTACACAATTATGGAATTTCAATAATAATGCCAAACATCTAAATTCCTTTATATAACGAAATTTACATAACGCCTTTTGAATTTGCTGGTTTTTTTTGTGTTCAATTTTATTTTTTTATTTATAACTTTATGTATGACATAAAATGCTGTTCTGGTGTGTGTATGGCCAGTTTTGTTGCTCCAGTTCCCAACAAGGTTCTCGCCCGTCGCTCAAACTTTGTAAAGTATATAAACCAAGCGACCGGCCAACGAAGCAACACAAATCATTCGGTAATCCAATCAACATGAAGGTTAGTCACTTGTCACACCAAAATATCGCTAAATTGGCATATCAATAAACAAAAATTTGTATCCTTTCAGCTCTTCCTTGCTTGCCTGCTTCTTGCCGCCTGCCTGGCTCTGGGTCACAGCAGCGCCATCTATGGTCCTAGCTATGCATCCGTGCCAGTGGTGCGTCATGTCTCCGTGGTCCGTGCGGTACCTGTCATCCGTCATGTGCCCGTCGTGGATTCGGTTGCCGTGCCCGTTGTTCACTCCGTTGTCCCCGTCCACCGTACCGCCTACGTTGCAGCGCCATCTGTTGTGCGTTACGGCAGCGTGTACGATGCTCCTTTGGCCTATGGCGGATGGCTCAAGCACAAGAAGTAAACCAATCTTCCATCGAAGACGAGGGAATCCGATACGCTTCTAACTCTCAATTCAACAAAAATTTTTTTCCTTTTTTTTTTGTATTCGTAATAATTAAATAAATCCCAATCTTGTACATTCAACATGTAGAATTCTCAATTATAAGGAAAAACATGACGCAACAGCTCTTATCTTACTAAGATTAGTTATGCAGGTACCTCACCTCTTAATTGTCAATCGTAAATACAATTATATACATTTTTACTTTACTTTAAAATAGGTACCAAAGGGTTTACTAAGTTAGTGCAAATGAAAAATGTGTGAAACACCCAGAAGGTGTTATAGGATATAGCCATATCCGTCTATCCGTGTGTCTGTCCGTATCAACCAAAACTCTTACTCTCAAACTTTAAGAGTCGATGCTGTAAATTACAGTCAAGCGTTTCCTAAAAAATAGAGAGTAAGGAATATGATATTTACATATCAAGCCCTTCCCGCGTAAAAATCGTAAGCGGCAAAAGCAAATTTTGCAGAACGTATTTTTTCGCAAGAACGCGTTCGAAATGCGCAGCAAATGTGGCGCTTACGATACATTTGACAGGCTGATATCTCAGTAAATTAAATGAAATTATGAAATTTGTTGTGTAGATAAGTTAGGGGGAAGGACTCGATATGAGCGCAAACACTTCGCTATAGGGTGGTCCGGTAGTCGGGTGCGTCCGACTGTAATAGGCGAACAAATTTAAATAAGTTCCTACCATTCTGCTTGTTTTATCATAGTTAACAGCTTTAGCGAAGCTGCCAGTAATTAGGTTAAAGTTGCAATTTCAAGTTACGATGACAATTGTCAACAGTTTATCTAAAATTGCAGAGTTTCTACACTAATTGGCACATAATTATGAGACATACATAAATTAAAACCCCGCACACAATCACACACAGCTGCCGATTACAGCGTTTTTATGGCTATTTGACAATGTTAGCATTTATTGTTTAACTTGGTTGGAATTTTACATAACTTGACCGAGCCTTGATTTATACAAACATATGTATGTATATTAATATTAGGGTGATAAAAAAAAAATTGATGGTTTTTGAAAATCGCACGCCAACACTGAACTGCAAGAAGTACAAAATCTAATAGATAAAGTTAATATAGTATAGTATAAATTATATAAATATTTGATGAAATAATTTATACATATTCACTACAAATGGGAATTATAGTAAGGAGGCGTGGAACCCTACAAGGTATGTAAATACTATATGTTCTTGATCAGAATTACGAGCTAAATAAATCCAGCTTTGTGCGTCTGTATAAACGCGTCGATCTTGGAAACTATGAAAGCCAGAGTAGTCAAATTTGGAATGTAGATAGGTGTATTCCATATGCAGATCAAGTTTATTTCAAATTTTGGAAGCCACGCCCATTTTGATTAAAGATCGATGAAAACCGAAAGTTCCATAATTTTGAACGGAGAAGGTTATCATTTAGAATATTTGTGCTCTTTCATCATATGAATATATCCTGAAAAGCGCATTATTTCGAGTTGACCAATACAGAAGTTATTAATGAAATAATATTGCATGCTTCGTCCCGCTCGCTCTCTGGCACTGAGGCCATTAAAGCGTGGTACTTCGTATGACGTAAAAACGTAGGGTGCGAAGTTGTGTAGTTTATATGCATATTTGAACTCAACGCCCCAAAATTCACTAAAAATGCTGCGTTACATGATATGGGATTGTATACCCTGTAACCATACGATCGATAAAAACAGGGTTAATAACTCTGTGCATATGTCTGTAACAGGCAGGAGAAGGCGTGGCAGAGCAAACAAAATACATACATATATACTTGAGACGATCTATTTTGGTTTTTGTCTGAACATTTTGTTGAATTGAACAACTCACATTTGATAGGGTAGATTTGCTTCGATCAGTTTGCAGTTGGCCCTCTTTCCGATTGGGTATTGGAGTCTTGGGCTTACACAGGTCTGATGGTGCACGTGGGCAGCGATAGACAGCGAGCCGCCTCGTTGGGCAACAGCAAATATATACAGGTGAAAGAGAAGATACACACTCGAAGCAGTCTGATGTCTTATCAGCGATGGCAGATGACCACAGTGACTTTATTTTCATGCTAATTAGGAGGAGGTCGCTTGCTTTCGGAATTTCAGAAATGCAACGTTACGTTTTTTTACGAAACTGGAAACTGGAAATGCGCATTGGAAATGGAAATGAAGAACGTGGACGGCAATGGTTTGGCGACCATTATAACTGGGCGCGGTGGTCCAAATGAATGGAGCGGCAACTCTTTAAAAAAATAAAATTAATAAAATTAAAAAAATTAGCCACAAAAAAAAAAAACCAAAATAATAAAAAAGCATACAAACATCGAAACATCAACATCGAGACAAGCGACAAGCGACAACTTTGCATCATCTTCGATCGTAATGCTCAGTATTTGTGTGAGCTGAGCATCATAATGATGATGATGTTCAGCATAATGATGGCGATTGCAAATGTTAATGAAATGCTTTTGTTTAAAACCCTCGGCAACTGGGCTGGGTCTCGTATGGGCATCCCAGACTCTCTAGGTCGGGCTCTATGGGTCTATAGGATTACATTTCGGCAAACACGACGACGACGACGACGACAACGACAACGACAACGACAACATCAGCATCATTGGATGCGATTGCGTTGCTTATTTGAATTGTTAACTTCATAACGATCATTGAATGGAGTCTGTTCCGACACATCTCTCAGTTTATGGGATTGATATAAAAGCGTGCGGTTTCATTTGCTTTGACATCAGTCGTGTTTGAATAGCACACAACTCAAAGAATTTCACTCAACGCTCGCAGTCCCCAAGCCCGAATAGTAGTTAACATGAAGGTAAGACTTGGCAACGCTGTTATTTTGCTGCATTGTGCTTAGGTTTTCCTTCTGCCAACTCCTTTTGCCACAGGTCTTTGTGTTGCTTTGCGCGCTCTTTGTCGGAGCTAATGCCGGATTCTTGGGATTGCTGGGAGGAGGCGGCGGCGGCGGCGGTGGAGGCTCCAGTGGCGGCTTGAAGGCGAGCTTGGGTCTGGAGGGTGGTGGTGGTGGACAAGGCGGTGGTGGCGGCGGCGGTGGTGGCCACTATGGCGGTGGACATGGACATGGCCCCGTGCAAGTGGTCAAGGTGATTCATCAGCAGGCTGGATACTCCGATGGCTATGCCGGTGGCTACGCCGGTGGCTACAGCTATGCACCCGCACCACAGGTCTACAAGGTGAAGGTCATTTCTGGCGCTGCTCCTGCACCCGTCTATCATGGCCATGGCCCATCGTCGGCGGTCAAAGTGATCAAGGTGCTGCATCAGGAATCCGGACCCATAATTGGCGGACCCATTGTCGACAGTGCCCCACAGGTGATCAAGGTCCTGCACGAGAGCCACGGTGGATCTGCCTACAACCATGTGGCAGCGCCCGTTGTCCATGCCCCCACCAAGGTGGTGCGCGTCATCCATGAGCATGCCGCTGTCTCCGCTCCCGTTTATAGCGCCCCAGCTCCCGTTTATGGTGCTCCCGCTCCCGCTCCCATTTATAGTGCTCCCGCTCCCGCTCCCATCTTCAGCGCACCCGCTCCTGCTCCCGTCTACAGCGCTCCCGCTCCCGCTCCCATCTACAGCGCACCCGCTCCTGCTCCCGTCTACAGTGCCCCCTCTTACAGTGCCGCACCACAGGCTGTCTACGGTGCACCGCTTGCCGCTCCAGCTCCAGCTCCAATTCAGTACAGCGCTCCAGTGCAGTACAACGCACCCGCCGCCCTTCCGGCACCATCGGCAGTGCTGAGCGTACCGGAAACTGCTCCAGCACCGAGCTTCAGCCAAGGGCCAGCGCTCAGCTACCCCGCACCCGTCGAGGAGCCAGCTCTGCCCATTGGCCATACACCCGCCCAGACCTATGGTCCACCTCATCTTTGAGCAGCAGCTGCAATCCATCGAAGACCTCATTTCTGCTACTTCCCACATCTCCTCTCTGTCGACCTACTGATTTTATTTCCCTGCTAAGTTATTTGCTTTTTTTTTTTAAACCCTATAATAGTTGAATTCTTTTATACAATTAAACCAAGTTTTAAATGGAACATACGATTTACTTGTTTTTGTATGATAGGCGACTAACTTCCGATAACTTCTGGCGAAATATCTGAATATGTCAGCTGTAATTAATCCATGTCAATGGTTATGAATCTGTAAAGATACATATATCCGAACATATAAGCATATGTGCAATAGAAAGAAGGGACGAAATCTTTATGGTAAATCTCTAGGGATATGTTTTCTTACATCTTTATAGAAACATTTTCCATACGCATGGGTCTTATGATCAATTTCAACAGTATATAAAATAAAGTAAAAAAAGTTGTAGATCTTTGTGGATCTTAAGAAAGATTCTGTTACAATTTAAAGACTATGCTTATGTATCGAATAGAAAGAATATAGTGACTTTTTTTTACCAATCTGTAGAGATATGCTTTGCTATATCTATGTATATACTAGGATTTTAAAATTACAATTTCAAGAGTATATGTGAACTAGATAGAACATTCTCAAAAAAAATAATTAATTTATCAATTAAATCGAATGGTAATCGAATCGAAGCCCAGCTCTACTTCCTAGGCATGTCTCTTAAGATTGTTTCTGTTCCAATTTATGGAGTGCATATCTGATAGAAAGAAGAGATCTTCAAGCCTATTCTTAAAACATTTTATTAACTTTAGCTGGTTTTAGTTACTATTTTTAGTGATTAATGAAAATAAACTAAAAACATGTTGGTACATCTTCAGAGCACATCTTTTGTTCAGATGAATATCTTATCACTTATCACTTCCGCTGCAGCTTAATAAACGCCAAATTCGTGGGCTTTTTTAAGCATTGCGTCGGTGTTGATTTTGATGGCATTTGCATGCATTGAACATTTGTTTTTTTAACACTCGATGTAAACAAAAAGAAAAAAAAAATCGAAATATTGCGATATATTTATATATAGTTATATGTATGTATGTATTTGCTTTATTTATGGTTTCATAACAGTTTTGTTGTTGCACACACAAGTTCGTTATTTTAAACACAATTGCCAGCTACAGCGGTTGTTTGTTTGTTGTTTTGGAGTTTATTTTTTAATAATTTTTTAAATTATTATTGGTTTTCTAATTGTTGTTGTTGTTGGATGTAAAAGCTTGGTCTATTCGGCAGCTTTGACCAGAGCCTCAGCAACTTCCACAGCAACGGCAGCTTCCGCCTTGGCCTGCAACAGAAAATTGGAATCATTTATTATGCAGCAAATAATAATATAATAAAAAATATTGTTTCGTCAATATCTTCTGTGTTTATTAACCGATTTCAATGCGCTTTTCAAGAGAGTTAAATATTATAGAAGAGAGTATGTATGCCGAATAACAACCTACTATGTTCAATATTACGTTTGTTATTCGGTTTTTATCGGTTAGGGCGTAAATGGAGCGTGGCATCCAAAATTTGAAATAAACTTAATCTGCGTATGGTATAGACCTACCATTTTCTGAAGACAGAATTTATGTAAATAGATTTGTGTCTCTTAAATTGAGGAATGTATCTTATTTTATTTATTCATTTATTTTATACAAACTCGATCTGCTTACTGAAAAGGAGAACCTAAACCCCGATTATGGTGTCTGTAGCTCTTATAGTTGTTGAGATCTGGGTATTCATACCGACGGACAGACAGGGCTACTATATATCAACTCAGCCCACTATCCTGATCAACTAAATGAGCGATATACAGCTATGGTTATAGAAATAGCACACTTGAAAATTTTAGCTTTGTCCGATCATAAATCGCTTGTTATACAACCGATATTAATAATATAGGTCTTAAATGATTAGTCCAATATTCTATATCATTTACAAATCTTATTTGTATCGTTATCTTTTACCGATGTTGATTTTTGCTTAATTTAAGTTCGACAGAGCTTACTGGCTTGGCCACAGAAATGTTACATGTTTCATTCTCCTAAAGTAATTACCAAATTTATTAATTTTAATGGGTATAGGGTATGATTAGCTCTTTAGACTTAATGAAACGGTTTACCTGCTATGTACTAAAAAACATGTGCTATTTACATCAATTCTTCTAATATACCCGACTTTGTTCGGGAGATGGGTGGTCTATAGGAAAGCCCTAGCAGGGGGTACCATAGAGAGCTGCCCATCCAATAATAATAATGGTTATTCTGCGCAACCTATAGGCCTGTCGCTGGACTTACCTTCTCGTCGCCGGCGGAGCTCAGTTGCGACTGGTATTTGGAAAGTAGTTGTCGCGCCTCGCTGACATCGATGTCGGCGACGTTGTGCGCCTCCTCGGCGAGCACCTGCACAGAGGAGTCCTCGTTGACGGTCACCGAGCCGCTGGACACAAAGAACTTGGTCAGTTTGCCGTCGTTCTCGGTGACCTGAACAACGCCCGGTCGGAGCACGGCTATGGATACGAGATATATATGATATAACATTTGGAAGGGCTTGCATTAGCAGTGGCGCTTACCCAGTGTGGGCACGTGCTTGGCCAGAATGCCAAAGGAGCCGCTGAAGGAGGGCACATCGATCTGGCGCACAACGACGGCATCGTAGAAGGTCTTATTGGCAGCGGCAAAGGTGAGTTTCATCTCATCCGAGTAGGAGCGACGCTGCAGGAGGCGGGCGCTGCGCTGGGCCAGCAGACGAGCGTGGTTTGCGAAAGACATGTTGTTCTGTGAATTGCACAAATACTTACAATGCTGTTGAATTCTGTTTTTGCACTTCAAATGCACAAAAATATAATTATATAACTTTGTAGGTTAGGCCACAGGCGGTACGCCTGCCTAGACTTGTGGAAAATGTCAGCACAGCATTTGCCAGTTCTCTGCTTGTTGGTGCAATTGGTGTGCTCAGTTGTCAGCAATTTCTTTTACCTTTAGATGATTTGGAGTCTGGCAAAAATCAAGTTTAACTATGCAATTTTTTCTGCCTCTCGCTCAGCTCGCAACCAATGCCACTGTTTATCAATCGACTGGTATTTTCCGCTTATCGATATCGCGTTGCGCTGCAGAGTGACAATCGGCATGCCGCCACTTACTATCGCATATGGCGCAAACAATCGAGGCTAGTACGCAGCGAAAATATACCGCATTCGAACATAAAATTACCAAAATTGATTTATTTAATACGTTTTTACACTGAGCAGAATATTTCAAACGTGATGCAAGTGTTCACACCAAAAATCGAATCACGCGACCAGCTGTTCGGCCAGCGCAAACGTAAACAAACAAGAAAACGCGCCATTTCAAACGTAAATAAACAAGAAAACGCGCAAATTTATGTGCATTTTGAAAGCGAGCTAGACAAAAACTGCGATATTGCTACATAATTATCTTTTTTGATTTGAATGCGCTTTTCAGTATAGTCACAAATTGTAAAAAAAAATATAAATTGTCACCTATTTTTAATGGGTACAGTGCATAAAAATGAGTAATAACCATTAAAATGGTTCATTTGAAAATAATGTTGCATCGGTCCATTTATATTTTTGCTTTTATCATTCATTTCACTTATTTTCATTTTATATTTGCGGGCGTTTTTCAGTTTATTAGCTGTAGTAAATTGTATCGAAATACTAGGCAAGATACGGCCACACCTTCAGCATAATAGTCGCATCTTGAATTATTCGGCTCTTCTTCAACCCACAGATTGCTTATGGCAGAATATTCCAATTCGTGATTCGGGCTTAGTGTAAATAGCCTATAACAAATAAATACGCATTTTAAGAAACACTTCTTTTTGCTTTAACGAAGTCACATAAATTTCCAAATGTAGCGGTTTCTCTTTTGTTATTTGTTTTTTTGTTCGTTATATCGATACAAACAGCAGATTGAGTAAATGCTGCAAATTGTTTGAAAAGCAAAATGCATTTTGGGTTTGAATTTACGGATCTTGCGACGAAAAGACGCCAAAAAGAAATTGAATTTTGCATAATAATGCAAAAAAAATATCATTCATAATAATAAGATTAATAATTGCTGCAATATGTTGGCAGCGCCTACAAGCATATCGCTTACTGATTTATAAATATCGATGAATTTACATAATTTTCGGTTTGGCTAGCAAAGCTTAAAATTTACAAAATATTTATTAAAATATGTATTAATTAATTATTTTATGGGCGCACTGAATATATAATCTCATAGTTTTATGTAATATTTTTAAAAAAGTAATTGAACTTGTGAAATTGCTCACAAGCATGTTTCGACTATTTGATCGAATAGTCGATGAGTGATTTGATTTATCGATTATTGTGTATATAATTGGTTGTGGCATCACCTAAATAGATGGGATTTTGCACTTTTGCCGTTTAATATTTTGCCAGTCCGCCAGTTTCAAACATACAAAATATTTATTAAGAACGTAATTTCAATCTCTTGCTGCACTGATTATATAATCATATAATCATCGTGAATACTTTCAAAATTTTGCTTTGAACAATTGCGCACATCACTCAAAATAATCGATTACTAAGTATATGTTTAGTTGTTGCATCCCTAAATAAAATACTCGATTTTGCACTTCTGACGTTTAATTGTCTGCAGTTTAATTTGCTTGTCGGTCGGCTAGTTTGTGCACAATTTACAAAATATTTATTAAAAAAGGTAATTCCAATCTCTTGTTGCAGTAGTTCTATAACTATACGCAATATCTTTCAGATTAACTTGTGAAATTGCGCGCTTGGTCAAATAATCGATTGTTGGGTATTTGATTGTGGCATCACTAGAAAAGACGCGATTTTGCAATTAATTTTTAGCCGGCTCGACACCTTGTGTTTGTCCCTTTGTCGCCTTTGTGTTCGTATAAGAAAAATGGAAGGGCCCAACAACTGCTTGCGCTTTGGAAGCTGCGTAATCCCAGCCTTGTGTGTGATGATGTTGGTGATTGCCATGCCGGCGGATGCCCAACTGCCGATGAACAGGGAGACCGTTTACATGGAGCCCGGACAGTCGAAGGAGATTGGATCGAATCCGTTTGGCCGGACAGCGTTGCGTACCTATTGCTATGCTGGTAAATCGGCATCGCTATGGAACATTTTTGAGACAGTTGAGTTTATGCTATCGATACCCAATGATGAGTACAAGGAGTACGGCGGCCGTACGCCGGAGGAGGTGCTGCAGCACTTCACCGAGCAAAATTCGCTGCTCAGTTTCGTGTGGTTCTGGAATCAGCGCCAACGCGTGCAGCTGTCGCCATTCGAGGCGCAGTGCATCGGCATCGCCTCCCAGCAGCCGTACACCGTGTACCTAAAGTATACACGGCTGGATCTCGGACGTTTGACCATGATGACGCTGGGGATCGCGCTGATATTCAACGCCAGGCGCCTGACCAGAAACACTGTATTCTACTACATCGCTGGCATGCTGCTGGGCATCTGTGCATCAGTCTTGGTGGTAATATCGATGCTGTCAAGGCTATTTCCACAACGTACCATGGCGGTCACCGCCCTGATCGGTGGCTGGACGGTGGGGCTGTTTGCGCTGAAGAAGCTGCTGGACAATTTGCAGCTTATACTGTTGTCCTATCGGAAGTACGTGCTGGGCTATTTGGGGATTACTGCACTGATATCCTGTCTGTGCTGCTATCGCTTTGGAATACCTACGCATCCACGCTCGCAAAACATTATCAAGTGGGTGCTGCAGGCGGTGGGCGCTGTTATCGCCTATCTATCAACCTGGCATTCGAATGCAGCTGCCGTTGTGCTGGGTCTGATTGCGGCCTATCTGTACTGCCCTACATTCTTGTGGACCTATGTGCGTACCGCGTACGCACGTCGCTATCCCCGGCCGCGTCGCCTACTCACCCAAGACGAATACCATCAGCAAACGATTAATGAGACGGCCCGTTCTCTGGCGGAGTTGAGGCAGCATGTCAACAGTCCGCAGGGCAACCAATGGGGCCTCATGACCACCCTTCGTAATCCCCTGCGGTTTGCCTCGTTTGCCAACGGTCAGTCCCATTTGCTGGATGCCGAAATAGATGAGTATTCGCGAACTGTAGACGACTCTTTGAGGGATGTGGACGAAGATGACGCCGAGGAATATCTACAGCGCAGCATGTACTATCGTCCACCACAGAACAGAACCACCGCCCAGGCCCCGCCCCGTCCGCCCAACATGAACTACAACAACCCCTTCGCCTACGAGGATGATAATAGCGAATTTGGTGATCAACACGATTAGGACTCAATAGCGTTATGGGGGTTTTGTTTTCTTTATATTTATTCATAAACACTAGTCTAGTCTTTATAAACACTAGCCAAACAACAAACATGTTTTCAAACTACACTATTTTTGATACAAAATGTACAAAAATCATGTCGTATTTTTGACACATAATACATTTACATAATTTGGGGGATGTGGACGAAGATGACGCCGAGGAATATCTACAGCGCCACCAGAGAACACCAGAGAACAGAACCACCGCGCAGGCCCCGCCCCGTCCGCCCAACATAAACAACAACAACCCCTTCGCATTTGGTGATCAACACGATTAAGACTCAATAGTGTTATGGGGGTTTTGTTTGTTTCATAAACACTAGTCGATGCCACACAACAAACATGTTTTCAAGACACACTATTTTTTATAAAAAAATGTATTCTTGACACAATAAATTTACATACATATGACAACAGACAGGCGATCATAGCTGTAACGATTGACCTGCGTGTCATTACACACGTTTCCTATTTACACCAACTGAAGAGACCTTTTTGAAAGTATAGGCTCTTAGAAAATAATAATTGTATAATTTTTTTGTTTCTAAATCTTAATATCCCATGTGTAACTATTTTCTATGAAAATGTTATTTAATAAAATAAACTTTCAATGAAACAAAGAACTATTAAATACTTTTATGTTTTAATTAATTTAAAATACCAAGTATCGATAGTAAAAAAAATGCAGTTAAACATTTGCAAATGTCGGTTTAATTTTACTGGAAGTATAATCTGTTCAGTCTATTTCGCTGATTCTAATGCTATGACGTCTGCCATCCCTTTCTATTCTATGTATGCATGTATTTTGGCCAGTTCATCAAATTAAGCTCATTATGAATCTATTAGGTATGTGGAAATGGAAATGTATATATATTTGATCAGGACGATTTTGGATGAACTCATTTGCCATATGGATGAAGCGGTTCTTAATTTGGATGATGGCCGCTTGTAGACATGGGCTATAACTCACTGGTTCTTGGTCACTGGACATTTAAATCTCGTTCTGTGGCTATTTAAATCTTTACCCGTTCAAATTTGGGAAATACAGGGTTATTAACTTTGTCAGAATGTATATATATTCTTGATCAGAATGACGCGCTCAGTCGATTAAGCCCAGTCTGTCTGGTTGCAGAGCATATTTGTACTACCTTCTATATGGTTTTCCGACCTACATCAAATCTGGCGCTTCTCTGACGACTTGCTGGTATTTCTGCCTGGGAACTTGAAATCAGTAGGAACATTGGAGTTATATATATATATATATATATATATATATATATATCTAAATATAGTGCCACGTATTCTTGGTTCTTCAGGATTAAGCTGTTGAGACTCTCGTTGCTTCTGTCGAACGTTCGTTTATTACATTTATAGACAGATTTTTGTTAACCTTGCGTCGTGGAGGCCATTTCGAATGCCTTTGGAACATAATTTTAAAATTTTAAAATATGTTGTATATAACGTTTATTTTTATTAATATATTTCCATAGATTTTTTTTCCAAAATAACAATACAAACATGCTCTCACTTCTTTTGCTATCGCATCCAAAGTATTTTTTCAAAATTGAATCGGATTAGAGTTTTTATTAGAAAATAATGCACACTAAAGTTGTTTTATAAAAACTGTACACATACCCTTTTGAGTCCTAATTACAAGATTGGTAAACCATCAAAACAATACTATTTTGAGCTTCAATTTTGAATTTGAAATATTATTAGCAAAGGCCTGATACATTTGAACATGAGCTATAACAATTTATACATCGATCCCTGTGAAGAAGCCCTTTATGAATCATCATTATAATGATAATGATACATTTAATATCTGTTTAAACAGCAATCAAACACATACGTAGTTTAAAATATACATAGAGCTGGAATGCTAAACATATATTTTTGTTGCATACTTTTAGACTGATACATTAAATGAAACATATATTTTTGTTGCATACTTTTAGGGTGATACATTAAATGAAACCCTAAAATATTCCATTCCCAGGCTACCAATTTTTAAAAAACATTGCAATTAGAAATCTGCTAAATTTGCCAATATGTATACCCCAATAAATATTAAACAAATTAACAAATAAAGAATAAATAAATAGTTTATGAATAATAATCAAAGTAATACATTTTTTAGAGTTTAAATAATTTATTTTAATAGCACATTTTTAATACTATTGACGTAGACTTAGTATGTTTGATATTAAAAAAATATATATATATGCAAATGTTTAAAAAAAAACTAAAAAAATCTCGAGGGCTATCGCCCGCAAGACATGACAGTCGGGCAAGCCCGACTGTCTTATACCCTGTACCAAAGATCAGCCTTGCTAGTACAGTATTATGTTTAAAATATATTTTGAATCTAATTCAATTCATATTCCGAATACTAACTTTCTATGTTGAATAAACATATTTTATTTATATTATTTCGCCGCTCGAATCAGCTAACGATTAATAAATATAATCGATACCCAGGCAACACCACGTGGAGGCCAATGGTACATCGGGATATTATTAAATGTAGCATAGCCTACTACTACTTACATATAAATCAAAGTTAAATTTAAAAAAAAAAACAAATATCTTTAATTAATTATTATTCTTTTAATAATGGACCTATATAATTGAAATTTGCAAAATTGGTAGATATTAATCATCTGCACAGTTCGTAGAAGAAAGAATTTATTTAGATAGATTTATATGTCTTAAATTGGTCAATTTATTATATTTATAGGCATTGCTCGCGTTAGGGGCGTGGCATCCAAAAATTTAAATAAACTTGTTCTGCGTATTGTATACACCTTTCAAAAATGGCCAAAACGGATGCTCTAGCTATTAAAGTTGCTATTAAAGTTGCGTTCATACAGACGGACAGACGGACAGACAGACAGACAGGGCTAAATCAACTCGGCTCGTCCTCCTGATCAAGAATATATATACTTTGTGGGGTCTACCACGCCTCCTTCTGCCTGTTACATACATTCTGACAAAGTTAATAACCCTGTATTTCCCATTTTTCGATAATAATAACAGGTATAATAACAGGATGAATAGAAATTTAAAGGGAAGATCGGTTGAGTAAATTCTCTAGATTCTCCTTCTTGTCCTCTGTCCTTTGCGTCAACTGGTTTCGATGATCTAAAATCTTGATTAGAGTTCTTTCTAAATAAACCTTTTGTGTATATTCCATATAGCATATAAGTGCATACATTGAAAAATTCTAGACTGCATTGTAGATCATGAAAATATGTTCCTTTAATAACAATTTTCAGCAAAACTTATTAATTCACATATAAGTCAAATTTAAAAATATGGACGGGGCAGATCAGTGGGACGGAGGCTACAGTCGGACGTAACCGACAGTGGGAGACCCTTTACTTTGTCTATATGTACTCACAAACACAATCAGCGGTACACGCACAAAACAACGCGCATATGCATGGCACACCACCCCCCCTTCTGCCCAGTGCGGCAAATTGTCCGTTCCATATTTTCGCTGTTTCTTATCCGATCGGAACAAAATTCACAGGGTCAATAGAGAATGTCATAAGCTAGTCACGTACCAAATTACAAGTCAATAACTTTAAAGCTGTGGCTGCAGTAGCTTTTTGCGCTTTGCGTGGAAAGGGGGGGAGGTATCCAAAATCTAAAACAAACTCGTGCTGCTTACTGAATAGGGGAACCTGAATCCCACATATGGTGTCTCTAGCTCTTATAGTTGCTGAGATCTAGGTGTTCATACAGACAGACAGACGGACAGACGGACAGACAGACAGAGCAGACAGACGGACAGACGGACAGACGGACAGACGGACATGGCTATATCAACTCGTCTTGTCGTCCTGATCAAGAATATATATACTTTGTGGGGTCTGCCACGCCTCCTTCTGGGTGTTACACACATTTCCTCTTTGCACTAAGTTAATAGACCCTTTTTACTTTTTTAAAGTAAAGGGTCTAATTAAAGCTGCTGCAAGTATATCCCTTTACGCGTAAAACTAAACGGATATTGTCATTTAATATAATATTCGTAAACACGCATTGGAAAACGGGTAATAAAGAAGAATAATAAAAGTAATAAGAAACTAATAAACAAAAATTTTGGACTGGATCAGATCAGTCGAACGGGCCCGACTGATATGAATACCCTGTACTTTATATTGTAAATATAATTCTATAAATTTGTCACACGAAGCGTAGCAGTCATGCTTCTTCTTCCTTTTTATGAGTGCCAGCTTTAATGGCTGCGCTGCGAAGGGGCGAGCGATGCAACGCCTGCAATATTGTTTCGTTAATATCTTCTGTGTTTATTAACCGATTTCAATGAGATTTTCAGGATTGGTCAATATAATGGAAGAAAGTATATATTCCAGATAAAATACTTTCTATGTTCAATATTATGCTTGTTATCCGGTTACAGCAACCTGTAAATTGAAAACTCAAATAAACCTTATCCATGAATGTTAATGACTGAGTCGCAGGCCCTGGTTGCTAGCACTCTGAAGATATTAGGTAATAATTTTGATTGCATTCTAAACTTTATAAATAAATGAAATTCGATTCCGGCTATCTTACTTTCTTGCGCCATCTCGCTTTCCCGTTCCCTCACACACTGTTTCTCTGCCTGTACTTACAGAATTCTCTCATCAGTAGGGGGTCAGAACATAGCCTAACTGTTGCTCTAGCTGTTCATTGAAAATTTTCCGTGAGTGCCTTGAAGTAGTATACCCAAACCACTTTCCGTATGTGTGTGTGTGTGTGTGTGTGTGTGTGTGTTTTAAGATAGCAGACCTCAAGACCCAAAAGACACACAAGGCACACACATTTCAATAGTTCATTGATTATGTTAATATGAGAATGCAGTCGTAGAGTTTGTTTCTCTTGATTTCACCTTATCAGTAGACTCGTTTCTCCTTTTGATATTACTCCTTACCTCTGTCGCCCTCTCACTCTCGCTCTCTATCTCCATCTCCTTCTCTTGCTTTTTAAGTCTCTACCAAAAATGGAACTGAAATCGAACCGAAACCAAACGGAAAATCTACTTCACAGTAATCTTTATGTTTGTTGCATTTAATGTGTTGACAATTTTTACTCATGTCCCACCAAATGTTCTACTCTTTACACACACACACACACACACACACGCACACATAAACACACACACAGACGCACGCACTCTATATAGTCTTGTTCTTACGAATATGCTACGTTTTATAAGTGCTACAATTGTGAGATTTCCCGTTCATACGTTCCTCTTGAACAATTTTGTATCGCATTATTATACAATATGTACTACATATTCACATATGTTTGGTATATATGTATATAGTACATATGTATGTCTATAAGCATGCTTGTTTATTGATCAGTTTTCAGTCGTTCACATAGAAATTTATGTATTTTTAACTAAAACTCGTTTTCCTGCGCCGTGAACCGAACAGAACCCATTATTGTTAAGGTTACATAAAGGTGCACAGAGTACTTGTCTAGACATAGGCATATATATGTTATTCTATATAGGCAACTGGTAAATATCAGTGGGTTTCTAAGATTTCATTTATCTTTAAGTAATATGGAAAAATGCTTAAAAAGCTATTCATGCCAAAATTAAGATTTCAAAATAAATCAAGCTAGGAAATAACCCATTTTGTCGTCTGGTTTTCCTAAATTTATTAGGTAAAGAGTATAAAAATAGATAAACATAATGGTATTCAGTTAGCATGAGATAGTACTAGAATCTGTAAGGACAGAGCAGATCAGTCGAGCGAAAGCGACTTTAGGAGACCCTGTACTTTATGTTTTCATAATACAAAAACACATAAAAACGATGCATCTAGTTCCTAGAGTTTACAATTTTTAGATGTTCATAGGGACAGGCGGACATATTGACTCACATATGCTTTGCGAGGTCTGCCACGCCTCTTTTTGGGTGTTAAACACATTTTTCATTTGCACTAATCTAATAGACCCTTTTGTACTTTTTTTAAGTACCGGGTTTACAAAATTAAAATACTTTGTCAAGGTACTTTTACTTTTTTTTTATGAAAAAGAAAACTAACCCCCCACACTCTCAGACACCAAATGCACACACATGTACACATACTCGAATAATGGGCACGTAGGACGATGAACGAAGAACGAACGACAGTCACTGGGTCACTTTCAAGTGATTTTGTCACAGTCAACAACACAATTAGATCAAGAACAACGCTTGTAAGTGGATACTTCGACAGACACTTTTGGATGTCATTTGTTTGTAATAAATAACATGAGTAGCAGGAAAGGATCGTTCCGCTTAAGGTAAATACTACTATAAGCATCTACATATGGGCGCAGAGTTGAGAAAATTACAAAATTTTGGTAAATATGGCTTGGAAACTCTGAACTGTGACTTATGTACGAATTGAATTACGATGATTTTCCATAGACATTCTCAGTTTGCTCAAATGTTTCCAATTTATTGGTCACTTTGTGTTATCAGCTGTTTTGTTTACTAGATAAATTTGAAAAGGCTGAAGAAAAGTTGGGTTTGGTGGCAAACATTGACCTGTACCGACAGATGGGCAGATAAGTTGATCGCGTTTTTTTAAGTAAATGAGCGATATGTACATATATGTATTCTTGATCAGCACGACGAGCTGAGTTAATTTTGGTCTGTCTGTTAAAACATATGTCTGTCCATCTGTCCCTTTATATAAAGAAGTTTGTTTTGGAAACTGTAAAAGCTAGAAGAAACAAAATCAGAAAATATTAGTTGTATACTATAAGCAGATAAAGGTTAGTTTAAATGCTGGATGTTCGATAAAATTCAAATATCAAGTGTAATACTGAATATAGAGGGTTGTTATTCAAAACGTTTTTGTTTTACCATTTATCCTGAAAAGCGTTTTACATTCAGATAATAAACACAGAAGTTATTGAAGAAACAATATTGCAGACTTTTCCCTCTGATAGCTCTTTTAAAACATAGTAGAAGTTCACTAAGAAGATTTGTAAGGCGTAGTATTTGAACTCCTATTTGGAAGTAGTTGTCATTGAGAAATATCACGTCTTTGGATCAGTGTTATTGCTAGTCAGCTGTTTGCAGATACAGATAGACTGCGAAAGAGGGTGAAAGCAGAAAGATATAGAGGCAATAGATACCGATAGCATAATGCTATGTTCTAAGTATAAATGCCACGGTCGAACGTTGGCCCAACGTAGCTAAAAAGCAATAAAATGAAAGGAAAAAAATAAAAATAAAAAGATTTACCAACGCGACGCAAGTTCCCCAAAAAAGAAAGTCTGACCTCTTGTTGAACTTTGGCCAAACATCAAAAGATACTCGGGCAACGAAACAGATACGTTTACACATACAATAGATACATTTGCAGTTTTGACATAATCCAAAAACCAAACAGAGGCCTGGTTTGTCAGTTCATACCCATTGCCCTGCTAGATGTGTGTTAACGAGCCAGCAAACTAGTACTTATGTATACGATTGTCTTTGTCATTGTTATTGTTATTGTTTCTAGCAGCTGTCACCTCTCAAGATTCCAGAATTAAAATTTTAACCGCATTGTAACTACCGTTCCTGCACAGTGTGCGGCATGTTGTGCAGGCAAGCTGAATAAATTCGAATTCAGCTAATTACAGCGTACCCTGACCGCACTTCATTTGCCGCCATTTTGTGTGTAACACCTTTAAGCGCCTTTAAGTTGTCAACTCAAGCGTAAGTAAGCCCAGTCGGAAAGGCTACGGTCGGAAGTTACCAACAGTCGAAGACCGTCAACAGTAGAAAATATAGATATACTTTGTTGGGTCTGTCACGCCTCCTTCTGCCTGTGACATACATTCGGACAAAATTATTTACCCCATTTTTCCCATTTTTCAATGGACGTGCATATTATTTTTAAAAAGGAAAACCAGTAAGTACAGAATGCATCAGTCGGACGCACCCGACTGTGTATTTTATTATATTTTAAATTAAAGAAAAATTTAATTTAAAAAAAAATCATACGACGCACATCAGCAATGATTCTTCTTACTTTTTGTTGTGTGTACAATGCTCTAAAGACCGAGCTGCCAGAGGACAAGCGAGAAAGCGTCTGCAATATTGTTTCTTTAATAACTTCTGTGTTTTAATTAACAGTTTTAATTTTAACCAATAATTTCGTAACTTTAACTTCAGATGTAAGCTAAAGCTAATTGCATTGAAATTAACTAACTTTGTATTTTTGGTAACTAATGCAATAAATTATAAGTTTCTCTGCTTATAACATAAGGCATACTTATCTTAAATAAATAAATTATTAATGAATGTTCTTTAATGGTGTTAGTTTTTTGATATTTTTGTGTTTGTGTATTTGCTTGTGTGTGTGAAGGGGCGGGGGTTCAGAATTAGCTAAAGCAAGCGGTTGCTACTTAAAAACAATTTAATAAATATGTTTGATATTACTATATCGAGCTCTTCCCGCGTAAAAATCGTAACCATAATTTTTTGAATTTTTGCAATTTAGAATAGGTAACTACTATAGATAAGAGTATATACTATTCCGAGTTTCAACGTTCTTTGTTTCCTTTTACGATTGTTATTAGATTTTAATCGATTATGGCGTAAAGAGGGCGTGGCATCCAACATTTGAAATTAGGTTTATCTGCGTTTGGTATAGATGCAACTTGCATGCTGCCGGGACGCGATCGTCGAGGTTTTAATGAAAGCACTTTTTTGGCTGTTTGACGCCTCTATGTATTGGGTGCCTAGTGGTTATATTTAGGGGCTTTGCTGAGTTGTGGGCGTATGCGAGTGTCAGTCAACTCTCGACTATTTCTGCTAGTTTCATGTCGCGACAAATGTGTCTTTGCCTCTTTAGACCCTGTACCTGAAAAAGTGCCTAACGCTCATGTTAAGTTTGTGCAAGGGAACTATGGAGGCGTGGCAGACTCGAAAAATATATATAGTCGTTATACCGAGGTCCATCTATGTGCCTGTCTGGTAGTACTAGTACTGGTACTCAGGTTCTTTTATGGTGGAATTGATATAATTTGTGTTGGCGGAAAACGGCAATCTGGCTTTTTTCAAAATAATTCAGATTTTGTCTAGCCATTTTTTTACATTTTACAAAATCATGCAAAATATTATCTGTAGTGTGAAAATGTATAAAATAACTATATCTTTATTGTTGTTTTTTTTTTTTTTTACCAAAACGATGTATGTAGTTTATTTAAGATTCTAGTTGTACACTTTTTTTAATTGGCATAGATAGACATATTGTATTTGTATATTAAAATTTAAAAAAAATTGTACATTTATTGTTTTTTAACTTAATTAAAATATGGAGCTTTGAAGGCGGCATAAATATTTTGACAAAGGTTTTTGTTCCGTTTTTTAGCAATATATTGGTGTCATCCTTCGTCCTTGTCAAATAGGTAAGGTTGGTTTCGCTTCGTATGTGGGTAGATGATAATAATAACCCTTAAATATTATTCTTGAAAAACATGGGAAACCTTAAGAATAACTGAGCTGTTTTTAAAAAGTTTTTTTAGCTTTTAGTTTTCATAAATTAGTTTTAGTTTAATATAAATAGGTATAAATAGACATATGTGAATATCTTGCGTAATTTGTGATTTTTTTTATAATCAAAACATTTTATGTTTCTGTTTTAGTTAGATTATTGATAATTGCTTATTATGTGTGGGGGATAAATACGCAGGAGTACAGGGTCTTCCGCTGTAGATTGGTTTCGACTGAAGACTTTCCGACTGTTTTACTTTATTTTTAATTCATTTGGGCTGGCAATCTTTCTTGTGGTAATTTCTGCTTTTTTTTTGTGTGTTGTCAGGCGACAGGCATTTTCCATAGAAAATTTTGACTAATTTTCTGCTGTGATGATATGTGCGGTGATGGGGAGGGGTGGGGGCGTGTGTGTGTGTGTGGTAAGAGGCCGAGGTTAAAGACCTTGCTACCGAAAATCTCATCTTCATACATATGTATGTATGTATATTAGTATTTGCTCAAAACATCACTCACATGACACTCGTATATACCATATATTACAGTCACAATAAAAGGAATTTATAATTCTAAAATTGCTTACACAAAAATACTAAAAACAGTCAAGCAGACCGCATAATTTGCAAAAAAAAAAAAAAAATTAAAATAAACAAAATCCAGTCGGAAGTAAATCTTTAAATGCAATTTATTTGTTTAGGTCTTTTAACTTAATTGATTTTAATATTACCAATATAACCAGATTAACAAGTATGTATTAAATAATTTAACCAAACTCAACCATAGAGCGAGTGAGGCAAACCCTTCAATATTATTTCTTTAATAAATGTTGTGTTTATTAAACGATTTCAATTAACTTTTCAGAATGGATAAATATAATATTGAAGAGTATATATTCCGAATAATAGCCGTCTACGTTCAATATTACGCTTATCGATTAGGGCATAAAGCTGACGAGGCATCCAACATTTGAATTAAACTTTAATCATGTATTGCATACACCTACCTACATTCCGAAAATGGGTGCTCTAGCTCTTATATTTTTCGAAATCTCAGCTGTCAGACATGACTATATCTACTCAACGTCCTGATCAAGAATATATACTTAATGAGATCTGTCTGGTCCATGTTTGGATTTTCATGCATTATTTTTCAATAAAAATCGTTTAAAATCAAAATCTGGCCAAATACGAGATATCGATTTTTTCGACTTTTTACCAAGGTGCCACTATGCGGTAATTTGCGCTATTTTGCCCAACATGTATATGATTTTTGGCCCTAACATCCACATTTCTTGACCAAATACATCCATGTTTGGATTTTCATGCATTATTTAGACCCTTTACTTTAAAAAAGTAAAAAGGGTCTATTAGTTTAGTGCAAAGAGGAAATGTGTGTAACACCCAGAAGGAGGCGTGGCAGACCCCACAAAGTATATATATTCTTGATCAGGACGACAAGCCGAGTCGATATAGCCATGTCCGTCTGTCCGTCTGTCGTCTGTCTGTCTGTCCGTCTGTCCGTCTGTCTGTCCGTCTGTATGAACACCTAGATCTCAGCAACTATAAGAGCTAGAGACACCATGTTCGGGATTTAGGTTCCCCTATTCAGTAGGCAGCACGAGTTTGTTTTAGATTTTGGATACCTCTCCCCCTTCCCCCGTAAACCGCAAAAAGCTGCTGTAGCCACAGTTTTAAAGCTATTGATTTGTAATTTGGTATTTAACTAGTTTACGACATTCTCTATCGACGCTGTGAATTTTGTTTCTGGCCAAATACGAGATATCGATTTTTTCGACTTTTTACCAAGGTGCCACTATGCGGTAATTTGCGCTATTTTGCCCAACATGTATATGATTTTTGGCCCTAACATCCACATTTCTTGACCAAATACATCCATGTTTGGATTTTCATGCATTATTTTTCAATAAAAATCGTTTAAAATCAAAATCTGGCCAAATACGAGATATCGATTTTTTCGACTTTTTACCAAGGTGCCACTATGCGGTAATTTGCGCTATTTTGCCCAACATGTATATGATTTTTGGCCCTAACATCCACATTTCTTGACCAAATACATCCATGTTTGGATTTTCATGCATTATTTTTCAATAAAAATCGTTTAAAATCAAAATCTGGCCAAATACGAGATATCGATTTTTTCGACTTTTTACCAAGGTGCCACTATGCGGTAATTTGCGCTATTTTGCCCAACATGTATATGATTTTTGGCCCTAACATCCACATTTCTTGACCAAATACATCCATGTTTGGATTTTCATGCATTATTTTTCAATAAAAATCGTTTAAAATCAAAATCTGGCCAAATACGAGATATCGATTTTTTCGACTTTTTACCAAGGTGCCACTATGCGGTAATTTGCGCTATTTTGCCCAACATGTATATGATTTTTGGCCCTAACATCCACATTTCTTGACCAAATACATCCATGTTTGGATTTTCATGCATTATTTTTCAATAAAAATCGTTTAAAATCAAAATCTGGCCAAATACGAGATATCGATTTTTTCGACTTTTTACCAAGGTGCCACTATGCGGTAATTTGCGCTATTTTGCCCAACATGTATATGATTTTTGGCCCTAACATCCACATTTCTTGACCAAATACATCCATGTTTGGATTTTCATGCATTATTTTTCAATAAAAATCGTTTAAAATCAAAATCTGGCCAAATACGAGATATCGATTTTTTCGACTTTTTACCAAGGTGCCACTATGCGGTAATTTGCGCTATTTTGCCCAACATGTATATGATTTTTGGCCCTAACATCCACATTTCTTGACCAAATACATCCATGTTTGGATTTTCATGCATTATTTTTCAATAAAAATCGTTTAAAATCAAAATCTGGCCAAATACGAGATATCGATTTTTTCGACTTTTTACCAAGGTGCCACTATGCGGTAATTTGCGCTATTTTGCCCAACATGTATATGATTTTTGGCCCTAACATCCACATTTCTTGACCAAATACATCCATGTTTGGATTTTCATGCATTATTTTTCAATAAAAATCGTTTAAAATCAAAATCTGGCCAAATACGAGATATCGATTTTTTCGACTTTTTACCAAGGTGCCACTATGCGGTAATTTGCGCTATTTTGCCCAACATGTATATGATTTTTGGCCCTAACATCCACATTTCTTGACCAAATACATCCATGTTTGGATTTTCATGCATTATTTTTCAATAAAAATCGTTTAAAATCAAAATCTGGCCAAATACGAGATATCGATTTTTTCGACTTTTTACCAAGGTGCCACTATGCGGTAATTTGCGCTATTTTGCCCAACATGTATATGATTTTTGGCCCTAACATCCACATTTCTTGACCAAATACATCCATGTTTGGATTTTCATGCATTATTTTTCAATAAAAATCGTTTAAAATCAAAATCTGGCCAAATACGAGATATCGATTTTTTCGACTTTTTACCAAGGTGCCACTATGCGGTAATTTGCGCTATTTTGCCCAACATGTATATGATTTTTGGCCCTAACATCCACATTTCTTGACCAAATACATCCATGTTTGGATTTTCATGCATTATTTTTCAATAAAAATCGTTTAAAATCAAAATCTGGCCAAATACGAGATATCGATTTTTTCGACTTTTTACCAAGGTGCCACTATGCGGTAATTTGCGCTATTTTGCCCAACATGTATATGATTTTTGGCCCTAACATCCACATTTCTTGACCAAATACATCCATGTTTGGATTTTCATGCATTATTTTTCAATAAAAATCGTTTAAAATCAAAATCTGGCCAAATACGAGATATCGATATTTTCGACTTTTTACCAAGGTGCCACTATGCGGTAATTTGCGCTATTTTGCCCAACATGTATATGATTTTTGGCCCTAACATCCACATTTCTTGACCAAATACATCCATGTTTGGATTTTCATGCATTATTTTTCAATAAAAATCGTTTAAAATCAAAATCTGGCCAAATACGAGATATCGATTTTTTCGACTTTTTACCAAGGTGCCACTATGCGGTAATTTGCGCTATTTTGCCCAACATGTATATGATTTTTGGCCCTAACATCCACATTTCTTGACCAAATACATCCATGTTTGGATTTTCATGCATTATTTTTCAATAAAAATCGTTTAAAATCAAAATCTGGCCAAATACGAGATATCGATTTTTTCGACTTTTTACCAAGGTGCCACTATGCGGTAATTTGCGCTATTTTGCCCAACATGTATATGATTTTTGGCCCTAACATCCACATTTCTTGACCAAATACATCCATGTTTGGATTTTCATGCATTATTTTTCAATAAAAATCGTTTAAAATCAAAATCTGGCCAAATACGAGATATCGATTTTTTCGACTTTTTACCAAGGTGCCACTATGCGGTAATTTGCGCTATTTTGCCCAACATGTATATGATTTTTGGCCCTAACATCCACATTTCTTGACCAAATACATCCATGTTTGGATTTTCATGCATTATTTTTCAATAAAAATCGTTTAAAATCAAAATCTGGCCAAATACGAGATATCGATTTTTTCGACTTTTTACCAAGGTGCCACTATGCGGTAATTTGCGCTATTTTGCCCAACATGTATATGATTTTTGGCCCTAACATCCACATTTCTTGACCAAATACATCCATGTTTGGATTTTCATGCATTATTTTTCAATAAAAATCGTTTAAAATCAAAATCTGGCCAAATACGAGATATCGATTTTTTCGACTTTTTACCAAGGTGCCACTATGCGGTAATTTGCGCTATTTTGCCCAACATGTATATGATTTTTGGCCCTAACATCCACATTTCTTGACCAAATACATCCATGTTTGGATTTTCATGCATTATTTTTCAATAAAAATCGTTTAAAATCAAAATCTGGCCAAATACGAGATATCGATTTTTTCGACTTTTTACCAAGGTGCCACTATGCGGTAATTTGCGCTATTTTGCCCAACATGTATATGATTTTTGGCCCTAACATCCACATTTCTTGACCAAATACATCCATGTTTGGATTTTCATGCATTATTTTTCAATAAAAATCGTTTAAAATCAAAATCTGGCCAAATACGAGATATCGATTTTTTCAACTTTTTACCAAGGTGCCACTATGCGGTAATTTGCGCTATTTTGACCAACATGTATATGATTTTTGGCCCTAACATCCACATTTCTTGATCAAATACATCCATGTTTGGATTTTCATGCATTATTATACCCTGTACCCATTGAAAAATGGGAAATACAGGGTTAATAACTTTGTCAGAATGTATGTAACAGGCAGAAGGAGGCGTGGCAGACCCCACAAAGTATATATATTCTTGATCAGGGAGACAAGCTGAGTCGATTTAGCCCTGTCCGTCTGTCTGTCTGTCTGTCTGTCTGTCTGTCTGTCTGTCTGTCTGTCTGGATGAACGCTGAGATTTCCTAAACTATAAAAGCTAGAGAAGCCGTTTTGGTCATTTTTGAAAGGTATGTACCATACGCAGATCAAGTTTGTTTCAAATGTTGGATGCCACGCCCCTGTCGCCCGTTATGGACCTAAAAAGAATTCATGTATTAATTAAAGAGATACAAATCAATTTACATGAATTTTGTCTTCTACGAACTGTAGAGGTGGCTCATATCTACCAATTCTGTAAATTGCATCCAAATCGGTTCATAATTACGAGAGATTTGGCGATTTAAAGATTATTCGTAAATATGTATTAATAGCAGACATTTACATACACATATACATATGCATGTATGCATCGAACATGTCAAATCGAACATGTTGGCTGCGGCAGTAGCAGTGGCAGCGGCAGCGGTGTTGCCAGCTTGTTGGGCTGCGTTCATATGTTTGCTAAATAATTAATAATTCATTTACTATTGTTGATACATATTATATTTTTTGAACAAAATAATTTATATTGTAAGCTGTGTAGATGTTGCCATACTGTATGTTTAATACTCTATTGTGAATATTACCACTCTCTGTTAAAATACTGACACGTGAACTAAAATACTGAATGTTAGAATAAGAGATAATAGCGAGAGCGAGATCTGGTCACTCTTAGCGCGGGAAGCGACGCGTCGCCACGAAGGAATTGTGAAAGAGCGAAAAAAGAGAATAAAATAAAGAAAACTACATATATTTAAATAAAAAACTGAGATTATTACAAATCAGAAGTGGGATTTGCCCAATTCGAAATGCTGAGTTACACGGACATACTAAAGTTAAGCATGGCGCAGTTGCATGAGCTGCTACTGGCCAAAGGAGTCGCGTTTGACGCTACTGCGTCATTACACCAATTACGCGTTGCAGCAAAGGCGGTGTTGGGTTCTGAGGCTGATGATGACGCTGTTGAGGATGTTGATGAAATCCTAAGCGAAATTAACCAGCCAGAACTAGCAGAAGGCGCAGCTGGCACATCTGGAGATGAGTGTGGTGAAAATAAACTCTGCTTGATGGACCGACAGATGCTAGAGATGGCTAAAATGACCGAACTGCTCCATGCACGCCAGAAGTTGGCGGAACTGAAGCTAACAGTTGCTGAACTTGAGCTAAAAACTGATGCAGCCCACCACAACCGCAACAACTTGGATCTCAAAGATATTGCGGCTATGATACCTGAATTTTCGGGCGATAGTAACCTGTCTGTTCATGTCTGGATTCGTGAACTCGAGAAAGCAATTTCTGTATATTCCCTGAATGACAAGCAAAGTCTATCGCTTGGCATCCAGCTACTCCGAGGATCAGCAAAGGAATACATGATGTATGAAAAGGTGTCAACATGGGCAGAATTAAGTGCCATGTTAACCAATGTGTTTGGCTACAACAAATCAACCCGAGAGATTGCTAAGGAACTCGAAAAGCGATCAATAGGCAAAGACGAGAGTGTGCTGCACTATTTCATCACAATGCGTAACATTTCCCAGCAAGGAAATTTCGACGAGATAGATGTGGTAAAATACATAGTGGATGGACTTGGTGATCTGGGTGGTACTGCTGCGCCCCTGTACTACTGCTCTACGTTGGACGAACTTCGTGAGAAACTGATGAGATTTGAAGCAGTGCGAGCGGAACGCAAACGTGTGGTACCGGCAATCCGAGGTGCTGCAACTGCTGTTGCAGAGATCAGATGCTACAATTGCCGACGAATGGGGCATACAGCGAAGGACTGCCCAAGGGAGAAGAGACCAGACCAAGGATGCTTCCATTGCTTCCAACAGGGGCATCAATATCGGCAGTGCCCCAAGCGTACTGTCAACTTGGCAGTAGATGATGGTGGAGTAATTAAGTCGTACATACAAACCGTAAGTTTAAGAATTCAGAGTATAGCAGGATGCATAGATATTAATAATGTATTTGCTTTATTAGACACCGGCAGCCCCATAAGTTTTGCTGGAAGATCGTTAACTCGTGGATTACAAGTTAAATGCGATTTAACGAAAAGTCCTTTTCGCGGAATTGGTGGCACCTCAATATATACATATGGAAAAATTCAGTGCCTAGTTTTGTTTGATAAGAAATATTACGAAATTGAAGTTTATGTTATACCTGATTTATTATTACCTACAGCGCTGCTCCTTGGCAGAGACGCTCTTGAAATATTAAATATTCACCTTGTAACGAGAAGAACTCGAAATGAATTTAAGTTAATGACAATAAATGAAGATCTTTCCGTTAATTGCAAATCATTCTGTGCATCCTTGCTAGAAAATCTCTCTAAGTATAATTTTGAATATAAATCTGATGTAAATGATAATACTGCTCCAATTCGCATAGAAGATGTAAACGTGAATGCATCTATGGCTAATAATGAGTTGTCTGCGAGCTGGTTGTTGGAAATGGATAAAGTGTGTTCTGCAGTTGCGGAATCCAACGGTATGAACATAGGCACCGAATTTGGTTTTAAGCTGGCCGCAAAGTGTTTAAATGTCCTGCAAGATCACTATATTGACATCGGCGTGAATACCTGTGCGAAACCAAAGTGTTTAATGCATATTGATCTAACAAATACCACTCCCTTTCATTCCGCACCTCGGAGATTATCGTACTATGAGAGGGGAATTGTTAATGAAACAGTGAGAGAATTGCTTGCACAGAATATTATTCGACCCAGTCAATCGCCTTATGCATCTCCGATAGTCTTGGTTAGGAAGAAAAGTGGGGATATCCGTATGTGTGTCGACTACCGCGGCTTAAACAAATTAACTATTCGAGATAACTTTCCCTCACCACTGATAGAAGACTGTTTAGAATATTTGGAGGGCAAAACCGTTTTTTCCGTTATTGATTTGAAAAGTGGATTTCATCAAATAGGTATGGATCCAAATTCCGTTAAGTACACCGCATTTATAACACCTGACGGCCATTATGAATACCTGAGAATGCCATTTGGCCTTAAGAATGGACCCGCAGTATTTCAGCGCTTTATTTCCAATGTGTTGAGTGGAATGATTCGAAATCATCAAATTTACGTGTATATGGATGACATCATCCTAGCTACTAAAACCGTTGAAGAACATATTACGTTACTAGAGAAACTGTTGGACCACCTTGTAGAAAATAACCTAGAGATTAATTGTAAGAAAAGTATATTTTTAGAGAAACGAATTGATTATTTAGGATATGATGTTGGCCCAGATGGCATATTACCTAGCGAATCTCATTTAAAAGTGATTAGAGAGTATCCGGAACCGTTAAACAGTAAAGCTCTTCATTCATGTCTTGGATTATTCGCTTATTTTCGTAAGTTCGTACCCTCCTTTTCCCGTATAGCAAAACCGTTGAATGAATTACTGAAAAATGGAGGACCCTTTCCAATGAGGAAATCCGAGTTGGAGGCTTTTAACTCTCTAAAGTTAGCCCTATCAAGTCCGCCTGTTCTTTCCCTATTTAATCCTCAGGCCGAAACTGAGTTGCATACTGATGCTAGCTCTCATGGGTTTGGGGCAGTCCTATTGCAACGCCAAGATGATGGCAAGTTACATCCGGTGTTTTTCTACTCCCGTAAAGCCAATGATGCTGAATCCCGTTATCATAGTTTTGAGCTCGAAACTTTAGCGATAATTTATGCACTGCGTCGATTCCGTGTGTACTTAGAGCATAAACCGTTTCGTATAGTGACCGATTGTAACTCTTTAGTGCAAACCTTGAGTAAGAAATCTATTAACCCCCGTATTGCCCGTTGGTCCTTGGAGTTAGAAGATTATAATTATTCTATTTCACATAGACCCGGGTCTACCATGGCACATGTTGATGCATTGAGCCGACAAACCGAATTATTGGAATCCGTTGTTGATGATTGTTGCGATCCTTGTGTTTTTCCCGTTAAACCGTTAGACTCTGTAAACCCGTTAGATACCGTAAACTCGAGTATTTCCGAAAAACCGTTAGATGCTGTAAGACTGACAGATATCATAAAATCGTTTAATACTGTAGATCCGTTAGATGCCGAAAACTCGCTTAAGACCGCAAGCCAGTGCGTTTCTGAACAACCGTTAGATACCGTGAGACCGTTAGATTCCGTGAGACCGTTAGATACCGTTACCCCTTTAGATAGTGTAAGCACTTTGGATACCTTAAGTCCGCGTTCTTCTGAACAACCGTTGGATACTGTGAAACCGTTAGATTCTGTAAACCCTTTAGATACCTTGGAAAATCTGATTGGAATTGTTGGTGCGAGTCCTAATGATATTGATTTATTGTTACAAACCGAACAAATCCGAGACCCTGACATAGTAAGACTCCGAGATCAATTAGAGAAAAATAATGTTGAGAATTTTGAACTAATAGATGGAATTGTGTATAAAAGTAATTCCAACGGTCTGATGTGTATGTACGCTCCTGTTCGTTGGCAAGATTATTTAATCCGACTAGCTCATGAGAAATTGGGTCACCTTGGGGTTGATAAATGTGTCGATAATCTTAAAGCTAGATATTGGTTTCCATGTATGAAAATGAAGGTCGAGAATTATATCCGAAACTGTTTGCCATGTATTTTACACTCCGTCCCTAAGAGCATTCATCACCGAACGCTTCATAGTATACCGAAAACTCCCGTTCCTTTTGATACTATCCATATTGATCATTTAGGACCGCTACCTAGCATAAATTCAAAGAGAAAACACCTGTTAGTTGTGATCGATGCTTTTACTAAGTTTGTGAAACTTTTTCCCGTAAACTCTACCAGTACTCGTGAGGTGAACGCCTGCCTCATTAAATATTTCGAATCTTATAGTCGACCTCGAAGAATTATATCCGATCGAGGAACTTGTTTTACATCGTTTGAGTTTACCGAATTTCTTCAAGACCGTAATATTGAACACATTAAAGTCGCTACTGCCGCTCCACAGGCGAATGGGCAAGTGGAACGTATTAATAGAGTTCTAACTCCTATGTTGGGAAAACTGTCTGAGCCTTTGAACCAAGCCGATTGGTATAAATATATAAGCCGTGTAGAATTCGCTATCAATAATTCCGTGCAGAAAAGTACTGGCAAAAGTCCGTCCGTATTGCTGTTTGGAACTGAACAACGTGGACCTATAGTTGACGAATTATCTGAATATCTTGAGGAAAAGTTAAATTCTGCTAACCCGTTTGATTTTAATTCCGTTAGAGCCGAAGCTAGTGAAAATATTAAAAAGTCTCAAGAACAAAATGAAATTAGATATGCTCAACGGCATAAGGCGCCTTTGCAATACAAGATTAACGATTATGTAGCTATTCGGAACGTTGATGTCACAACGGGATCTTGTAAGAAGTTTTCTCCTAAATATAGAGGGCCGTATAAAATAAGCCGTGTTCTACCTAACGACAGATATGAGATAACAGATATCGACGGCTGTCAACTCACACAACTCCCGTATAAAGGAATTCTCGAATCAGCTAGACTCAAGCCATGGATGCAAGCATGTACAAAATGTTAAATTTATGTTAAGTCTGTAAAATATTAATATGTATCGATTGTGTAAGATTTAAACAATAACGTATATGTATATCGATAATTATGTAGATCGAGGGCGATCTATAGTCAGATTGGCCGAATGTAAGCTGTGTAGATGTTGCCATACTGTATGTTTAATACTCTATTGTGAATATTACCACTCTCTGTTAAAATACTGACACGTGAACTAAAATACTGAATGTTAGAATAAGAGATAATAGCGAGAGCGAGATCTGGTCACTCTTAGCGCGGGAAGCGACGCGTCGCCACGAAGGAATTGTGAAAGAGCGAAAAAAGAGAATAAAATAAAGAAAACTACATATATTTAAATAAAAAACTGAGATTATTACAATATTGTTTATTATAATACTAAACACTAATAAATATCGTACATATTAATAAATTTAACTCACACTAAATATTTATTTTAAAATGTTGCCAATAAGGCGCGTAATAGCACGGGCGAATGGGGTTGCAACAGCACCTGCTACCACCGAATGGTGTGGCCAGATTTCTATCTGCGATTTTCGTTGCCATAACGTTTTGTGCTTAATGTATAATTTGAATAATCCCAATTATATTTTTCTACAATTTTTCAATATTGTTAACATTTTAAAGTGCAAATGTATTTTGGCGTGATCCGTTGCGTCAAATTCATGCGTAAGAAATAAAATATTCTGAATTAATTATTTATAAATAGATTAAATTATATTTAAAACATTTTAAATTATATACTGTACGGGCGAGCGCGCAGCGCGAGCTGTGGTACAGGGTATAAGACAGTCGGCCCCGTCCGACTGA